>JADANN010000385.1:0-436892 GCA_018806985.1 Angiostrongylus vasorum
GTCACATCTATCGACACTTACGAAGAAGGACGGACCCAAATCGACCGGAGGTGTAAAGAATGTTAGCAAAGAATTTTACAAAATACGCGGACGGGAAGCACGTCAACTACCCTCACCAAAAAAAAATAACTGCTTTCTCATACTTAGGAACAAGCTTACGAAATGTGGGGCCTTTTTCGAATACTGGTCATCGAAAGCTGCTAATCTTGCAATATGATAGTTTTATGTCATTTTTTTCTTCCTTGAACCGATGTCGTCAAATTCCTATCCGATGCTTTTTCTTTAATGCTTATTTACGCTATAACCAACTTACTACAACGAAAATTATCTAAAATCAAAACTAATTAGTTTTTTGTAAGATCTTACCTGAAGAATGACATAAAATCTTGAAACAGTTCCCAGGATCGACTTTCTATTAACCTCGGCATTGGAATATGAATGCGTCGTTTTCTTGTTCAGCAATCGCGAGGTTGTTAAACAGCTATACATTTACTTCCATAGAAAAACACAATACAATACAACGGTAGCTGACGCTTCGACAATATCGCCTTCTTCAAAGCCTAGGAGGTGTACTGATACACAATTTACTAGGCCAAACGCTTCAATAACACTTGCAAAAAGACGAAAAACTCTATGGTAATTACATGGTCAACAACTTCTCAAAAAACTCACCGCTTTTATACGTGCCTTCCAATGAGGAAGATTAGAACAGCTGATTATAGTCGCATAAGGTTGATGACTGCACCATCCCACATCAGAAATTGATGCGAATATACGGGGTCAGGTCGCGTATGACCTCTGGGCATTCATCCCTGCTATTCATTGTAGGGTTTTTGGCATTTATCCAAAAGCCTCAAGAAGTTTCTCGCGCTGGTGTTCTAGTCTCCTGCAAAAGGATAGGACTTTTACTTCAAAAATCGTCCCCGCTGTGCTTTTGTATCCTATGCGTGCCTAGTGGGGTACTTTGTCATAGTTTTCGTTTGGAGTCTGGATATTCTTTTATACGGATACACAAAGGCCTGCCCGTTTCGCCAATATATTCATCTCCGCAATTATTACAAGAGATCAGGTATATCGTACCTGGACTCATGCAATCACCGCCCCTGCCGTAAGGGAAAGTTTCGCAATTTGTTGTTTCGCATAGACGGTCATACAGGCGGTTACGAACTAACTGACGAGTAGCCGGTGGTATTTCAACTATCGCAAACCGATTCCTCTAGACCTGCCCTTCTTAAGCATCGTTTAATCGCTACGCTTACTTCATCGCTAATAAAGGGGCAGCATAAACGGGACTTTCTTTTTGGCCAAGTGTTTCGCTTGGGCGCGTCGCTCTCCTTCTAAACTTATCTCGTGGGGTTACTATTTCGTAGCGTTAGAGATGGCTATTTGCCGAGCCAAGTCGCGCGATTCTTCCTTTAGTTCCCTGGTTGTGCACACAGAGGTGGCTGTTCGAAACATGTTTCTCACAAGCGCCCTCTTTGTGTGTGAAAGGTGGGAAGAAAGGAAATGAACGAGGATGTTCTTGTTACTTGGCTTTCAGTACCACTTTGTCAGGTAACCGCTACTTGTTAGGTTTAGTTGAACGTTTAGAAACGGAAGCCAGTTTTTCTCGGTTTCTCCCGGGTGAACTTAATGTACTCAGACTGCTCGTTCAATAATTCAAAGCATTTGTTCATCTCCTCCTGCGTAGAGAAGATGACAAAACAATCATCTACATATCCGCAGTAGAGCAGCGGCCTGAGATCGAGAGCAGGGGCTTCTATCTTAGACATAAACACAATGGCAAGGCTTGTTGCCAGTCGCTGTCCCATAGCCAACCCCCTTATTTGCGCGAAATATTTCCCCAGACCATCTGAAAATCTAGCAATTTAGGCACTTCTTTAGGAGATCCATTAGCTGCTGGATGGACAAGCCATGCATATTTATTCTTCCTTCGTGTCCAACAAGAAGTTCGATGATGGCTTGCATTGCGGAGTCATTCGACGCGTTGATGTACAACGCAGTAACGTCGAAGGACTCCATCACGTACGCGTTATTAGGAGACGCGTTACGTAGACGTTCTAGGGACATTTGGGTGTTTTGTGAAGTGAGCTGGAATATGGTTAAGCAACTGGGTAAGTATTAGGCTTAAAAACCAGGTTATTCTCTCCGTTGGCCCGTCTACACAGCTGATGATGGGTCTAACCTTAAATGATGACGGATTGGTTGACGCAAGACCATCAGGTGATACCAACCTATGTGTTTTAATAAGTAGGTAAAGCACGGGACATGTTGATGTATCGATTTTTAAAGTGCGAAATAACCGATTTTGAAGTAAAAGTCAATATCCTTAAGCAGGAGACTAGAACACCAGCGCGAAAACTTCTTGAGGCTTTCTTTGGATGAATGCCAAAAACCCTACAATGAATAGCAGGGATGAATGCCCAGAGGGCATACACGAGCTGACGCCGTATGTTCGCATCAATTTCTGATGTGGGATGGTGCAGTCATCAACCTTATGCGACTATAATCAGCTGTTCTAATCTTCCTCATTGGAAGGCACGTAAAAAAAGCGGTGAGTTTTTTTTCGAGAAGCTGTTGACCATGTAATTACCATAGAGTTCTTCGTCTTTTTTGTAAGTGTTATTGAAGCGTTTGGCCTAGTAAATTGTATATCAGTATACCCTTCAGAATCTGAAGAAAAAGGCGATACTGCCGAAACGTCAGCTACTGTTGTATTGTATTGTGTTTTTCTATGGAAGTAAATGTATGCTGTTTAACAACCTCGCGATTGCTGTACAAGAAAACGACGCATTCATAAAATCTTGAGTTCCACATTTCCAGTTGAATAAATCACCATATATATATATATATATTATATATATATATATATATATATATATATATATATGTGTAATATCTAGGCAGACCAAGGGCGAAGCAAACAAAACGCATCACCGTGAGGTGTCGAATACTTTGTTTTTGAAAAATCAGTGCTGGTGATTAGTTAGCTCTGCGTGGGTTTATGTGAACCTTGGAAAATATGTGCATACCTCTTAACAAGGATGCTTTGCTTGCTAAGATGTAAATGACAACTGTGTTAAGAGGCTTCGTCTTGAGGCGTCACTTGAAATCTATTTATGTAAGTAGTGAAGGGAAAACTCCACTAACAGACAGGAACTAATCGGACAAATCCCAGTGCTCAACATAATTGTGAGTCCTTTTATTTGTGTATTGTAAAATTCGACATAGACTTAACTGTACGATCTAGGCCCGTTATTTATCTGATGCATTAATAAGTGATGTGAACGCGAACCAGTAAGGTCTTCACTAGTCTCCTTCGCCTGTGAGACATCATGAGTTAAACTGGATTGCTTGAAAGGCGCTCATCGAAAAAAGCGGAGAGGTCTCTTCCATTACGTACGGTTGATAGACTTTACAGGTATCACCACGGTATTACCACCAAACCTTCCATCCCTCCGGGGTCGGAAAAATTGGTAGCAGACTTGTCTGGGAGGACAGCAGCACTGGGTCGATACATCGGTAGGCAACCGATGCTCCAATGAAGTCGAGTGCATGGTTCATCCCACAGAGATTGATCAACGCCGAGAGCATTCTCGTTTATGCTTTTATGATCATAAGACATTCGTTCCTTATGCTCGTATGCAGAATGGCTGAAGAATATGCAGAACTTACGCTTTTCATTCCTACCTTAGAATTATAACTTTAAGCAAAAAATTTATACATTTGTGTCCTGCGCAAATCCAGTAGAGTACAAAATCTGCACGGGCGGTATAACATGCTAGAAAGCGAGTAAAAGAAAAAACAATGAACGGAGACAAAGGTCGTTTTTCACAGATCTGGATACCATGTGACGGTGACGGAAATTTCCAATTGAATGGGCAGCATAGTAACATGGTTTTTCCACCACACTAAAGAATCCTCGCAACGGTTTACCGCCTCATCGTGGCTGGGAAGTGATCTTGGGTGTCCGACTGCGATGTACAGCGGGGAGATTCAGACTCCGGCAGGCTCCTCCAAGCTGAGGGAGTCCGGTGTCTCCATCAAGAGGTCTAGCTAAGTGTGAACCAATACCAGTATCCACCACCTTCCTGGTATCAAAGTCACATGGTGGCAAATCTCTCTCTAATCAACAACGGCTGCGATTGCCTGTGGTGGTGAAGACCCTGGAGCAAGCTTTGGCTATGCAGACCTCGGAATTCCAGAAATCCACAAAGGCTTAACCAGCAATTCTCCGAAAAATGGTGATTATCCCAAGGCTTACACAACCAGTGAGGAGGGGCCGTTCAAGTATCAAGTATCACACTAAAGAGGAAGAATTTCGCTGAAACTACAAAAGCTGCTACGAAAAACAGCAATGTGATTACGTCGGTGCTGAAGTGTTTATTTGAGCAAATTCGTTATTCATAAGAGACGTAAATTTTCTAGAATATGCGGCACACATACAATGTGTGATTCGTGTAAACGAAGTAGGAGTGAACAATGGCGCTGTGAATAAAGTACAGATGACCAACCCTTTATAGAGGCCTTTCTCTGAATCGGTTTGCTTAACGAGAAAATTACGTGCTCACACTTGCTTGGTACTGATCGTCTTCATAGCGACATGCAAGCGTTAAGCTTCAATTCCTCACTTCATTTGCATATCGCTTATAAAACGCACTTATAAAAGGCGAACGCACTTCTTCGTAATACAGTGCTTTTTACCCTCTTAATGCTCGGCTTTGCCTCGCAGAATTTTGTAACAATCACACGCCCACACTCCAATTTTGTTAATCGACTTTAATTTCTCTTTGCTAAAAATAGATTCCACAATTACTGAATTATTGCTCGGATGAATAATTTGCATTTAATAGTCGAGGATACGTAAATCGCACAATCGTGCTTACACCCAAGATGATCACGTGGAACAGCTGCTTTCGCTTTCCTATCTCCACCACTGCTGGTTTTGTCTCCATTATTACCACCATCAAATGCACCAACAAAGCTTCCGTCTGCCATGTTGCTGGTCATCTCAAGGTCCGATAATGACCGAGGACCTAAAACGCATCGTACGTATGCTGGAACGTGACTCTGAATGGGAAGCTACCATCTCCAGGGAGATCGTAGAGTGAATACGTCTTCTTTTTTTTCCAAGCTTTTTGTGTGAAATAATTAACGTCCTCCACAATTGTTATTAGATTATATTAATCAGATTGCTCATATGACCATATGAAAGGTGATATTTAATCCATTAAGGATAAGGTGCGCTGGAAATGGTACTGGATCAAACAGAAGCTGATGGTAAAGTGAGATTTAGTGAATATTGTGTATAATGTGTATGATTCTTCAAGACAATACTCCTTGAGATTACCGCTGGTAGCGCGGCAAAAGCTTGAAGGTGTGTGGCTTCTCGGCCTCTACTGAGCCAGTGGTTGCTACCCCACACAAACAAGAAGATGCTGAATATGTCACTGTAGTACTTCATACGGCTTTTATTCTCATTTATCTGCCCTTCTACGGGCATTCTCTCCTTTGGGCAGATTTCTGTCAACTGGGAAATTGCTCTCCAGAGCAGCTCTCATCGCGTATTTCAACGGATTTAGAACAGGTCAAGCCACTGGCTTGCGGTAACTGACCACATTGAAGTGCTAACAGGGGAAAACCATTCGTGCGTAATCGAGCTTGAACACTCATAAACTTACTTCGTATCTGGTTCGCAGAGAAGCGCGAATTTCGGTTATACACCATGTAGCTAAGCACGGTGTCTTTTGCCCAAAAATTTGGTTTATGTTGGTAATGAAGAATTGATGGCCAAAGATGAAGCGGCTTCTTAGGCTAAGCTTTCGGCGTCTTCGCTTTCCTCAGAGCCGCGTTGCTACAAGTCAGTGGTCCACAACTGATCGTTTTTTTTTCGTAAGAACCTCCACTCGGCTCAATCACTTAAAGAATATTTTGCTTTTTAATTTCTGCCCAGTACAATCTTTACGGTAAGGTGTTAAGCGAAATACAACCACAACGTTGCTAAGATATTTACAAGACTCTGGACCGCAGGTGCCTGCAGGGGGAACGAACACGCTACTACCCTTTACGGGGGCTGACGCGTTCACCACCACACCACGCGGATCCTTCGCTTTGCCTATCTCTCAGCTAGTTCTTTGGCACTGGTCGATAGCACTGATCGATAGAACTAGCTGAGAGACAGAAGCGAAACGAAGGACCTGCATGGTGTGGTGGTGAACGCGTTAACCCCCCAGAAAGTGTAAGGGCGCGTTCGTTCCCCAGCGCGGGCATGTGAGGCCTGGAGTTGCAAATATTTCAGCAACGTTGTGGTTGTGTTTTTATTTAGAGAACGTTTGGAAGTTTTCTGTTAATTCCATTGATGATAGTCTCCAAAATCGGAATAGAACGATTACGGCAGACAAAAGCGTCTAGCAAACTGATGGAATGAGCCAGAAACTCCAGCGGGCGCATCACTTATTGGTAAGCAAGGAGAAACCAGTGCTCCTTCACGATTACGTACGGCAGCAAGTCGCACTACGGATGCTGCATAGGTTCATTGTGCTGTGCTACGAATTTTTGCCTCATCCACCGTAGTCGCCAGTGCTCTCGCGTACTGATTAGCGCTTCTTCAAACTCCTCGATAATTTCTTGTGCGAGGAACACTTCTGCTTGTCTCTAAGTTTTCCAACTAGGTGCTCTCATAGACACATAGCGTATCTAAACGTTTCATCAATATATTTATCTCTACACAATTTGCAAAAGGTTAGGTACACCGCACCCAAGCTCATGCTGTCACCGACTTTAGTGCTAGAACAAATTAAACCGTTTCGATTTTCGCAAAAACGGTCATATAATCGACTACGAACTAGCTGGAGTCTTAGAGTGTTCGGCAGGAAGAAACAGTTTAGAAGTTCAGAATTTCTTCATGGTAGATTAGAAGGATTTGGCCATTTTGGCAAAGAAATTTGAATCTGAGTCGTTTTTATTTAGCCTGGTAAAGCTCACCGTGAAGAACATATGACATTATCGTTTAAAGTATTGTTCATCACCACGAATTGAAATCAAAACGCCTTTTTGTGAATTTATGCATGCCTTAATTGAATGACTAAGAAATTACAGAACTCATCGATGTGAAAAAATTTCTTTAAGGGGTCGAATACGACGCAGCTTTATTTTGCACACTTTACTGAAACAAAAGTGTCCAAGAAAGTTTAGTGGATGATGACAACGCAGCGATAGTTGACCGTTAGATGAGAACTTCCACTCCACCGTTTCCACATGCACAAGATCGGGATAATTATTGCACTCAGCCAAGAATTGATCTTGTCAAAATTGTAAGTTTCTGAAAGACAAACCTCTCTCGCTCTTCAAAGCTTGTAGAGATATGCATAAACGCAAATGAACAAACAGCTAGCAAAACCATTAAGACGTCGACGGTCAAGAGACGCGTACCCGTCATCTGGAAATTTGCAGAATACAGAAGTCGTAAACCACTATGTCTAGGCTTTTATACTAATAGAAAACACAGCCGCTGTTTCATACTAACTCGAAAGTTCACGGAAAATGTTGGTGTTCTGTCGCACTTTAGGAGATGGTAGACTCATCTTCGTAAGCTGGAAGAGGTGTGCAGAATATTCGAAGGAATGCGGTAGAATGGAGGGAAAATCTAACTAGCGACCTTTTAAATGCTCACCCATCTGATAACGTTGTTTTCTTCATTACTTGCTTACGTGTTACAACTTTCCCATCAAAACTTATCCTACGCAACTAGTGTTATTCGGTGAGTAAAGTTGTCGAATTCATGCATGGAAAAGAAAAATTTTTTGAACGCATTCTAACAGTAGTTTTTCTCCATTCAGGCGAACAAAGTAAATGGGTGGTGGAACAAAGACAATGTCCTATCATGGAAATGTGCAGGGGTTTACTTAATACTCTGGTCTATGCTACAGAAGTAACAAGCGAAAATCATCATCTACGTCACCTAAACAACGTCACCAATAAGTAATTTCACGTGCTGACTTGTTTCATTTATTATGATCACGATAACGGCAACTTGCAATGGTTGAACTAACACAGAGTAATAAGGTAAGGTAGCGACATGGTAATTTCCATTCGGTAACGTGTGAAGAGCCGAGGAACTCTGTTAATAAAGACTGGGGCAAAGTTCTTCACGTGTTCAGATCTTATCGTCACAGGACCTCGTCTTATTCGACTCTTCATCGACGAAATAGCATGTCGGATTTCGGAAGGGGGAACTGGTGGTACGGCATATTCATCCTCCTTTATTTCATATGAGGGCAGATCGACGTGACTACTGAAGAGATCTGTGTAGTAATCGTAAATGATTTTTCTCTGTTGGCATTCTGGAAGCTGTAACTGCTCGGTCTAAGCGTCGGAGCGCAAGCAACTTGGTTATGCAAGTGAAGAAGTTTCGGTGGGTTTTCCGGATGCTTTTACCAACCTCCGCAGCTTCAACCACGACTGCTGCTCTTCTTTCCTTGAAATCCTTTTTTATCGCCTCTCAGCATTGTTTTGCAAGTTCGGACTTGAGTTGTCGGTTGCTTGCAGCTCATGTGATTCCACGATGGCGCACCAGCTCGAGTGTTCCTGGAGAGAGACGTCTTTTGGTCGCGTTTGAACTCTTAGCTTTCATAGCGCTAACGTGAAAATGTTTAATGAAGCGACCGTATTCTTCGTCGATGTTTTCGACAACGGCATCTTCCTGACAGCCGACTAATGAATTGAATAAGTCCCAGTTTATGGTGGTTCTGGCAATTCTGCTTTTGAATTTAGCGCCTTTCTCTCCTTTCCACGAGAAATAGAATCTTGCACGAAGGAGGAGGTGGTCTGATCCAGTGTAGAATTTTTTGAACAGCGAGATCGGTTAGGCAAAACCTTCTATTTACTGTGATGTGGTCTATTTCGTTACGGTACTCTCCATTGGGAGACTCCCACCTCCAGCGTTGAGGGGTGGCGCTTCTGAAATTGCAAGTTACCATGGATGGTCTTGGTCGCCATGATATGTATATATATATATATATATATATATATATATATATATATGACCATCTTTGTCATTTCTGCTCACTATATTTATTTGTATGTGTATATGTAATACATAAAGGGTAAAGGATAAAGCTTCCGGCGTTGATCAATCCCTGAGGGATGCGCCATGCATTCGACTTCATTAAGTATCGTTGGAGGTGATTTAAGGGATTTCTGGCCTTTACAACGACTCGCAGTTAAGCCATTGTGGTTCCCTGGAATCCCGAGGACAGCCTGGCCAAAGTCTACCCCAGGTCGTCACCACGACAGGCAGTCGCAGCCCTTGTGGATCAGAGGGAGATTTACCACCATGCGACTTTGATACCAAAACGGTGGTAGATCCTGGTATTGGTTTACTCTTAGCTAGGCTTCCTGATGGAAACACCGGACTCCTCAGCTTGGGAGACCCTGCCGGGGGGACGAATCCCCCCCCATGTACATCGCAGTCCGATACCCAGGAACACCTCCCAGCCACGATGAGGCGGTAAACCGTTGGGAGGACTCGGATCTATTCGACTGTGAAGAACATTAAGGCTTCGAAACATTTGCCCAATAAAAAGCTTCACTACAGCCTGATGAATGTTGAAAAGTTTAAGCAGTAGATGCGTTCTGAAACCTTTAAAAAAACTCGAAGAGAAGTAAGACGGCGTTATTCACACTTTTACTGCAAATATATCAGCCTCCGAAATTCCGGTTTCCCGCAACAAATATGGAGTTCTGTGGCGCCATATGCATAATAGGAGCAAGAAAACGGTCCCCAAATAGTTCCCTGGCGTGTAATGTCTTTGCCAGCAACAGGTGACAAGCAAAATAGTACATTGAGCATAGAAATACGCTGTGCGAAAGCATAGTACTGTAAGACACAGTGACACAACAGTTCGATAGGGAATGGATGGATCAGCGCCAGTTCCGATGTCCTCTATGGGGTACCTTAGGTAAAGTCGGAATATTAGCATGAGTGACTTCGCCTTTTCGAATGCAGTGCAATTCCACTCGTTGGGCCGCGTGACGAGTTCCTTGAAATATCATACCAAGACTAAATAATGGTGATATCGGATTTTTTTATAGGTATGGAACACATTACCAAGGCATAGAGCTCGAACTGACCTGACTGTTACTAACCTAATCGCAACACGAACAATTTTTGGCGCCCGAGGAGTTTCTGCTCTCTTGATAACAATAATTTGCCATTAATAAGAAAAATTTTAACATGTGTGTTCATGATAAGGTCGTAGAAAAGACTTTGTCCATCGTTTTATGGGTATTCTTGGCTATGCTGCGGATGAAAAGGTACAGCCGAATAACACTGATTAGCCCTTTCGCTTAACAAATCCAGCCTAATAGAACTTATATGTGCTGCCTCGTTGCATATGATTTATAACGGCTGAAGAAAAATAGCGTTGTAGCTGAGAAAAATTTTGGTCTTGTATTCTGGATACTAGCTCATTTATGATCGCCACGTGCAGAGCTCCAGTATACTCTTACTACGCTCAACCATAGTTGTCAAGCTCAATAAACTCATTGCAAATAGATCATCTTTTCATAATAAAGCACCTTCAGCACAAAGTGGCATACAAACATCTGGCGGCCACAGCAATAGTTCTGAGTGTGTGCTGTTCACTTAATCGATTGGCTTCGCGGCTGTCTTCGCTGTGTCTACTGCAGACAGCACTCTCATCTGAAGATAGGTCAGGGTTTTTCATAAAGCTACTTGCAGCAGTATGTGACTTCTGTGCAGCACACCCTCAACGAATGCAAATTCCGCCAGTGACAAGTTGAATTCACATATCTCGACGATACTCAAATAGAGTTAGTACGTATTGAAAGAAGCACACTGAAGCCGCGCCTTCTGGAGGAGTACACTGAAATTGCCAAAGTTCGTAATGAATGACTGAATGTTCAGAAATCTAAAAGGAGTGACCGCAGTGTTTTCTAAGACTGTATTGCAAAATATGGCCTATCGCGAAACAACAGATAACGCTGTCACTGAAATGGAAATACTTTACTCACTGTTGAATTCTAATGACCCCAAGTTTGCTCATCGAGTATTATTTATTACTTCGAATTCCTCAGACAGAATGTCTGATACCGATGATATCGAAACATTTAATAATCTCCCTTCCTATCCTTCTACGGCCGCCACTATTCACAAAACTACTGCTGAGATCTCCTTACTTAATTATGTTGCTGCGTCCATTCTGTCATAACCTCCCAACGGTTTACCGCCTCGTCGTGGCTGAGAGGTGTTCCTGTGTGTCAGACTGCGATGTGCATACAGCGGAGAGATTCGTCCCCCGGCAGGGTCTCCCAAGCTGAGGAGTACGGCATTTCCATCAGGAAGCCTCGCTAAGAGTAAACCAATACACCAGGATCCGCCACCGTCCTGGTATCAAAGTCGCACGGTGGTAAACCTCCCTCTGATCCACAAGGGCTGCGACTGCCCGTGGTGGTGAAGACCTGGGGGCAAACTTTGGCCAGGCTGACCTCGGAATTCCAGGCAACCACATTGGCTTAACCAGCAAATCTCCGATAAGTGATGATTATGCTGGGGCCCGTACAACCAGTGAGGACGGGCCGTTCAAGTGTCAAGTATCAAAATTCTTCATAACTAGAACTTCCTTCTCTTAATGGAAATTCCCTCAACTGTCAGGGATTACGTGTGCAGCAGTGGTCAGAGGCGCCCTGCAACACATACGTGGAATCGATCCCCGCGCCCTTGGCCCACCAACCCATCCATCCCCCTGGGGTCGGCAAATTGGTACCAGACTCGTCTGGGAGGATAACTGCACTGGCCAGGTACATCGGTAGGCCACCACGAGTTATTGTGAAGGCCAGATATGCATTCAATCACCTCCAAACGATGCTTAGTGAAGTCGAATGCACGGTGCATCCCCTAAGGAGATTGATCAACGCTGAGAGCTTTATACTTTTATCCTTTTATCGAATGCATCAGGTAACTATCGCAATGCAAAAGGTAATCCCAAAACATTACGCGATGATAGAGTTGCCCGAGTTGCTATGAAAAATATTATTCTCACAAAAACTCAAACTCAAACCATTTGTAATGAGTTTACTGAACTAAGACGTGAGATGAGACACAAGAAAAATAAGCAGCTTGAAAAACCTAGTTGAGCTAATAGGTGTGTACTGGAGCTTTGTCCGTGGTGATCATACATGAGCTAATCTACGGAACACAAGACCAAAAATTTTTCTCAGCTGCAACGCTACTTTTTTCTTCAGCCGTTATAATTCATAATCAACGAGACAGCACATATAAATTCTACTAGGCTGAATGTTATTAAACTTAAAAAACTATTCAGGGTTATTCGCGTGCACATTTTCATCGGCGGCACAGCTGTATCATGCCCCTGTACAACTCAGACTACTTTATAGTCACAGAGAGCCTTTAGGTAAAAGGAAGTCCTTATAATCAGCGGCTTATTGTGATTATGAGCAGCACAAACTCTTATTTAACGTCATGCAAAGGTGTGTTTAATGCACATCAGTAGAAAAACGAATGTGCTCCGATGTGAGCTTGACACGCTCTCAATTGGTACTGAGTAGAGACTCCTTGACTATCCAGGGCTTCCAAGACTGCTTCTTTCTCGACTGAATCAAAGGCCTTTTTGTAAATCGATGGAGGTGAGACAGAGCGGTCTTTTGTACCTCGCGATACTTCAGTGAGCCTTGTTACCGTGTAGATGTGGTCCATTGTACTAAATCCTTTTTCGAAACCCTGCTTGCTCACATGGTTGTGCTTCGTCTAGTGTTCTGTCAATCATGTTTAGGACGACCCGAGTGAAAAGTTTGTAATCGACAGACAGTAAGCAGATTGGACGATAGTTGCCGATATCCTGTAGGTCACCCTTCTTGAACAATAACACGGTCTTGCTGGTCTACCAGTGGGCAGGGACCTTGCATTCGGACAGGTAACGTGTGAAGAGCCGAACCAGTGTGTTCACGGCGGCTGAGAAGCTTCTCCAGGTGTTCTGGTCTTAACCTGTTCGGACCTGGTGCTGTTCGATTTTTCACCGACGAAATAGCTTGTCGTATTTCGGAAGGGGGAACTGGTAGTACTGGCACATTCATCCTCCTTTATTTCATATGTGGGCAGATGGGCGTGACTACTGAAGAGATCTGTGTAGTAATCGTAAATGGTTTTCTCTGTTGGCTTTCTGGAAGCTGTAACTGCTCGGTCTAAGCGTCGGAGCGCAAGCAACTTGGTTATGCGAGTGAAGAAGTTTCGGTGGGTTTTGCGGATACTTTTACCAACCTCCGCAGCTCCAACCATGACTGCTGCTCTTCTTTCTTTGAAGTCCTCTTCCATCGCCTCTCAGCATTGTTTTGCAAGTTCGTACTTGAGTTGTCAGTTGCTTGCAGCTCATGTGATTCCACGATGGCGCACCAGCTCGACTGCTTCTCGAGACACACGTCTGTTGGTTAGTTTCGAATCTCAACTTGCGTTGCGTTAGTGTTAAAATATCGAACGAGTAAATCATATTCTGCTGCTATCAAGAACGGGATCTTCCCAACAGCCTACTGATGACCCTGAATAAATCCCAATTCGTGGTGGTTTTGAGACTTCGTTCCTTGAATTTTGCGACTTTTTGTCCTTCCCGCGATGAATGGAATCTTGTACGAAGGAGGCGATGGTCTGATCTCGTGTAGAATTCCTAGCCAAAAGCGACATCGGTTACGCAACGCCTACGATTTACTACGATTTGGTCTATTTCATTATGGTGCTGTCATTGGATCACATTCATCATCTATACTGCTGACAACTATAGCTTCAAGATAACTCGCTGTGGAATTAAGTGTACTCCATTCTATGGTAGTTCCAATATCTCAGCTACTAAACTTAGCCGCTCATTTCTCTTTATCGAAAAGAAAAATAAACTTACCCGAAAAAGGTCATAGGTCAACCCAGGGTGGAACATTAGGATAACAGTCATGTCAGCTAGACAACACCTTCGCAACAGTAATGTCAGCTAGAGAAAACATTTGAGAAGCACATTCTACTGCTAATTTACTACCAAATCAATTGCTAAAGAGGACTGCTGAAGAAGTGAGTTGTTATGAATGGGCTCTTCAGGATTGATCTTTATGGCGAAGGTGGGCAACCTCTCACCTTTTTGCTCGACTTCATTCCGTAAATCTGGATGTGCACTCTTTCTGACGTTATCCTAGAACTACTCTTGGAGTTGAATCAGTCGATGATGACCTCTAAAAAGTCACATGCTCCTCTATGCACTTTAACTGATATATCTGTCTCCTTCTTCAGTGGTCTCTCGTGATTCATGTCCCACGTACAACTCCTAGATGCTTTGTGCACATTGTGTATTGGGAACTGGTAAAATAGAACAGGATACTCACAGAGTATGCGTGCTTACACCATCCATCTGCTTCAACGCTGCCTGTTTTTGGAAACAGTTTCCTACTTCTATCGCCACAAGTTTTTACTGATGCTTTCAACGTCGAATTCGTGGCATCCATTCTACAGTCAACAATTTACAACTTAAAAGTAAAAAACAACATATCTTTACTTTGTAGATGCACATATGCGGCACATTTATACCTATATTTGTGTATATAACTTTCACTTTACCTCCTTTAGATGTGGAAATCCAAGATAGAAAATCATCAGCTGAGGTAACACATCTAATATGCGAAGATGTTGCAAATAACAAATGTGCTTACGACAATTCCGAAGTCACATTTTTTGATGGTCACTCAATAGAAGAATTTTGATCTCCATTCATTCTTCCTTTTGTAGAATGGTGAGATAGAGTGTGATGGGCTCTACGTACGCTCTGTTTTGATCCGTTTCCAAAGACATGCTATTCAGCATCAGGCTTCTTACTGGTTGCCTCACCACCCGGCGTCGTTAGCCAGAGAACAAAATATGAGCTCTCCTGAAACTAATTTGTTGCTAGCTTAGCCACTGATAGTTCACTGCAGTCCCAATGCTGCATATCTATTGGATTCTCAGGCTTTCATCATGGAACTACACTACTGCAACGATGGCAGTGAATCCCAGTGTCATTTCACTCCTCATCTGATATTAAATAGAAAGGCCCATATTATTTCAGCTTGGGTAAGCCTGCTCGATGAACTGGCCGTTATCCATTGCAGTTCAATTCTGCAAAATCTCCAGGCGTGAAGAGGTACTAAGTCACTCGAGCCTCGCATTTTAGAGGTGTAGAAAGGCATCTCAGAAAACGTTCACGAAAATCTTATTACTTTCACCATTCAGTACATACGATATTCTTTGTGATTTCTCGACACTGATTTTCATTTAAACACGGCATGAATAGTAATTGCTTTGGTGGTTGGTAAGATTACACGTGGTTCTTACTAATGCTTATTGTTGTTAATTTTTTCGACGCCACCGCATTCTGCAGCACTGCCATGATTCGAGGCGGATGTAAACAGCAGTTCCTTCATTGGATGACGTTCTCGCTTTGTCTGTGGCATCACTAAGTACTGCTCTTTCATACAGAACTTCGCCTGTTGTTGAAATGAACTGACCACACTAAGCAGCTTCTTAGGGGTACAGAACGCTTCCTGGTCAACTGCCTCACAAAAATTATTTTTCTTCCTTATTATCGGTAGTTACAAGAAAAAACAGCCTATGTGGGACATAAGAATTCAATGCTTGATTCTACAGCAATTCAGTTTTTTTCTTCTCGTAAATATTGTTATGGGTTCTCCCAGCGGTTTACCGCGTCATCGTGGCTGGGAGGTGTTCATGGGTGCCGGGCTGCGATGTACAACAGGGGCATTCATCTCTCTGCAGGGGTCTCCCAAGCTGAGAAGGAGTCTGGTGTTTCTATCTGGAAACCCAGCTAAGAGCAAACCAATACTAAGAGTACCACCGTCTTGGTATCCAGACTAGTCGCATGGTGTGAAACTTCTCTTGATCCACAAGATTGGCTAATGACTGGAGTGGCGACGACCTGGTGCAGACTTTGGTTAGGCAGACCTTGGGAGTCTAGGGAACCACAGTAGCTAAATAAATCAACAAAATTCCGGAAAATGGAGGTTCTGCTGGAGCCTGCAAAACCAGTGAAGACTGTCCATCCAAGTACTTAGGTAAGCATTATGAGTCACGGTCATCGCCCTTGATGGAAGTGAACGAGAAATACCGAGAAATTACGCTCAAAATAAGTGTTAAAGAGATGTTATATGCTCTCAATAATAAGTTTGAACTTTTTGCAAAATGTCGCATCGTATAACTTTGTGATGTTCTGAACCCCACAAGATTTTTAACTAATGAAAACCTATCGTTTATTGTCTAAGAACCACCATTGATATGTTTAAATCGCCGACAAGCCTTATTGTTTTGAACCTGCCTTGAAATCAACGGTTGTCCGGAAAATATTATCACATGAGGACCCCCGACGCATTCATAACGGGTAAAAAAGAATAGAGCTCTTGGCGTCGATCAATCGCTGAGTGAAACGCCATGCATTCGACATCATTAAGTACCGTTTGGAGGTGATTGAATGCATATCTGGCCTTTACAATGAGTCGCGGTGGCCTACCGATGTATAGAGCCAGTGCTGCTATCCTCTTAGACAAATCTGGTACCGATTTGCCGACCCCGGAGCGATGGAAGGCATGGTGGGCCATGGGCGCAAGGATCAATTCCACGTTTGTGTTGCAGGGGCGCCTCCGACCACTGTGCCACACGCGCCAAAACGACACGCGCTTGCAAAAATACATCCTTAAATGCCAGACAACCATTATTCTAAACTAGAGAGGTAGAAGAGAGAGCGCGCATAGTAAGTGATAAGGTCATCTGTATCACCTGTACTCCTGTTGGTCGTCGAGTGACTCGAGCGGACGCCAGTAAATCTTCCATTTTTCCCTGTCGAGTGCAAGAGTAGCCCATTGGGTTCTACTTGATCTAAGGGATTCGTTGGGCAACACATCCTTCTTCTCTTCGACTGTTTGGCGTACAGAACGGCATCTTTGATTTTTGACCGTTGACGTAGGTCGGAGCTACGGATCCCATCCTTTACTTGAGTGGAACGGGATACTCTTAGCGTCGTCCTTTCGACTATGCGTTCGATAACACTGAGTGATCTTTCATCCTGCTTACGCAGCGACCAGATTTCTGACACATACGTTAGGGGCAGGAAGGATCGTTGACTCGAAAAAGTGGGCACAGGGGGTGGTGTTCTTTGTCTTCTTCACTACATGAACGATACTCTTGAAAGTTCCCCAAGCTGCTCGTTTCCTTATGCTCAGCTCTGGAGCTAAGCCGTTCATCATATTGATTTCCCGACCTAGATAGACATAACTAATAAGTATAACCTAATGAAGCATAAATGAAGGATAAAGCTCTCGGCTTTGATCAATCCCTGAATCCCTGAGGGGATGCGCCATGCAATCGACTTCATTAAGTATCGTTGTTGGTGATTGATTGCATATCTGACCTTTACAATGACTCGCGATGACCTACGATGTATCGGGCCAGTGCTTCTATCCTCCCAGACAAATCTGATACCAATCTGCCGACCCCGCGAGGATGGAAACCTTGGTGAGCCACGTGGGCGAGCATCGATCCAAAGTGTGTGTTGCAGGGCGCCTCAACCATTGCACCAAACGCTCACATCATATAACACATTCATATGATTCCTAATTTTTTGGAGGACCCGCTATGTATCGATAGCAGTTCATTGATACTCGGCTGATAAATTGCAGTTTACTGGCTGCCCAAAAAATGGAGTTCCAGTTTTGTAAAGTAAGCAAAGCCATACATGGTTTCGAAAACACGGAAAATCCAATGGTTTATTCCAGTGGATATAGTTCGCTATCAGATGAGACATTGTTGTTAATAGTTGAATACTCAAATTTCGTTTTCTTGGGCACTTAGGAACATTGTTGAAGTGGGGGTAGAGGTGTCATGTTCCCTTCAACGATCTCCCTGGTGGCTTCTCTCTACACGAGTAATGGTCTCTCGTCTACGAGAAATACTCGTCCGCAAAACAGTTCTGTGCAGATTACCAACTGCACATAACAGCATCTAGGTCCGATCCCGAGCTCAATCTATGGCGGTGAAGTTGTCAGTAAATACAAAAAAGTGCAACAAAAAGTCTTCATGGAGGGAAATAAAAGGTCGTGAAGAAAATTAGTGAATATCCATTACTTCGATCGATGTATGAGTGCAACACTCAAGCCAGTATTTACGTGATAAATAAAAGCAGCAGGTAAACATTGCAACGACTTAAAGAAAACCATCCACATCAAGTGCCTTATCATCGCTCTTGCTAGAGGCTGCACAGTATTAATTTACTTACTAATTTGTTGGGGAACGGATTGCACTATAGTAGTGATATCCGTTATCATGAGCATGGTGTTAGTTCGATTCCGCTCCGGGCCAACCAAGCCTCTGATCCCTCCGGGGTAGGAAATTGGTACCGGACTTGTCTAGGAAAGAACTTCTGCAATCCAACTGGGGAACGCTCCAGCCTGGCTATCTCAGGACTCCAAGGAGAATTGCTCGACCAGCATTCTACGAAATTCAAGATGAAATGAAAATCCACAAGCACCAACCGAAGCCACACGTAAGAACATGGAAAACCTTCGTGGACGATGGATGCGAGGAAACGATTTGAGTATGAGAAGCGCTGGGATCCGTACAGTAGACGTGAAGATCAATTAAAAGTAAAAAATAAAAAAGCTCTTTCCTTAGTTAAGTGTCATTCCTTTCCTGCTCAGACAACTGATACAGATGACTTGTACAAAATTGGAAACATATTTGTAGGATTTTGCACGAATTTTTTGCATCGATTAACTATGTGGAAGTGCTAAAGTTTTCCTTTTCCATATGATTGATCTATTGTAACGTCAACCGGTGGTTCATTTTCCTCATCCACATGTTTTCTTATTCCAGCAACAATACAGGTAAAACGACGTCACCCTCAACATTGTGATTTTTTTGCACCTGATTTTAGCCATTCTTTTTCGTGCAGTCAGCCTAGATAAGCTCAAAAGCGTTAGAAACCGTAAAAATGACCCGTTGTAAAGGAAATCTGAATACACCCCTCTTCAATTGTGGCAGATTAACAAAAATCAAGGAACACAACCGTCCCGTACCAAAGCGATATTTGTAGGAGAGAGAATCGGGACACTAAATACTAGCTGCAGCTGAAGATCCAGAAGCTTTGAAGCACTACAATGCAAAAACCACTTATCACTGACTTCATTAACACTTAGTTATTCATTAACACGAACAGGAGACTCCATGCTATCATCCGTATTCCTAACATCTTTATTGCCATTCTCAATGAGAAGTCAGAGCGAGGCAAACCTGAAGCCGTTGTCAGCCGAGATGGCTTAAAGCCATAATATTGAACTCTCGATCAACAAAAATTTTTTCTGTTAGGGTAAACAGGGAAATCCATTAGGAGCATGAAAGTGGACGGCACCAAAATAGAGTGGCGCGAGAGAAGACTGGGGGAAACAAAAAGCAAAAGTCAACGAAAAAAAATTATGGAAGGACGATAACCTCACCGGTAGGTGTCATGTATTCTGGGTTCTTTTAAAATACTCGTTAGAAGTAATAGAACAGTGACTTCTATTTTACAGCTAGAAATTACGGAAAGCTGCACCAATTCACTGACATCGCAGTATTTGTACCTATTGACTGATTAGGTATATAGTGCTAGCGCGTCTAGTGCAGTGGGCGGAGGCGCCCTGCAATACACGTGGGATCGACTCACGCGACCCAAGCTCATCAACCCTTCCATCACTCCGGGTTGGCAAATTGGTACCACACTTGATTGGGAAAACAGCACGACTGGCTCGATGCATCGGTAGGCCACGATTCATCGTAAAAACCACGTCTGCATTCAACTACCTCCAGCGATACCTAGTGAAGCCGAAAGAAAGCATGGTGCATCCGTCAAGAATTATTCAATGCCGAGCTTTATCTTTTTTTTCATCGATTGATTTTTTATTTTGAATTCATGTGGAACCGAAAGGAGCTACACTTTCAAAAAAGATATCTGAGCTCATAATGATCTTCATCGCTCGAAATAAGAACTATCTGAATCTAGAGAACATCATCAGCAGAAGCGAGTTTTTCTTTTAATCCTATTACGATAGGAATTCTTTTTTTTCTGAAATGTTAACTGGACCACCTTTTCCCAAGTGGGCCTTTCTTACCTATGGCAACACCACTGTGAAGAGTTTTCGCCTGAAGTTGTCACCTTGTCATCATATGTTTATTTTTAAGAGCAAGTTATTGTGTAGATTCCAAGAAGCGCATGTAATTTATTGCTTCCGACTCAAATCGGATGTAGTGTTGTCTGGTGCCAAGAGTTCCTGACGGACCTTTTTTCAAAAGCAATTCTAAGGTATAGGACAGATATTATGGGACCGACAAGATTAGTGTAGAACTTTTTTCATCTCATATCCCATATCATTTCGTGAGGTGGTATTGATCCAGGGTGATATTAAGAATTATTAATGCACACTGACGTGAATTACTGGGCATATATTTGGTCAGCTTCACAATTTACTTCTACTGCTCATTTCTACGTAAATTGATAACTTCCGGTATCTCGCTACTGTCCGAAATGATCTGTAACTGCACCGTGGTGAGGCCTGGTGAGAAGAGAAGGGATACGATGCAGTGATTAGTTAGTCTGTCCCAAAAATTTCGATAATGAGCTACAATTCGCTTCCATTTAAACAGTTATTGACAGTGGTAAGATTATTTTACTGTCAGCTCTCCTGTACTCCTTTGTCCAGAAATTAATTCCGTATTTGAAATTTCACTTTTCTTGTTTATCTTTCAGCAGCAGTTTTCTTAGTTCGAGCTGCATTTTTGCAAAAATGTTGTAGAATACTTCAGAGCTCACTTTAGGCAAATCTATTCTATAAAGTTCAATTCCAACATAAATTATGTCTGCGAAAAATCCTACGTGTCAGATTTTCAGATCTTTAAAAAGCAGTTTCGACAAGTGTACTCCATCAAATTCAAGCTCGGGTGTAGTGCTTCGCAAGCGGCACGAAAGAGTAAGGACGTAAGGAGTCAGCTCATGAAGTTTGATCCAAGCTTGGACATTTTTGCTTGAATTTAGAGTTGCTCGTTATTTCTGCAAGAAGTCCGCGCTTCACATTGCAAGTCTTGTGTGCTAATACTACTTCATGTCTGCAAAGTAAAACAGGTTCTTGAAATAGCATTAGCGAAAATGATTTTAACATTTTGCGTTTTACATTTCTTGCCTTCTAGCGCTAAGCTATAGCCGTGTTTCGTTATCGCCTTAACAATCGATTCACCGGTAATGTTCAGTTTGGTCAATATTGTACATAGAATCCTGCTCACGGGTGAATGCTGATGGCACTGATCAATAGAACTGAGAGACAGGAGAAACGAAGGACATGCATGGTGTGCTGGTGAATGCGTTAGCTCCCCCAAAAGGATAAAAGCGCATTCGTTCCCCATCGCAGAACACCTGTGGTCGGAGTTTTGCAAATATCTCAGCACCATTGTGATTGCACATAAAGCTTTCTGGTTTCAATGGTTTACTAACACCAGTAGTATCTGTATCACCAGTATTTCAGTGATTCATCGAAAAAATTCGAAAGAGCTCCAAAAGATTTCATTAACCACGTTACCACAGCTAATGTGTAGGATCCACTTACTCGAGGGACATGAAGAGCATCACAGCTTTAGTATAAAGCCTCTAATCCTCACACTCTTTAGCGCCAAGTTTGTGAGAAGTAGCTGGTCGGACGTCATATTGATTTTACTCATACCTGCGTTCCCAGATGGAAATGTCGAGCGTGCCTTTATTCTGAGAAATGCTACTGCGGGGTTGGGCATCCACTGTACGACAAAATACCCTTCAGCTACAATTAGGCGGTAAAAGCAATACGGGTTCATGGATACGACGACATTGCGTAATTGACTCAATATTAATTCGATTTTGTCGTACAACTAAACGTATCACCTGTAATAAAATTAATGACGGGACGAAAGCGAGATGTTACTAGTAATGTATTCATTCGCACTGTTGCACAAAAGCAATTGCTCAATAGATTCTACCTGTTTGAGGGACGAGACATGTTTGGTACCAGAGTTTTGATATGGCGAGTTTTTTTTACTGCTTTTTGATGAGGAAGCACACAGGTAGCTCACCAAACACTACCATGGGTTCTGATATATTATGTTGGAACGGCTCGCTGTTATAGGAATACCAAGCAGTTGAGAAGATTTGGTCGCAATTAGCTGTTCGCGTTTGCCTGCGCCACGCGGGGCTTTTCGTGATTAGCAGACACAATGCCGGACACCTCAAACTTGGATAATTAAACCTTTACACACATATTATTTGCGCAGCAACGCAATAAATTCCGAAATAAATGTACAATAAGTTACGAGCAAGGTGCTCCAGTGGGCACTAGTAGAATGGCTAACAAATTGTATTAACAATGACACATAATGTTATCCAGCATGTTGATGAGCGCATGAGATACAGTTAGGAAATATTGTATTGCTTTGACCACAACAAGGTTAGGATTTACGTGCTCACAGTGCAAGAATGTGACAGCGAATTGCCGGGACTGCTTTAGCAACGAGGATGAGAATTTACGGAGTAGAGTGTCTGTGAACACTGCGAGAATTTAGGATAATTATTACCTCAACAACACGTATTAGATGTGAATCGCTGATAACCTTAATTTACTGATAATGCAACAGCTTAAGACTTTAGTTCACAACATTTTTGCACTCGCGAATCCAAGGAGTTGTGAAGGAGGAATATTAAGTGCGAAAGCAAAATGAAGGGGAAGGGCAACGGCGTGTTCCAAGGCTTCGTCAGAAGGCAAAGCACTGTGCTAAGAGGCGTGACTGCTCCAAGCGAGTGGCGTGGGCCGCGGGGTCACGCCATGGGTCGCTAAAGGTCTCGCCCCTAAGCAATGCGTCGTGCCTGGTATTATACCAGGTAGTATATCTGATGGTTACAGTTGCCGTATTTACTGGCGTGTCCCATGGTTAGGATGGGATATGAATGTAGGACACTCGGCACCATCAGAACACATAAAGAATAAAATTACAATAGAGGACATTTTCTATTAGATAATGTTTATTGGCCGATTTGTCGACATATTATCCACCTCGGAAAGGGCGCGTGTGGCGCAGTGGTTGGAGAGCTCCACTGCGACACACCTGTGGAATCGATCCCTGTGCCCATGGCCCACCAAGTCTTCCATCCCCCAGGATTGGCAAATTGGTACCAGACTTGTCTGGGAGGATAGCAGCACTGGCTCGATACATCGGTAGGCCACCACAAGTCATTGTAAAGGCCAGATATTCATTCAATCACTTCCAAACGATGCTTAATGAAGTCGCATGCATGGCACATCCCTCAATGATCCATTAACGCCAACAGCTTCATCTTTTGTCCGTTTATCCTGTTCGGGATTTGATGACAGATTTCGACATGTATCTTTAAAGTGATATATGATATCCAAGAACTAACTTTATTAATGGGAACAGCAATCGTTACACTCTACCCGCCTTTGTAAACAAGAAAAACCTCATATACAAAACTTGCGTAAAACTCTGTAGCTCTGCAAGCAACGAATTCGCTGAAAGCAGTTTCGGCCACATCTTCGTTTCTAATGCTTTTGGCAACATGAAGTTGTCGAGATGCTTGAAGAAATGCTAATGGCTAGGCGAGTGGTCTGGAAATTGTGGTGAATAAGACAGAGTCTCCATCCTAGCTCGATGAACTTTTGTGGCATCGGAAGTGCGACGGGTGTTCGGACACTGTCGTGAATGAAGATTGGAGGCTTTCTGTTGACAACTAAGTGGCGCATCCAGTTGAAGTTCCTGGTGCCATTAATGGATTATCTCGATGTGCTTCTCCGCCGCAATCGTCTCTTTCCGTTTCAGAAAGCGGTGATGGGTCAAACCAGCTGTGGACCAGCAAAAAGTCAGAATGACCGTCTTTTTAGTGCAAAGGGGGTTGGGGGAAAGGCTGTACAGGTTCAACTCCGTCCAAGCACTGAGCTCAAAATTGCCGGTTATTGTGGGAGATCCATTTCTCATCGCACGCCATATTACGGTCTAGAATAGTTCTTGCTGCGGTGAAGGAGCATCGAAGATACCGCGTACTGGGCTATTTCACGAGTTGTTAAACAGTTGTGGGTCTATTTGCCTCCAACAAACCCTTCAATTCATTGTCGTCAATGGCACAAGGACGTCGTCGACTTCCCTAAATTTCAAAGTCGAATTAGCCACAAAAAACTTTTCCAAACTGACACTGCACTGTGCCTTCATTACCACTTCGTTGGCTTCATTTCTCACCAAGGCTTTCGAGGCATTTACATAGCGTGCATGACCGAGTATGAAATCATAGAATTAGATTTGTCGGAATAGCTGTCTTAACCTCTGAAATTCCAACCATTAAACTTTGCCAAAACACAATTTATATTATAATCCAACCATGTGAAGCGAAAGAGCATAGAATGAGCTTTGCAACGATGTGTAACAGTAGATCTCAGAACTTCGGACATTCGATTCGTTTTCCTCGAACTGATCGTCCGAAACGGTCTTCGAAAAATTCCGTGCGTTATTTCGACAGCTGCTTGAGGATTTCGCCTTTTTTATGAATATCGTAGAATTCCGGTCGAGTCGATTCTTCTTAAAATCTTGGAAATAGCATAGCTAATGTGTTCCCATGTGGATTGGCGGAGAGGGTCGGGTGATGGTCGAACCAGCACATGTCTTTCCAGTGCCCTGATAGACTGCATCTTTAACGACTTTGATACCCCTCTTGCTAAAAGACGTGCAAGGAAAATAAACCTATACTCACCGTCATTAATTTCCAAATAACGTAGCCTTACAGATAGTTTGTCGCACTTTAATGAAGTAAATCTTAGGTGTATTTTTAGGCAGTTTACGATCACATAGATATCATTAAATGCACATGGACAATTTCGAATTGGTACATATCTGTCAGGCAGTTTTTTCTACAGTCTTCTATGTGTGATGTGGAGACGGCTAGTGAGTGGCACGTTGGTCCCTCACAATGTGGGATCTATGTGGCACAATGCGAGTCGATTATGGCTCATTATGACACAGCAGCCTCGCCTCAACGCGCTCTAAATCCGTAAAAATTACCAATGACTATTGCACCCTCGTCAGTAATTTAAAGCAGTTGTGATTTGTACGAGAGCATTGAGGACTCGACATTCAAATAATTCCATTGTAAGAAAACTTCAAATTACAAAAAGATTCGACCTTTTGAAAACCCTGTATTTCTTTTATGGTCTGGCTTATTTCCAGTAAAATGTCAAGAACTTGCTTAAATTTATCCGATTCGGTATGAGAAGCGCCCATCTTGGTTAATATTTAACCACATTCAACCTAATCCCAAGTTTTCGATAACGACTGCTGGCGTATCCCGTAATCACTTAATTAATCCACGCATCCGAGATTCGACTGGCAACACTACTCATTCACAGTACTTTTTTTGACTTACATCGATATTAATTTATTGCTATTTCGGTTATTCCAGCACGTTTGCCATTTTACACAACTGATTCCACCATGCTTCCCATTTAGATTTTTACATATGACATTTATATAATGCTTACTGCCTCTTTTCTACGCATCACAAGCCTATACTACTGGCATAATATCTATATGTAAGAAAAACTAACAAAATCCAACTTAATCCGGCCAAGCGCATTTCGTATCCGACAAGCTGCAGGCTGCAGTGTGCGCGCTCACTCTACGCGGACGAATTCTTCACGCGACGCGCTAGGGGGAGGCGGGTACAACACAAAGAATGGCCAATCACAGATCGGTGCTGGCGGCCGACGCACAAAAGCACCAATAGGAGATCTCGTCAGAACCAATGTCTTCTATATGCCTAAGTAATAGCTGCGGATACAGTTAGGGTTGTAACATTCTGCTGTCACGATTTCACTCATATGAAGATCCATTTGTACTCGTCCTCAGTGATCGTCGACATTTTTGCAAGATTTTCATCTTCGAGGGGCGATTTAACTTGTTTGCCGATTACTCAACGTTCCATTTCGTGTTAGGCCGTGTAGAGTCGGGTTATCGATCGATGTGGTCCGCGTCTGTGGTCGCTGTGAATGCCGCGTCACGTTTTCTCTCTTCTGCTTTGGATTTCGTATATTCTCTTCCACTAAATATAAATAATAGTCTGTTTCATAAATCCGCTCCTAGTGTTCCCATCAACTAGTTGTCGAACTCGACTTCATTTTAAGGTTATTCGCAGGCATTCCTTTCATTATGTCTGCCTGCTTTTCCAGTTGCGACTGTGGAATTTTCATGACGGAATGTTTATCACTGTTGCATGTTTGTTATTTTCTCATGTATGCCGTATTGATAGTAAAAATTTCGTCAACGTAGTGACGTCATCTCAATGTTGGCAGTCTTGAAGTTGTTTCGTAAATTATGAATGTGGTTTCCTCTTCAAATTCACTTTTTATTTACAGCAATGGCCCGTACGAAGCAGACCGCGCGTAAATCGACTGGAGGGAAAGCTCCCCGTAAGCAGCTTGCGACAAAGGTTAGAGGAGACCGGTGAAAACGTGACTTCCGGAAATGAATGGCTCAGCACTTTGTTAAAATTCGAATTTTCCATGTTCTTCTTTTTCTACAACGCTTGCAGGCTGCTCGTAAATCCGCGCCATCGACCGGTGGAGTGAAAAAGCCACATCGTTATCGTCCTGGAACCGTTGCTCTTCGTGAAATTCGTAGGTATCAGAAATCAACCGAACTGCTCATTCGCAAACTGCCATTCCAACGTCTCGTACGTGAGATAGCCCAGGACTTTAAAACCGATCTCCGTTTCCAGTCCGCTGCCATTGGTGCCCTCCAGGCGAGTATATCAGTCTTATGTGGTTGTGGTTAAGCCAGCGGTTTCATCATAAGTATATTCCTTCCGAAGGACTCTTTGTTGGTATATTAGCAAATATTATTCCCGTAATGACAAAAGTACATTATGAAAACACCCTGTACTAATCGTAATGGTTTCCAGGAGGCCTCCGAAGCGTACCTTGTTGGGCTTTTCGAAGACACCAATCTGTGTGCTATCCATGCGAAACGCGTCACAATTATGCCAAAGGACATCCAGCTTGCTCGTCGTATTCGAGGCGAACGTGCTTAGATGCAATCTTAAATCTTTGTTTCCGACATCTCGTTTAAATGAACACGTTTTTATTGCGTAATCCCCAAGTTTCAGTGTGTTGTGTTCATCGAGTTATTCTCATCCATTAATCTCATTTTCTCAAGTTCAAACACTTCATCGTAATCATGGATATTCTTTGTTTGTAATGCGTATAATGAATGGACAATAAACTATTCCAAACTAAACATTGCTTATTTTTTACCCGACATGTATTTCTAAATGGATAGAAGTAAAGCGAAAACATAAGATGAATAAATCTTCAACTCAACGCTTCAAGAACAACTGATGTAGTTATTAACGAACAAACCCATAGGACACGGAGATCTTCTTGTCTGGTACGAGATCCACTTGTAATAGGTTCCTAACAACAGTCAAAGGTATGAGTTGTAAATAAACATGAAATGTCGCTTTCTGAGCAAAATCATAGGGAGAAGAGAAACAACAAAAAATAATAAGCTATGAAAAAAAACGAAAGATAAAACTCTTCTAGATGCTGGGACTAGACAATCGTAACACAGATGTTTGTGAAATGGACCAAGCAAACTGACCTCTGAATAGTTGAAGAAATAATAAAATATGAAGAACCTGACTAGATCATATTATTTGACAGTTGTGCTAGGATTTACATGAAAAAGAACTAGATTATGTTAGTTCAGGTTTAGTGTC
This sequence comes from Angiostrongylus vasorum, assembly GCA_018806985.1. Classification (NCBI taxonomy): domain Eukaryota; kingdom Metazoa; phylum Nematoda; class Chromadorea; order Rhabditida; family Metastrongylidae; genus Angiostrongylus; species Angiostrongylus vasorum. The sequence goes on from JADANN010000385.1 coordinate 27,876, forward strand.
GTCTTCGTGGTTGCAGAAGAATTTTTGTCGCTAGATTCATCATCATCCGACTCGGCCTGACGAAATGTATACGGGACGTTGTCAAGTACACTTTCCACCACATATTTGTACTTACGACGACGTCTTGCAAGAAGTTGCTTTGACGGTGGGACTTCACCTCTAAATACATCCAATAGCTCTAGTATTTTTAAATATGAATCAAAAATGTCACCTACATACCATAACTAAGTGAACAACGCACGCCATAAAATTCCTTTAACGTATCTCAAAATTTTAGGTGGATAGCATAAACGATGTTTCCATAATGTATATCAGAAAATTAGCCAGATACTAAGTATGAGACATTCTCGATCTCTTTTAAATTCTTCCTATGTCTAAACATTCAGGTGACTTTGACAAACAGCATGAAATCATGAACTGCTCCAAGCACGACATTTCAACCATCTGCTTCTAGGCGTACCACAACTAGTTGAAAGCCTAATAGTTGTTCAACCTCTGTTTATTCTCATGATGAAAAAAAAATCCGCTTAAATGAAAACAATACTTTAAGGGATTCCTAAATGGAAAAATAAATTTTAAAGACTCACCCAGATGGATCAACCATGATGATTTCGACGGGTTTCGGATTCTCGACAGTGATCATCCTATACGGAATAAAATTTGGAAGAGGATGATTGGACACTTTGTCGCTATTTGTTGACTTCTGCATTTCTTGCTTTTCAGCTCTGACGTGTACACCTTCTGGCTGCTTCGTAATAGGCAACGGCGTTTCTGTATTCGGTTGTTCAACACTTTCACATTTCACAGGACCAAGTTCCGATGACACCGCTTCGTTAACGTTAGCAATTTCTGGTTGTGTTGTCACAACGTCCTCAACTCTGTAACTCAACGGCGTGTCAGGATTTGCTGGATAATTCGACTCAGGCCCAGTAGAAGTTGTACTGTTCATTGCTTGCAGAGCATTCAGAACAGCTGCGTAATCAAACAGATTCAACGAATTTGTGTTTTCGTTATAATTTGTTTTTACAGAAACAGACGAATTTTGGCAGTTCACTGCATTCGTATATATAGCTGCATTTTCCACCACTTCATGGACTGAACCACAGCTCACAAGAAGCTGGCTATCGCTTGCAAAGTAAATGTTGCTTTCTACCATGGAAGTCGGTGTGTCATAGTTCAATGGTTGAACTGAATCCAAAGAAGTATTGAACGGGTTATTTACCAAATCCGCACCAAAACTAACGCCTTGTACCTGTTGAACGTTGCCTCCATATTCTAACACCCCATTGTAGAGTGATGTCTCCATGTCATGATAACTTATCTGTTGGCTGCTCTTCTCTTCATCATCATAAACCACTGGATGGTTTGCATTACGGTTCTGATCGAAGACAGAATCATGAGAATGATTGAGTTCAGTGTTGTTAAAGGAAGTGACTGCTTTTACTCCTTGCTCTTCATCCCCCATAATAGTCATCTGGGAATCAGCACTGAGTTGTATTGCTGGAACGTTCAAGCGATTGTCTTCACCGTCAAATTCCTCCAAGTCATTGTTCCCCTCGTCTACCTTTAATCTTCTGTCGTCAAAGTTTTCGAAATCTACGTGAACTGAATCCCGTCCTTTCCTCGGGCTATCATCACTGTTTATTGACGTATCACGATTTAAACAACGAATCGAACTTCTCGGCATATCGCCCATTCTTCTTGCAGTTTCACTGTATACACTGTCTATAATACTGCAAATCTTTTGCTTAGCACGCTCTTCTTCTTCTGGAGTTAGTTTACCGTCTGATTTGGACCGCGAGGGCCTCTTCGACTTTTTACGAGGAGCCTCAGGTGTGACAAACTGCTGCTTCTGAAGTGACTCTAAGAACGATGGTACCGGATCCTCATCTACGATCTCTAGAGGTGGAATGTCGTAAGTGCCTGTGTGGTAACGAAGCAGGTTGAGGGCAGCACGTTTCATTCCTTCCAAACGACGACATTGCTTCCTGACGTTATAGATACGCTCACGAAGACGAAACGTTTGCTACAAAGATAGATAATAAAACACAAAAGTAAATGAAAGAATTCCGGGCAGAATTTTTCGTCAAGTTGTTACTTAGCGATTAACGAAACCTGAAGACGTAACAGGGTGACGACCTGGAGTAGACTTTGTCTAGGGCGACCTCTGGACTCCATGTAACCACAATGGCTAAACCAGCAAAACTTCGAAAAGCGGAAATTTTGCTGAAGCTCGCACAACTAATGGGGACGGTTCAACCAATTATGCAAGTAAGAAGACCTAACGAATAGTTAAAGGTTCAAAGACTAAGCTATATATCCCAATCAATTATATAGCTCGAGAAATGCCAGTAGAGACCAGGTAGAAGCGAAGCACAGTAATTTCTATAGAGATATGTCATGAAGATAACATTGATCAATTGCAAAATGCAAATGCAAATGGAATAATTCCTACCATTTCTAGAATGCGATGAAAATACTCAATCTTTTAACACTTTCACGATAACCATGGTTCACCAACAATAGATGATATCCTTTCAGTTAAAACAGTAGTGAAAAAGTATGGAACACCACAGATCTATAGAACATAGACAGACTTTGCTTTCTCACCTAAAGGATGTTTACAATATTCATAAAATATTCCTTCGATTTTAAACTCGTTTGGAATTAAAATTGTCGAAAAAGTGAGGAAAAAGTTTGAAATTTTTAGAGTTGCAACTATCTTTGTGTGTGAAGTATGAGCCCTAACGCAAAAAAGAAAGTGATAAAGGTGTGCCTCACTAACTCTAAGAAATCGAAATTTCATGGTGACAGAACAAGAAAGGCTTGCGTCTTGTAGGCAAACATCCGTATATTACAAAGGCTTTCATTTCAACTATTAAAGTTAAATTATGAGCTGAAATATTCAAGGTTAAATACGCTAATTACTTTCGCACCTCACGACCTCAAATGGTGTATGGCGCCGTTTGTGTGTTAGAAATATCACTACGCAAGAGTTTCCTCTTAGACAACCAATTAGATATTCGCTTCATATCTGGAGACGAATAGCTACTGTAGAATACAACCCTGCCTAGTCGGTAACCCCTTGTTGGCAGAACTTCTTCCTTATAAAACTTTAAACTTCCAAGTTTTCGTATTTTAGTACTTTTTGAATGAACATAACCAACACCTTTGGATTCTGTTGGTCATCAAATAAACCGAAGCGTTTCTATCTTCTTGAATGGACATTCAAATCGAGAATGAGTTTGAGATTTCCAGGCTTAGTGGAGCAAACTTATGCCACGGCAAGACCCTATGAGTTAACTATGACTACCTGCTTCCTGTAAAAAAAAACATTAAAAAGGAATAAAGTCCTTTATTTCACCCTAGCGTGTGAAACCCACCGAGCAGCTCTGGTGCGCAATGTGGAAGAGCGGTGTTTATTGCTGTCTGGTAGAGTTATATAATGACTAACGGGATAATCGGTTATACAAGCGACACTGGCTGCATTACAACGACGAGAAATTTGTTGAGTAAATCTGTCACCTAGTAATCTGAAGACATCCTTTTACCATGAAAGAATAATTCATGACAAGATCATTACCGTTCTCAGACACAGCATCAAATGTATAAATGTAGAGTGAGGTATAAAATTTCTATATGCGTTAAGAACCGTCGATTCGTTTCCAGATAAATAACTGCATAAAATCCAGTGGATTTCGCAGCTAGCACTTTCTAGCCGCGATACGGAAGCACTCCAGTGCCAGATTACAAATTGAAGCATTTCAATGACACATCATTAAATGTCGTGCAAGTCTAAGCATTCGGACTTCGGAAATCCAAGTAGTCCAAGCAGTCCAAGCAGTCCAAACACGTTTCCTATTCTTTCAGCTATTATACAACCGTCATCCTCAGGTCTTCGGATTTGCAGGATGTTGCTATTTGTAGAGCTGTTACTGTCCCTTCTCAGTGACATTTCATTGTTGTTGTAACATGATTTTATTTGAAATTACAAGACATCTGTGTTCCAGCATCCATAAATCGTCCCCAGTAGCTCGATACTATCAAATCAAAGGAAGGTTTGCTGTTCCGCGACTAGGATTATTCCAACAAAGCAGGGATTTTTGCGATTAGTTAATGGACTATTCAAATACACACATACATACATATTCTTATGAACTGCTCTTGTTGAGCTGATGTGAGATTAGTATAAGTTGTCGCTGTTGTTGTTGTTGCTGTTGCTGCCGTCGTTGTTATTGATGTTGTTGATGGCTGGCCGGGGTCCCACTCGCAACAGAACGACCGTGAGTAGGGCGAAATCGCCGAAACACCAGCCATCAAACAAACTAAGAAACTCTTTCACCAGACCCCATGGTGGTTAATGCTCCATTTGAAAAGGAAGTACAAATAATATGTAAAGTAGTTCAACGAGAAAAATAGCGTCCTCGTCCACACATAATTTAACGAGTCTGTGCCTCCAAAACACCATTTCAATATTAGAGGCAGATACTGACCTGGAATAAATGAATTCTTTAGAAATAACTAACCAGTTGAACGGAGTTGTAACATTCCTGGAGTGCGACTATCTTCAAGCGATATAGTTCTTCTTCATCGGCTTTCGTATCCGAAACACCACTGACCCCACTGACTCTGACTACACCATTACTACTTGACTCTGACTCGTCCTGCTCATTCATCTGAAAAAAAACATGCAAAGGCACATTATCATAATGCCGAAATTTCTGACATTTTAGCGGTGATCATGACGAAAGCCTGAGTCACGCGAGCGTTTCGCGGCGACCGTCATAACCCATCTGGGTCATCAGCTGACCCGTCTGCTAATGAGGAAACGACGTGTACTACTGACCTTTGGGTGGTACGATGATGACGATGGAGAGGTGGTGGGGCGTGATGCGCCATATGTTGACACAGGTCTGACACAACACCACACTCGAGCCAGTCCGTGTAGCCGATTGCGCGCTAACGGTTATTGCGGCGGCGGCGTCGCGTGCCTGCGCTGTGCCACGGCCGACACCCACATCAGCTGCGTTCGCTGCCCATCCACGCACCCACCCACCTACCCACTCAGCTCCCACATGGGTCGTCCGTTCGTCCGGCCATCCGTACGTCTCACTCCTGTTCGTGAGTGGGAGTGTAGTGCTGTTCAGGTGTGCTCATCATCCAAGTTGTTCACTTCACGTCACATCAGTTAGTCACGAGATATCGTTCTTGTTCATGTTCAACTTCAATTCTTCCGAAAATAGTAGATAGTGTTCGCACTAGTCTGCCTCATTCGACTCAAATAGATCGATACCTGTGCAGGGAGTTTTTTTTCTATACACTACCCCTTCTCACTGTGCCGATTCCAGCACTTCTTGAACTGAATTGACTTGGTCGGCACCTCATTAACGAAGGTCTTCGAACTTTTTGCGCGTGGGTTCGACTGCTGCTTGTGGTTTTTCGCGTTTATGAATGTCGCTGAAGGCTGGTCAAGTTGATTCTGTCTGAATTTATGGGTTAGCCGAGCTGGAGCGCCCTAACTTGGAAGTGCAGGGAGTGAACTGTTCCTAGACATGTGATACCTATTTCACAAACGCGAAGGCGGGTTTGAACCGGTGCCATGTTCATGATGAACAACATAAATTTCACTATTCTACCTTTCCCACTTGATTCAGCTGTTACAGCTATAGAAGCATTTTTACAACGTGTAATGCTGTTGATGTGGAATTCTTCATTCAGTTGTTACAGTTATTGTGCTTCCTTCATACCAATAATCGGTTAAATTATCCAAGTCAACCTACGTTGGTTGGGTAGTTCTCACATCTGCTGTCTTGATTGGCTTGGATTTTGGATCAGTCATAATCATGGCTGTAGAATGTGTCAACGTTATTTCCCATCTTCAGAAGGATCGGAGTACCTACGCCGTTTGCAGTATCAAATTTCTGAACAATTACCATTGGTAGAATGTTTTCGAAGGGAAAGGGATGGGTTGTATTTCCAGAATAATCGGTGTAATATTTCGTACTATTTCTTCATGTGGTAAGGTCAAGTAAAGTCAGGTTTCACATAGTCACGTTTCCTACAGTTCTCCGTACTCCTTTCTCTCCCTTGTTGTTGTGGTTTTGCGAAAGATGACACGTTGAAGAGTCTGAGCATTTCTTATCCTCTATTTCTTTAAGTGAAGAACAACTTTTATGCTTTTCATCTATTTTGGACACGAACTGCTCAAGGTCAACCATTCATGACTTTTACTCAATTTTCTTTCTCTTAACTTAAAACTTCAGTTGTTCTCCTTAGTTTTGATATTGGTGTAGTTGGTGTAGATGAACATCCCAGCTGAATGTTGTCCTCACTCCTACTTTCTCATGAATAACCTCAAGTTTATTTAATCGAATAAATTTGAGCAAGCGGGCGGGTCTAGTCAGTTGATTTTCTTTTCCATTTTACACAGGTTTAATTGAAACTTTCTGTTTTGTTTCCTACTTCTTTGACACATTCGAAACCATTATCAGTGCTTTTGAAAGAATCGTGTAGTGTCGTCGTTTCAGAGCAGCATTTCCTTCTAGACATCTCAAAGATTTTCAGGAACTTGCATCCTTCATAGACAAACATCCCGCGTAATTCCCTGCTATCCTATATCACTTGGCCAGCTGCTCGGCATACGTTACTATCTCGTAATTCAACCTCTGTGGATTGGGCAGCGCAGTAGTAGTAATTCTGTTCATTATGTGGACTGCCAACCTAACCTGACAGTGGTCCGATCCCTCCCTCAGTCCACCAACCCTCTCACCCCGAGGTCGGGGTGCCAGACTAGTTTGGGACGAACTAACTCCCTCCAGTCCAAGTGGAAGTGCTTTTGCGCGCCTATCTCAGGAATCCAGCGAGCATCGACTCGACCAGCAATCAAAAACATTCGTGAAGAAGGCCACAAAATCCGCAAGCAATACTCAAACCACGAATGCCAGAAGTGCTGGGATATGTGCAGTATGATACATGTGCTGCTGGGATCATCTAACAAAATAATGAAATAAAAACTTGTTGTGAACTAATAAACGGGTTATTTTAAGTTACCCTTCCGATTATGCCTTGTATTACGTGTACGATCGAATTTTCGTCATCATTCCATGTTCTAGTAGCGACTGATGTCTTCACCCAAGTAGGGGCTAACCCAGACCTCTGCCATATTTTCCAGAAATGTCCAGAAAGAAAAGGCGAACGCATCACATGTCGATTTGGACGTGGAACTGTGTGCGTTCATGTTCACACATTGCTGGTAATCCAACGGTGAATTACACATTCATATTCCTCTGTCAAAAATTATCCAGCGATGCTTCATCAGTCGTTAGGTTCCCCCTTTTCTGCATGCTAGTGACATCGTACGTTATCGACTAATATAACATCTTCAGATATTGAGTGCATCGTCCATCTATAAATCTTACCGATATTTATGCGCTTAGAAGTACTATGTACTAGATCCTCCTAACGGTGCACTGCCTCATCATGGCTGGGAGGTGTTCGTGGTTGTCCAGCTGCGATGTACAGCGGGGGGATTCATTTTCCAGCAGCGTCTCCCAAGTTGAGGAGTCTGGCGTTTCCATCAGGAAGCCCAATTAGGAGTAAACCAATACCAAGATCTGCCACCATCCTGGTTTGATAACTAGTCGTGTGGTGGCAAATCTCCCTCCGATCCTCAAGGACGGTGACTGCCTGTGGTGACGACTTGAGGCAGACTTTGACCTGGCTGGCCTCGGAACTCCAGAGAACCACAGTGGCTAAACCAGCAAAACTCTGAAAAAGTGGAAATTACGCTGGGGCGCTCACAACCAGTGAGGATGGGTTGGGCAAGTATCAAATATCAACTGTGTACTAGATAAGACTTAATCAGAGCTTTTCAAGCATTTTTGTTATGGATTTGTAGTTGAGAACTTGCCTCAATACTTACTGCTCTCAAATAGTTCCAAGTATTGTTACCCTTTAGTACCAGCTATTGTCGCGATTGGTCTCGATATTATAATAAAAAAACATTTTGAGTGCATTCAGATAAGATCGTTGAGTATTGCTCAAATCACTTTTTTTATTTCTTTCCTTTCGAACCTCTTCCTTAATATTTTCATATGAATTTTTTGATAGACCCGTTGCTTATGTTAGATTTAGGCTTTATTCCGCGCTTTTCTTGATCAGTTAGCCCTTAACATGCGCTGAGTTTTTTTTTGTGAAATATAACTCGTAATACCAGATTTTTTTAGGCCTCATGGAAGCGACGGCCGAACACGACTTCAATGCAAATGCTGATGATGAGTTAAGCTTCCGACGTGGGCAAGTCCTGAAGGTGAGTCTGTATCCCTGATAGTTCTGATATTCCTTATCTTCGTTTGTTATTAATCGGTGAAAATCCTCTACAGTTCACGAATCAAAGTCGACATTTGAATAGGTATGTCTTTTCGTTTCATTGCAAGGTATATCGTGTTCTTATCAAACCAATGATAAAACATCAATCGTGTCTGAAAATTTGCAAGAGAATGCACTTCGATTATCGAGTTCGCATCCATCTCACTTCTGTTTTTCTCAATAGCTATTTTGCTCAGGTGCTGAATAAAGACGAAGATCCGCACTGGTTCAAGGCAGAACTTGATGGAGTCGAAGGATTTGTTCCATCGAACTATATCCGTATGCATGATAGTCCATGGTAAAAAGCAAACAGTTGCATTTTTTTGTTTTTTGAAAGCATATTTCTTCTAGTAGTTTTCTTTTTATTTTGCTATAAAAATTGGTTTATTTCCCGTTGCTATTTCTCCTGGTGCTTTTTTTGCACTTCCACCAAAACATACTTGTTACCTTATCTGTTTCTGTTCCTGCATAATAAGATAAATTGTGAAGAATTTTTCCCTAATCATCTACAACGCCTTCCATCTTGATAACTGAGTGGTCTCTTTAGGACGCTAGTCATATTGTCTCTTGGTACGCTAGATGTTTTTCATGTTATGTGTTGTTAAGGCATGATCTATATAGCTCACCGGATTTTCAACGTCTTCATGTATGCATTAGCACCTTGGTCTGCTGTCTGGACGCTGATCAGAATTCAGGATTCCCTCCTACTCGTGTGGAACAGAATCATTTCATCATCTCTGTAGCGCGACGGATAAAACTAACCGAATTTTTGATTCTGATTACGTAGCTTCCGGTTCTCTAACTGTGAACAGCTGTATGTTAAACTGGGAAGAACTGTGACTCGAAGAGATGCGCGCAGAGTCAAATGAGTGTTCTTTTTCTTCTAAACCACATTCCCGTTGCTTTTATAAGCACTCGAAACTGCGAAAACAATACTTTTTTGAGTTACTATTATCTGAGTTCCCGGTGGATACGCCCTCATCTCCAAGCCTCTGTCGGTCGTAGCGGTAAACTTCTTGCTCTACGTCACATTTTGAAAGCCATTAACGGTCCATGGTCGACATGAGACAATAGTGGAAAGCTACGTAGTACATAGAGTTCGTAGCTTAACGGTTAGAGGTGACCTTTAACACACATTTGGTCCATTGTTCCATCCCATTCCTCGAGCTAACCAAGCTCTCGATCTCTGGAGTCTGAAAATTTGTGTTAGATTTCTCTGGGAGGATAAATACACTGATTTATTACTTCGGTAATTATCCTGTGGTTGTAGGAATCCTAAAAATTGTAAGTCTCGATAGTCCTAAATTAATATAGAAATTCCTAAATGGGTTCGATTATTGTTGGAGTTCACCTTCATTCTTTCTTCTCCATCGATTGACGCTAGTGAGAGAAGGCAAAGCATTTTTACCAGAGTTGTTTGGTGCATTATATTTGCTATTTTTTAGCAGAATCGTCATGAAGTAGTCATGTCGAAGGTCTTCCTCCTATTTCGTGCTTTTCATCTCTTTTTTATGCACTGGTTGTCGTTAAAGCGCATAAATTTGCCGAGCCTATTTTCGACGTATGTACTGCCCCTGCTCTGATCTGTTTACTATCTTACTACTAAGTAATGCTCTTAACATCTTCCACGTCATAATATTTGCGGGATTGCCGACTGCAATTTCGACTAGACTAAATAACACCGACACCTACGTTAAGACAAGAAGAACCGTGGAGTCCAAAAGATAGCCGAACAGCTGCTCTTTTCTGAGCTTGGTCGTTAATCACGCTGACTCTTTCACCCAGATGCACGTATGTCCCATATCTGGGTATATTTAAACATAAATTTGGCACCAGGAACGAATTCGTTAGTAAAAAGTATCGTTTTATTTTTTTTTTAAGTCCAAGCGAAGGCTGACCCTTATATGCGCAGTTTGAATTGGTAGAAGCATTCTCGATTAATCTAGAGCTATCTTAATGCAGTTTTCGCATAAGCTTCTCCATGGTGACCCTGAATAGTTTTGGCAAGTGTTGCAGTTCACTTTTTATCATTTCAACAATAGTGCCTTTTCAAATCGAACATAACTTTTTAGTCATCTGCTTGTTACACGGCTCAACGATGATCATATCGAACTAAAGCTTTTGGAGATAGGCGTTGCTTAGCCACTTTTAAATTTATGCCTTTCCTACCGTTCTCGTGAAGTTATTAGTCATATTCCTCTTCGATGTCGATAACCTTGTATTTTGAGAAATCAATTTCAGGCTAGACATTCGATCGATGTGATCTATTCCTTTGTAATATTCTCCAGCGGGAATCTCATATCCATAGTTGAGCAAGGATTCTGAAATTGTAGTGATCATGAATGGCCTTTGTCTTCTTGAAAAACTAAGACAATTTCTTACCTTGTGTGTCCCACTCAAATCCTTGTGAATTTCTTCAAATGTTTTTCAGAGGCCCATCTTTGCGTTGCATTCACCAATGGTGACTTTTTTGAAAGATGCTATCTTTCCTGTAGAACTTCTTTAAGTAAACAGAGAATGCCTTGGTCTCATATTCCTCATAGTTTAAGATTGGGAGGTAGACATTTAGTATTGTTAAAGTCGGTTTTGGTTCAAATGTTTTCAAACATAATTATTTGGTTTCCTTCGTTAGTTGTTGGAAGAGGTCGATATTCATAAGAAACCCCATATTTGGGAGAAGACCCACTTTAACCACATGTTTTGAGTAAAATTTTGTAGCGATCAGATTTGTGGAATATAGTCCACGTATATGCCATCAAAGCCTCTAATGTACCCATGGTTATGTGTGTGAATGCTCTAGATTTCTAAAGAAATTTCTAACGCCTTCAGGATATACCCTCATCTCAAAGGAAGTACATTTTTCTGTCCTCATCTAACATTTATCTACTAGTTTATGAAGTGCTGTGTAGCCTTGCCACGAATACGCCTTAAATTCCTTCATCTAAGAACAAGTTGTAGATTCTGCTGTCTTTGCCCGAGGAAAGGGGAAAGAGTTCCCTTTTTTGTCGAGTTTCGTTTTCCGGCTTTGCTCATTGTTACCGATTGTACTTCTTTTGGTTCTGACTACGTCATTGCTAGTATTGACGTCGACTTCAGTTTTTCATTATAGGTATCTTGGGAAAATTTCGCGATTGGATGCTGAAATACTATTGAAGAAACAAGGAACGCGTGACGGCAATTTCATTGTTCGGCAATGCGAAAGTTCTCCTGGTGACTTCAGTATATCCGTCAAGTATGCTTAATACTAGTGCTTTTCTGCTTTTTTTTTAATTATCAACTGGTTTTTGTAGGTTGAATATCTGTTGTATAACAAATTAAAGTAAAAATATGAGGACAAACGTCTTTACTCAACTGGTGAGGATTCGCGAATCGCGTTCGCTGTGAGGGTTCGAAAATAGAGCACAGATATATTCGTCGTCGATCTTAAGCAATTGTGATTTATGAGACAGATGCGAAGCCTTAAACTAGCTCCGCATCTCATTATTACCTTTACTACCACTTTTTGGACGCCTTTGTGGCGCTGTCCGAAAGAGAATCGCTTGCGCTTATGTTGACCATTGTTAGAGTGTACTCGCTTTGACAAAAAAGGAAAAGTGCTCAATGAACGGGTAAACCCCATAACACGTGTTATTTAAGTTGTTCAACTTTCAAACTTAAGATGATTCTGTGGTATTTTACATACGTAAGAAATGCACTTTGTAATGCATAGGTAATAATTTTTGCTTGTTGTCAAACCTGTAGAAGCGCGTGTAACTCAATGGTAGGAGGTGCTGTTAAATACACATGGAGTCGATCCGCGCCCCTCAGGCTCACCAAGCTTTCCATCCCTCCGGGGTCAGCAAATTGGTACCGGTCTTCTTTGGAAGGGGTAGCAGTTCTGGCTCGACGCATCAGTGGTAGTTCATTGCGAATCATTATAAAGGCCAGGTATACATTCAACCACCTCCAACGCTGCTTAATGAAGTCGAATGCATGGCTCGTCTGGCAGAGGTTGATCAACACCGAGAGCTTTATCCTTCCTCTTCATCATTTTTAGACCTGCAAATATGGGTTGTTCCGAGGAAAATAATAGTTCTAACAGGAGGTTCGGTTTTTACGTTGTTGCCTTCACACTTTACTCCTAATTTATCTCGTTATTGCCATTTTTCAGATTCGAAGACACAATCCAGCACTTCAAAGTTTTGCGGGACAATAATGGAAAATACTTTTTGTGGTCGGTGAAGTTTAAGTCATTGAATGAATTGGTGAGATACCACAGGTAGGACATACAATTTCTTCGTTTGTCTCTTTTTCTTATTGATTCTGCCTCTATAACAAAGTTGTTGGTTTTTTTTTTTCAGAATTTCTGATAGAATTCAGTGAGCTTTTAGGCCTGTTATTCCATCAACAGTCGTCATTTCATTATTTTGTTTTTAAATTCTGCGTTTTTGAAAAGTTTATTCTCGGTTTTACTCATAAAGTAGAGGTTTCTTCTTTACTTACTTTGGATACTTTAATGGCACGTCTTCACTAGTTGTGCGGATCCAGCATAATTTCCATTCTCCGGAGATTTGCTGGTTTAGCCATTGTGGTTCCCTGGAGTCCCATGGACAGCCTGGCCAAAGTCTGCCCCAGGTCGTCACCACCACAGGCAGTCGCAGGCCTTGCGAATCGGAGGGAGATTTTCCACCATGCGATTAGTTTGATATCAGGACGGGGGTGGATCCTGGTATTGGTTTGCTCTTAGCTGGGCTTCCTGACGGAAACCTCGGATTCCTTCTAAGCTTTTGAGACCCTCCCAAGGGGATGAATCCCCCGCCGTACATCGCAGCTCGACACCCAGGAGCACCTGTCCTCCTCGATGAGGTGGTAAACCGTTCGGAGGTTTCTTTTTAGTTTATGTTACCATTTAAAATATCAATGATAGTTTTAAGCAAATTTTTTAAGCATTTTCGGCGGAACTGTCTGTGAAACGGTGTTGCAGAACGGCGTCCGTATCACGTACACACACAATACTACTACAGGACTTGGATTTAGAGACGAAATTCGTTCAGGCTTTATTCGATTTTAATCCTCAGGAAGAGGGAGAACTACCATTCAAACGCGGTGAAATTATCACATGTGAGTTGGGCGAGGAAGTTTTCTACTAGCTCTATATGTCTGAACTATTGCTTCAAAAAATTTGCAGCTATATGTTTGAGAACGTTTATCTGTTTATATCTTTACTTCCATTGAGAATATAGTGAAGCTATGGCTTATTTTTAATGTAATACTTCATAACAACAATAGGGGCGCAGTAGGTGGAAGCGCCCTGCAACAGACACGTGGAATCAGTCCACGCGCCCATGGTCCATCAAGCCTTCCATCTCTCCGAGGTCGGCAAATTGTTACCAGACTTGTTTGGGAGAAAAGCACCATTGGCTCGATCCATCGGTAGTTCACCGCGAGTCGCTGTAACGGCCACACATGCATTCAATCACCTCCAAACGATGCTAAGTGAAGTTGAATGTATGGCGCATCTCTTAGGGATTGATCAACGCCAAGAGCTTTATCCTTTTTTATTTATAAAAACAATATTTCGTAGTGATACCCTTTTTATCTGCGAATCCTTTTTGGTACTTATCTGCAGCAATGATTCCATGGTTGAAAATGTTCTCCACCCATATTCTGCTCTGATCTTGAATCGTATTTAGTGATCAACAAAGACGATATGAATTGGTGGGAAGGATCATTGAACAACAAACGTGGCGTTTTTCCTGCAAACTATGTCTGCCCGTTCAATCGCTCCACATCAAATACGTAAGACAATTGAAAATGAGAGACGAAAGCTGTTCTTCGAGCCGTTTTTTTCTTCCTTTGGTCTTGATAATGAGCTCCGACGGTGTTTATGCACCCACCACCGTTCCACCATTTTACGGTCCATAACAACCACATGAGAATATCAGATCCCATACTATTTTACCTAAATTTCTTTCCACGACATCATGCACAAACAAGCATTATCATGAATTTGTATAAATTGGCATATATATTATATAGGAAGAATGTCATGAGTGCTAACATATTTACTCGTCGAATATTTTAAGTCAGTTGCTGCAATTACTGTTAGTCCGCATTGCCATTGTTTATTTCCATTTACTGATTTGCTTCCAATTAACTCATTAACCCATCCACATCTCTACTTCTTGACCATCGGTTCTTGCCTCGCTAGGTTGATTTCATTGTCCATTCATTCTTTGTGACGCTCAGCAATCCGGAGATGTGGTCGAGCCCTAGTTGGCCACAATGGTCGTCGCCGTGACAAGTACCCGTTATTGATTAACGGTTAGGAGTGGGGGCGCACCCGCGTTATGGATCGGAACGATGTGATGGATTGGCGACATGTCTGGACTACTATCTGTACACTCACTCGGATGTCTTAGTATGTTGTTACTGAATAATCATAGAGAAATAGAATCCGAACAATTTTAATACGCCATCGTCCGCTCAAATGCGTAGATTTTCATCCTTCGCACACATTCACGTGTCTTCTCGTTCATGTTGTTATGCATTCTTCTCACTAACACTTTGTTTTCTTCCTGTCGTCCGCCATTGCTGCTCATCATGCATTGCAGTATATTCGTGTCATATAAACAGTCCGCTCTCTTGCCTCCATTCCTTTTGTTTTAAATCTCAAATCCAATAGTTGATCATAATAACTCACTCCTTCATCCATGTTCCTCTAGTATTATGAGTTCCTTAATCATTGTTTCATTCTGACTTCTTTTATTATAGTTCTCCTAGAAGACTTAGGTAACGTTTCCGTACTGAGTTGTTCCCATCACTTTACTAGTTATGTGGCATCATTCGTTCCAGTTGCTGTTGCGTGGACCATATTTAGAACAACCACTTCGTCCGTGTTGTGCTGAACCACTAGGAGAATTTTAGCGTTCAAGGAGTAAATAATGAGCCGTGCATTGTAACTGTTACTGTTTGAAGTTCTTTTCTTGTTGGTTGTAGTTAATGTCTAATCACTCTTCTACGGCATTGATGATGGTAACTACGCTGTTTCACAATGTGGTGTTTTGACTTCTGTTATTCTTAAAATGTGTATATTTATATGCTTATTTATTTACAGAGAACAACGAGTTTTGGAAAAGCTTTTTCCTCTACAAGTATCGAAACAAAAATGTGCAGTATTTTCTAGCTATACTGGCTTGTGGAATGTTAGCAATAAGAACGGAACTCAGTTTTTGTTTGGCAGTGAAATCATAGGTTGAATTAGTCGGCGCTAAAGTGCGGGAGTTAAAGTTGAATGCTGACTTATGATACCTTAAATGAATCAGTTTATTGCAATATCATGATCATTGTGATTGAAAGTTTCCAGAGACAACTGACAGCTCATCAGAAGTGGACCCTTATAGCTTTTGAGATGAATAGGTTCGTAGATATGTCGGAAATATGCATGTAAGTGGTACTAATGGAGTTTCGTTATGAATGGAATGAAATTCGGCATAAAATCTAGTAAAAACTATCTAAATCGGATGCTTGAGCAAAGGTTGAGAAGATAATGTTCTTTAAGATAGGATATTTACAAAGTAGGGAATATTCAGCGCAAAAAATATTATTGCCTGAGAGAAAGTCGCTGACGTCGTTTGCAAGTGTGGTATTAAGCAACTGAGTCGCGGAGATGTACGATATTTCGCATGGCGACCAATAAATGAGACGCGGAGGCTCTAGAATGCGATGAGATGTTGTGGTTTTCGATATGAGTCAGCTTGTCCTCATCCATCTTATCAGTAAATGAGATGCCGACTCCGTAGAATGGGGTTGGGTGCTAGGGTTTTCGACATGGGTAGGCGTGTTCCAGTCGATCTTAAGGTAACTGATACTCAGCGACGCTTTTTGTCATAAGGAATTATGTGCTACAGCATTTTTCGGTTCAGCAGCATATTCAGTAGTTTTCGAGTACATAGCACCGTATACGACACTGCGGTTTGATGATGGTAGATCACTCTGAGAGATAGATGCAGATGAAATGGATGAATCTAATGATAAGGAAAAATCCGCGCATGGGGTTAATCTGGAGAGATAATTCCATCATCGATTCAGTGGGGCGCTCACAAATTTTCATCGATATTTCACTAGTTCATATTTGTGTTGTAATGGAAAAGTAACAAAAATAATACTGTGAAACAACGTAAGAATTAGTGCAAAATGTGATTAAAACTGTTCAAAGTTCTGTGTTAATCGCTGGGTTGAAATGGAAATCCTGCAGCTATGAATTTCGCAACGAGCTTCGTGAACGGGAGATTCGTTCGACTTTGGTTCGACGTCGTCCTGTGATATTTCACTTGACGTAAACGTCCTTTTTGGGAACTATTCTTCATTCCGGTCGATATGAGTGTGTGGCTTGTGAAATTATTCTTCGCTTATTTCATCCGTAAGGCTTGGAATAGGATATAGATTCTCCATTTAATGAAATCAAGATCACTTTTTGTTTAGGAGTTTTAACGTAATGATGACGTACACGTGCGATTTCCTTCTGTTCTGAATTTGTTCATGTCCAGTGCAGATCTGTTACGATAAACTAGGAATCGGCTGAATTTCAACATTTTCGCAGTTTCTGTGAAAGGTCGATTATCCAGTTTTATGTCAAAGTGAAGTCAATATTCAATGTTGTGCAATTTGTAGAAATGACTGCAAGAGTGAATGAATAAATAGCTTCTCTTCATTTCGTAGCGGGCCATGAGAGTACTGTAAGGGAGTGAGCTGCCTAAATTGCTGTTAAACATATGTAAAACTACGGTGCAACACAATTTTTCTATTCAATTCATTTTCTCGGTACTTTCATACAAATACTAAGTTCGTTGAGCTAGGCCTAGTTCCTAGTAACTTAACGAGATTTGTTACTTCATTTCATGAGAAATCACTACCGTATTGGTGATGATAACCACGCACTACTAGTTTATTCTCAGCAGTATTTCCGGCAGAAATTTCCACCACTTTTTAACATAAATGATGCTTCTGCAAGATAAATATCTTCACCAATGGGTAATTTTTCAGTGCCGTTAGACGTTGAAGTGCTCAAAGAATCTCGTCAACATAGAATAGTAAAGCTGGAAATCTATTAGTGATATTAAAGGGATAAAAGGATAAAGCTATCGGTGTGGATCAATCCCCTGAGGGATGCGCCATGCATTCGACTTCATTAAGTATCGTTGGAAGTGATTGAATGCATACCTGGCCTTTACAATGGTTCGCGGTGGCCTACCGATCTATAGAGCCAGTGCTGCTATCCTCTTAGACAAATCTGGTACCGATTTGCCGACCCCAGAGGGATGGAAGGCTTGGTGAGCCATGGGCACGGGATCGATCTCCCACGTGTGTCGCAGTGGCGCCTCCAACCACTGCGTCACACGTGCCCTTTTAGTGATATTATTAATGACAAACAGCTTACGCCTTTTTTATGTATATTTGACTCCTTCTCGTCTATTGGTGATATTTTCAATGGTCTTTTGAAATTTACTTGATAACCTTTACTCCTGACGAATTGTTTTTGTATTATTTTATAGCACCCAGCGTGTACTCAATCCGATATCTACTTTATGGTATTCGATTTCGTTTAATCTAAGCCGTGGCCTATTATTTGGAATTTGTGTTGTTATCCATTACGTGTTTGTCCATTTCCTCTCCTATTCTTCGTTTATGTTTTTCTTCATTTTTTTTCATGGCAGTGCTCTGCCCGAGATTCTTTTCCTATGATTCAATTATCTGAGTAACATTTTGTCATGGCAACCGAAGCTTATGCTGGTTTTACTTTTACTCAATGAAGAACAAGGTTTTCGTTAATTTCAGGGTTACCAATGTATATAAAGGAATTAGATTTTGATGTTAAAAAATGTATGATAGAAAAAATAATGCATGAATGGTTAGAGCACATTGTAATGACTAGAATTGTTTGAAGAAGGCGGTTCGAGGCGAATGAACTTCAATCCGGACCGATCACGATTCGATCAACGAACGTTCTATGGACGTTTACGACACTTTGCTGCCATAACGAATCCGTTCATCGCTTTCACACCCACTAACGAGTTGTTGAAGGCGAAAAATCTTATGGATAGATGCAGGTCGCAAAATGAGAGATTTCTTAACTTTCTTTTAGCGGAAAATCTCACTTCGAAAAAAATTGACGACGAAATTTTGTATGGCAGCAAAAAAGGAGCAGTTTCCTAGCTTTCTATTAGTCGAGTATTCGATTTTCGGCATCGGGTGTGCAGAAATATCCATTTATTAGAAAAATACATGGAAAAAATGTAGCTTCTATACGATAATTATGGTATATTTTATCTTTTGTAGGGTTGGCGAAAAGCTGCCAGTTACGCTTCCGGAATTACATCGTGCTCAACGCCTCTTTCAATCAGCGTTCCATCCAGATACCGGTGATCTGCAGAATTTCGCTGGACGAATGTGCTTCAATGTATGGGGCGGAACGATTTTGTGTGGTGCGATGATGATTTGGCAAGTGTTTAGTTTGTTTCCTATGTTTCAGTTATCTTTTTTCCTTCATAGTTTTCACCGTAAGGTATGTGAACCGTGTGCATGAGGGTGCTTTTGGATCTTGTATGGGTAAGTTAAAAGGTTTGTGCCCTGTTTAGAGGTGCTGCTCGCAACCAATCATATCTTTGTGATTGCAGTACCGCCGAAACGTCAACCACACTTAGACGCATTGGATAAACTCTTCTTAGCCTATCAAAATACAAAAAATACTGATAATTCATTTCATGATTGAAATAAATCTGGTTTATAGGTATACTTTTTCAGAACTCGCAGAATTCTTCTCTGCTCAAAAAACCTCCTACTGTTCGTGTTATTTGTCTTCTATTTCAGGTATAAATCAACTTCTGCCGTTCTGTTCTGGCAATGGGCTAATCAATCGTTCAATGCTCTTGTAAACTACACGAATCGAAACGCAAAAAGTGCTCTGACTAAACAGGGACGACTCCTGTTTTTTAGGACTATGAAGTTCCTTGTTGGTCTACAAAGCAATTCTGAATTTTTTAGGATCTCCTAGTCGCATATTCTACAGCTGTGGGCGGTGCCTTAAGTATAGCTATTGGGCTAAAACAATACTTTGCAAAACGGAAAGTTAGTACACTTGCTCAGAAGATGGTTCCACTTGTGGCAGTGGCTGCAGCGAATGCCATCAATATTCCGCTTATGCGGCAAAAGTAATGTATCCTGTTTTTCTTCGCTTTTTACCATCGATTTCACAACTAGCAAGTGCGAGCCAATTAAAAATGGTAGAAAAATATATCCAAGGTGTCTCACTACATGTGTAACACCATAAAACAAATAGAGTGCTTAGGCACTGAATCTGTTGCTTTTATACATTGATAAATACATCTCTGCCTACACTATGTGGTCCATCCTTCTTATTCCATTTGTTCCTTTGTCTCTCTACCGTCATTCATCGAGTTGGCCGGATTTGTGAGTTCGGTTGCATCTTGGGAATCTATCACTCTCTTTCTTCACTGTCATGTTGAATGGTATTTGAAGGTGGTTTCCTGCTGAAATCCTGACGAAGCGGTTCTAGATCGTTCCCAAGTGTTTACACAGAGAATATCCAGCAAGTGTTTCTGCTGAAATAGAAGTTCGCTGTATTGGGATTACGATTTAGCAATACGTGACTACGAGGATCTGCAATTCGTCCAGACTGCAATTCTGTCCAAAAGTCGTCCAGATGATCGGAGGCAGTGTAGCCTGGCGAATCTTCTACATGCGAGTGGTAAAAAAACAGCAGGCGCATGTAGTCAGTGGTTACAGGTGTCATGCAATACACAAGCGGTACTTGTTTCGATCCCACACTGCCATGTCACAAGGCCTACTATCCTCCAGGGTTATTAAATTGGTACCAGACTTGTCTGGAAAGATAGCAACCCAGAACTGATCCATCGATAGGGTACCGCAAGTCATTGTATAGGTCAGATATACTTTCAATCACCTCTAACGATGCTTAACCAAATCGAATGCATCACGTATGCCTCAGAGACTGATCAACGCTGAAAGCTTTGTCATTTTTATTTACTGATAGCAAACTGCTGCACAAAATACGGTTCTAGCACTTTCCTTGGTAGATCTTTTTCACTCACGGTGGTATGTTCATAAATACAGGAGAGCGAAGCAGCACTGGTACATTAGATTTCTTCCATTTTCGTAAGTTAACGAGCTTATCTAACGAATGTCATACTATTAGATGCCATTTTTACTGCTTTCCCAGATTTACTGGGTAGACGAGAAAAGCCATTATTGTTAAATGATTTCCATTCGATTACTTCTTGGATATGTACAGATTGGTGAATCATTCACATGCATCAAACGAGGGTCGCAAATGCATTTAGAATTGCTCTACATCTTTACCATTAGTAATTTTGTGTAAAGCACGTGATGAACTTGCGTTAAAGGAATATTGAGAAGCAAACTGATTTCAGCAGTTGAAGATATTATGAAGGATGAATAAATTTAAGTCGTGTTCTGAATGGGAAAATATCGGGAAGACGCTTTTTTGAACACCCACATTACCAAACAAGAAAACTACCCATACTCGTAAATACTAGGGTGTTAAGTAATCCAACATTGCTGATTATTGTCCCAACATGAAAGCTTACTGATAATCGAGTTTTCATATTATCTACCTTCAGTGAAATAAAAAATGGAATGAATGTGACGGACAAGGAGGGCACGGTGGTAGGCACATCCAGACTGGCTGCAATTAAAGCGATTTCGCTCGTCGTATTATCAAGGAATGTTATCGTAGCACCATGCATGAGTAAGTTTCAAAAATATCCATCAAAACGCGAAAGAATACATAACTTTGGGAAATCACTTACCACTGGTAGATTTGTGACATGGACTACTTCGTATTAAATAAATGACATTCGAATTACCATTCTTTGATCTGCTGACCTGGTTGGTATGTGCTAGAAACCTATCCGCCATACTTGTAGCTGCCCGATATAGGTAGTGACTGCATCTTCTCGGAATCCATTCTAACGCTGTGCCTTTTTATTTTTCGTCAACTGTTATTATAACACGACTGATCACTCTGCATTTCGCTTTTGATGTATATTAGATACTAATGATCTCAAGCGCGAGGTTTTGCTGAATGTCTATTGGAGGAGGGAAGGAGACTATTTAACAAGCCATCAAGCGGTTTATAGATAATACACCTTTAGTGAAGGGCCTGTTAATACGCGTTAGCTGCATGGCAGAAGGCTATGAGGACCATTCTTACAACTAGCCTCCCATCTTTCCATGTTCGTGAAATTGGTAGCAGACTTTTCCGGGAATAACTCATTTCAACCCACAAGATCATTGACCCCTTTTGTGAAGGCCTGTAGACGCGCAGATCGGGTGTATCAGGATTCCACCGAGAAGCTACTCAATAAGTATAGAACCATATTATGCATCTATACATAGAATGCGAAAACCGTGGATAACAGAAATCAAACATGGAAACAAATCGAAAGGAAGAAATGCTGAGGTCTGCATAATATAAGACGTTGAGTCATGTAATAAGGGAAATTTAAGAAACGTTTCCATAGAGGACGAGTCCACTTTTTGTCAGCGACTAGTGATATGATGGAGTTGTTCTTTCTGGAAAGTCAGCAAAGTTTTAGGAAACTGTGGTACCCTTGATGAATTTCTATTACTTTAGTTAAGTTGTGAATTTTGTTCATGCAAAATAGTCGCTGTTGGTCAACTGGTTAGGGCTTCTAAACTGCTTAATAAAGGCGATAGGAATACCACACTCACTGAGAGATTGAAGATCACACTCAGCAACTATATCGGATGATAGTTACGAAGATCCTTCGGTCAACATTACTGGGCAGGATTACCGTACGCGTTTTTTTTTCCACTGGTATAGATCCTTTCTTTTTAAAACATGTTATCAAGAATTTCGTGTAGTTTATGGCTTCTAGCTTCAAGGAACGGGCTCATAATGTTCCTACGGTGCTTCAATAGATGCTTTTCATTGCACCTCTTACTTCAGAACGAGAGATATTTAGTGGATTTTCTGTAATAAAGATGTGAGACGGGTGATATCGAAATAGGACATTAAATCACCTGTTTAATTTCATGGAGACACCTGATAAGAATTCCATCCTTTTTTGCAGGGTGGTGAGCAAAATTATTCATTCCTAAAGTTCCTGAATGTATTTCTTACACCGGCTCATTTTTTGAACCAACTCAGTTTTTTTCCTTTTTTCTTTCCTACCGTTGTGAATCTTCATATTTTGCGTTTTTATGGGATCTTCTTCTCCTAGCAAATTCTTAACGGTGAGGAAAATCCGAATTTCTTCAATGAAGAATTAAAGCGCAGTGGGTGCGCTTCCGGAGTTCTCCAGTGAGCGTTCTGCATCGCTTGGTTACTACATGGTTAAGGCCACCAGGGAATTTTCATGTCCAGCCTGGTGATTGATTATGATACGAATCCAGGGAAGACGGTTTCTATTTTCATAGTGGTCTCATGTGTAGTATTTCCCAATCTTGTAAGGAACTTCACGAGCGTCCTTCATTCTGAGTTAAAGCTGCGGAAGAAAATTCACAAGACTTTTGTTACAGATCACTTCTTCAGTTACGAAATGGATCTAAATAAAGTTAAGGAGTACTATTTGATGATACTGATCTTCTTTTTTCTGCAATCGATTGATACAAAAAGAAAGCTAGGCATGATAGAATTTTCTGGACGTCAATATCAAGGGCACTACTAAATACCGGTATTATAATATGTACACCATCGATATTTGAGAGAGAACCTTCTCATAGGTCATAACAATCAAATCAACCGACTAGCTTAGAAATCTATCTTCTTGCTTCTGGTCTGTTGTCACATGGTCAATTTGTGTCATCTGCGCACTAACTATGTGGGAATAACGGGATACGCGATGCAGTTAATTTAGATATGCCTTTGCATCGTTTCTTATCTGCCTTTTGCTCATTAGTAGTTGCTATCTCTAGGGACCATGTGTCCGTCAGAAACAAGAGATTTAGCATTCTCTGGAGCTATAGTTAATGTCTTCGTTTTTTAATGTTTTCTTGATGAGCGGGCACGACATTGGCTGACGTTTGGGCGGTTTCGCTTTCATCAGAGCCGTTTTGTTCTTTTTTAAATCTTCCAGTTATTGTTGGAGACCAGGCGCACGAAGTCTTACGTGGGTGAAGAACAATGGGAAGTAGTGAAAAGATGGCATGGTTCAAACGTGATATACATCGAAAAAAGCTATTCCTAGCCCGTGTAAGACTATGTGTACTCAACCAAATAACTGGGAGGCTTGCCAAGAACAAAACAGATCTGGAGAAGGCAAAACCGCCGAGACATCAGCTATTGTGAACGAATAAACGCTGTAATAACAACCTCGAGTAAGCTCACCAAGAAAACAATGAATTTATTGATCAATACCGAGGTTAATAAAAAGTCAGTCTTGAGATTTGTTACTCTTGCTTTTAGTTCTAACTCCAATCATAATGGAAAGACTTGAAAAGTTGGCATGGTTCAAGCGTAACATGCGTAGAATTAACATTCCAATTCAACTACTCCTCACATTTGTAATGTAGGTTGTTAAAGATTTTTCTCTTTCTACTAAGACGATTTTATTGAACTTTTTTTCTTCAGATATGGTGCTATGGTACCTGTGGGCTGTGCTTTGTTTCCGCAGCAAAAGTAAGTCATGCTAAAGTTGAGCAAGTAGCCTAAACGCACAAATTTGCGTCAGCTTAGTAATCTGCTGGACTAAACTGGTTTTCTAAGCTACTTCTTCCAAGGCTTTCTCAGGTTCTGATCATAGCTAGTAAGCACCTCCACCTCAGCCCTGCTACTTTGCGAATGTCCAAGCTGACCTCACAATGGGCTACCCATTTTAAAAATCAAATTTCGACACACAGATACTCCCGCTCTATATGATGAGATGGTTAAGCCATTAATTACGGGTGCAAATCGATTAGGTTGGTCGGTATGAAAATTCAATTAGTTGCATGTTAAATGAGACTTGAATTTTGTGCAGTCTTAATTGCTCTAGTAGAAGGTTATACTTCTCGAATCCTCTCACGCGTAAGAATTAAATTCACAGGACTTGAGGTAATTCGTATCTAGAAGAACACTGTTAGATACGCTCAAAATCGATGAATCGATGGAATTATTAGGCATTTAGTGGGAACGAACAAATAATGAGTTCTCCACTTTTATACATTCATATAGTGTCGGAAATTTTCACTTACCAACTTAACACTACTTAGTGACTCTGTGACTTGTCGACTAACACTACTGGTGGTCGTAAACCTATGCTCTACTGCGGTTCACGATCATCGAAAACATTGCAAAGAAGTATCTAACCATAATATAGACATTTTTTATTTACTGTGTATTCTTTTTTTAATGGCAAGGTATGATGTGAAATGTAACCACAGAGATGCTGAGATATTTGCAAAACTCCGGACCGGTGGCGTCTTCGGTGGGCATTGAACACGCTATTACACTTTCCAGGGGCTTAAGCGTTCACCACCGCACCATGCGGATCCTTCGTTTCGCCTTCCTCTCAGCCATGTTTTATAGGCGCTATTAGCAATAGGGGCGCGTGTAGCGCAATGGTCTGTGCCGTCCTGCAATACACAAGGGGTCGGTCTCTGCACCCAAGGCTCACGAAGCTTTCTATCCCTCTGGGGTCGCAAAGTTGGTGCCAGACTTGTCTGGGAGAATAACAGCACTGGGTCGATATATCGCTAGACCAGATATGCATTTAGTCACCTTCAACGATGATTGATGAAGCCGAATTCATGGAGCATCCCTTAGGGATTGATTACCGCCGAGAGCTTCATCCTTTTTTTATCGGCAATCATCTGTCAACGGAATGACCCCGGAAAAGGTGATTGCGTGTTCGATTCACACCGCATACACCTGCGGCCCGGAGTCTTGCAACTATCTCAGCATCATTGTGGGTATCTAACCGTAGCTAAAACGTATAGGGGTAAAAAAGCGCCTAACTTAAGAATGGAGTCTTCGCTTAAGTGAAATACAGACCCGCGGTATGTCTGGGAAAACGGAAAAAGTTAAAGAAGGGGTACTTAACAAAACACGAAATCTTTGTTTCGCTATTGGAATTTGCTCAAACATATGGACAGCTTGACGATTTCTCATCATGAAGAATTTTTCGAGCCCACGATATCTTCCATCTCACAGGAGTTTTTCTGTTAAAGTAGGATTCTTTTCTCGAAAGCTAAGAAACCCATGCCAATTCACTCTCAGCTCGTAGGGTACAAGCGATCGCCGATCTTTATGGATTAAAGGAGGTTTACTGCCTTGCGACTGCTACCAATCTTAGGCTTTCCAACGGCAATATCGAACTCCTTAGTCTAGATGGGCATGCCAGGATAATGATCTTCGCTATAACTCGCAGCACCCTTCCCACGGTCCCCAGCATGGTAGTAAGCTATCGTGGAGGAGAAGTGAGTGCTCTGTTCTAAACATGTTTTTTCAAACTGTGCTGAGAACGATTCGCATAACTATTCGAACAGGCTTACAGCTCCTGTCATAGTTTGTTTTATATTGACTTGTTGCAATTCATGCTTATGGAATTACTAAGTTGTGAGCCTCGTACAGCGCTGTGTTTCTAGACATCCTGCAGTACACATGTTATTGCTGGTTCGATTTCACACCCCTGGGCATAGTAAGCCCTTAATTCCTCCGGAGTGTTCTAGTTTGTAATAAACTTATCTGACAGGATAAAACCACTGACCGAGTTGGTAAGTCAGTAGCTATCCGCAAGTCATTCTATAAACCAAATACGCATTGGATCATCTCTGTGATGCTGAATGGATCCGAATGCATAGTGCACCTTTAAGAAACCGGTCAATGGCGAACATTTTATCTTTTAATTACCATTACTCTGGAAGAATAACTGCACATAGTCACATAATCACATGACATACAATATTAATCTGCTGGTTTTTTGTGAATTATTTATTCGTAAGGGAGATTTCCACATTTCGTTCTATGAAGAATCTATTTTATCTAGGTTTAAAAAATATTCCTTGGGTACTTTACTACTTCAAGTTCAACATATTCACCATGTACTTGTCATCTGTTAAGTATTCTGAGACTTATGTTTAAATTACATCTGTGTCTACCGCGACAGTTTTGTTCTACCACAAATTCTTTTCTATATTTCTTTCACAAGAATCCCATAAGCATTAGAATAGATAATTAAAATCGATCTATTTCAGTTCCATCAAGCTATCAACGTTGAAACGCTTCGAACCTCAAGCATATAATCGACTACTTCACGTAAAGGGGAATCTCGTCTATTTCAATAAAGGATTGTAGACATTGCTGGGTTGGTGCAAAAATTATAGCTAGTTTCCAAATTCAATTCCTAAATGGTATAGTTCGTCTCAGACAGAACTTTACTAATCAAAGTAATCGTTAGAATCCACAATCTATGGGAAGTAATGCCTGGTGGCATAGAATTCATATTTGTGAAAACGATGGAACCGTAAAAATGCAATTTCCCATAATTCCTGGTGGCATAGAATTTATAGTTGTGGAAACGGTGAGATCGTAAAAATGCAATTTCTCTGTGACTTTTCAAATGTAGGGACTTTTGATTGCTCAAGCTCACGAATCTCTCCGGATTTGCGTGTGGAACTGTTCCCCGGCTCCACTGTTAATTAAGGTTTTGGTCTTCGTGGATGCCGCTAAATGCTGGTTGTGTATTTTCTCCCTGCAATCCTGGAGGAAATTGTGCTGGGCGTTCTCATGTCATCACCATGATCGTCATCCTTTTTGGGAATGTCAAACAGCACTTCCTAGGCAAACTTGCTACCAGTTTGCCCACTCCGGAAATGTGAGACTAGGTTAGCCAAATGCTGGGTCGTTCTCTCATCATCATCATATCCTTTTTGAGAATCGTAAACAGCACTTCCCAGGCAAACTTGCTACCAGTTTGCCCACTCCGGAAATGTGAGACTAGGTTAGCCAAATGCTGGGTCGTTCTCTCATCATCATCATATCCTTTTTGAGAATCGTAAACAGCACTTCCCAGGCAAACTTGCTACCAATTTGCCAACTCCGGAGATGGGGGGGCTACGTTAGTTGGAACAGCGCTCAGAACATCGACCCTATATGTCTTGATGCACGACATACCACATTAAATATAGTTAAGCTACAAATATGCTTCAAAATGGCGTGCAATGTCACTGTAGATCATCCATAAATATTGCGAAATGTTTGTAAAAACAAAAAAAAAACTGTTTTTGCACCAACCAGTAAAATATGGAGCTAAATCACTGTGTTTACATATGTTTGACATGTTTACTACATTAAAAGATATTCACATGCATGATTTGTACATACGTATTTACCAGAGCGAACGAAAATCGCGAAGTGACATACGTACATCCCGCTATATACAACAAATCGAAGAGTTCGTCCCCATGACACCTTTCTATCAGACCGATCATGTACCTTCCTCAAATATTCTTAACAAGTGTTCACATAAATAACAGCAATAGCAAAAAAACACACACAAATAGGTAATGATAGAAAAACTGGGCGACCATAAGTAATACGGATAAAAAAGAGCTCAGCTCTATTGGTGTAATTATTGGAAGAAGTACTCAAATATCTGGAAACTGACTGAAAAAAAAGTAACATACATGAGAAAATGCTACAGCAACTAGATGGTACAATTTCATATCTTGCGCTCCTTCACAAGACGCTTGCAGACAATAAAGCTGAAAAAACAATCTTCACATTACTGCGACCTTGACAACATAGCGCATTCCATTTGCAATACAGATCAAACATATCTAAACTTTTATGTTTCCAACTACTTATAGGACCGTTCAAAGACTTACAGTCTAAGATAATCATTGCGAATAAACACGATGATCACCAACTATAACTATGTCCACCGATCATGTGAGGGATTATGAGCTCTCGCAAGACTACGTGGTACGTACTCATGCAATGGATAGAGGGTTATGTGCATTGTATAGTGCATGTAAATTCCACAAAGACTGTAACCACGTGGCAGAGAAATATATAAAAGATGCCTCGAGGCCACTTACAGCAAAACCGCACGAAAATGGTCAGGAAGCTACCCAAGATTAGGCGCACTCACGGTAAAGCCTAGCTTGTAAGCAATAAATCCCCGAATATTAAAAAAAAGAACATAAAGGTGAAAGAAGCCCACGCACTATGATGTCAAAATGAGCTATTAAGCCCTCACTATGCCTATATCGCTCAAAAAATGACAAAATTACAGATGGCGTAAGTACTAAACAATCACCGTATTTTCATATTCCTAATACACTCAACGACTGGACTACCACAAAAAAAAAAATCGATGACCAGACCACTTTCGAGGGGACTTTATGAAGAAAGAAGGTACCTAGTTTTAAAAATTATAAGCGTCAGCCACTGAAGTCTTCTAGGTCGAATTAATACCTTCGCCAATTTAGGTAAACTACAACACCGTTACACTCACCAAATTCTCAGATCAGTGGTTCGAAAAAAAGAACCCAAACGAAAAATAATGCACATTAGGTGGAAAAAAATATTGTTTAGTGCTCTGGCTTTCTTAGATTTTTTAGAGACTAATGAAAACACCACTGAAAAAGGCTGAGCACTTACCCAATGGCAGCTCCGATGACGAATGTTACAATGTTGGAAACGATGAAGCCGACAACCACTTGAAATGATACAGACTTTGGCTCGACATCATAAGCAAACACAGTCATCAATTCGTGCTCAGGCGAGTTCGGCGGAGTGGTTAGATTTGAACCATACTGTCTCATACGCACACATCTAACCATATATAAAATAATTTTCACATTCATGACTACGAAAAACTATTAACTATATGAAAAACTGTATGACCTGACTTTAAAAAATTAGGCTAGCACACATCTAAAATATGTGGCTACTGTGATATTTCAGATAACTAAAAACGGCGAGAAAATCGAGCAAAAATGTCGAACTATGCATGGTTTATTGCTAGAAAAGAATCAGTAGAGGGATTCAGCTTTAAAGAATGCCATTCCGACACACTTACCCGGATACTTGGATGGCCTGTCTTCACTGATTGTGCGGACCCTAGCATAATTTCCATTCTACGGAGAAATGCTAGATTAGCCGTTGTGGTTCCTTGAAGCGCCGAGGACAGCCTGGTTAAAGTATGTCCTAGGTCGTCAACACCACAGGCAGTCGCGGCCATTGTGGATCAGAGGGAGATTTCCCAGCATACGACTAGTTTGATACCAGGACGGTGGTAGATTCTGGTATTGGTCTACTCTTAGCTGGGCTTCCTGATGTAAAGGCCAGACCCCCTTTCAGCTTGGGAGATCCTGCCATGGGAATGAATCCACCCGCTGTACATCGCAGCCCGACACCATGAACGTCTCCCAGCCACGATAAGGCGGTAAATCGTTGGGAAGCATTACGACACAGATGTATGATAATATGTCAAAACTACATTTAAATATACTGGATGTTGCAGTCGTTCATTATGATTTAGTAATTCTACTATTCATATAAACAATAAGGAAACAACACTACCATCCTTAGATAAACTCAAGCGACGAAAATCAACCCACTTCGGTGGATAAGCCTCAGGTCTGCTACTCCAGTCCCACATCCAATCGGTGTTCTTACCAGGAGGCAACATATCGCGCACGAGCCTATACTTCACTTGCTCAAGGTTATCGAATTCCACATGTGGAGATTGTAGAGAGACAGGACTAAAAGATGCGATTAAATGAACTAAGCAAGCTCATTAGATAAGCAGAACAATTGTCTCTTTTCCAAGCATAAATAATGTGGTTTGACGAAGATGTGACGTATTCTTCGATAATTAGTTATACCAGTCTACCGAAACGTCTTAAATTACCCGAATAGTCAATGTTCAAATTCTTTTCTCAATGCTGTTCCTCAACTCGAAAGCTGCTTCCTTTCCGCACAGTAAATTTAAAGAAGCTGTTGCATACGCTAACGAAACTACCACGTAATATTTAAGGCTAGTCATTCGTTGTTATGTAAATCCCTACAAGAATCAACTGTGCGTGTCGAGAATACTCTCCACAAAACTCCTTGCACTAATACTTTCTATCTTCTAATGCACTTTCCTTGCACTATGTGTAAATTGCTTCCTGGAAGTCAGCTCAAGTTACTTCGGTGCTTTGCTGTACCTTTTTACGTTAATAGATTCACAGCTGAGTTGTAACGAATTAATGGTTGACAGACGCTCCGCAATTTTTAAGAAGTCAACATGTTACAAAAACATTGACTGGAAAAGAACTGCGGACACGGCAGCAGCACCCGCCTTAAGGGTGGTCTGCAGAAATGGCCATCAAAAATATCTTCACATCTCTTCGTGAGCTGCCAATTGCCCCCTTACTCTTCTAGGTGAATTCTCCTTGTATCTATTGTTTTTCTCCCATGCTGATAGGTTCTTGAGGAATTAAATGGCGGATTTCAATGTGTACC
This sequence comes from Angiostrongylus vasorum, assembly GCA_018806985.1. Taxonomy (NCBI): domain Eukaryota; kingdom Metazoa; phylum Nematoda; class Chromadorea; order Rhabditida; family Metastrongylidae; genus Angiostrongylus; species Angiostrongylus vasorum. Next base: position 58,741 of record JADANN010000385.1, read on the forward strand.
TTTGAAGTAGCATATTCCAGCTCAGAAAAAAGAGATTTATTAAACGAAATAAAGACTTTTTGAATCAAAACATTCTTGTCAACGAGGGGTAAGTTTATGTGCTCCGGCTGAGCCAAACCCCGGATTTCTGGAGACAATGAAGTGGTTTATGGCAGGGCCTCTGCTTAGTTTTTGAAGCATTTCAAGAACACGAAGTTGTCGAGATGCTTGAAGAAGTGGTAGTGGATCCTCTTTGTCATAATCTTTTAACCCCAATTCAAAAAGCAGTAACGTGTTCAATCAGCAGCCAACCACCAAACAGTCAGCATTGCCTTTTTTCGGTGCAATTTTGGCATTGTGACGCATCACAGAGCTTCATCACCGTCCAATCACTAAGCCTGTCATCGCAGGTTGTCGTAGAGGGTCCAGCTTTCATCATTTATCACAGCACGGTAGATAAACGAGCAGTTTTGATGGTGTAGAAGAGACGCGATTCTTCAAAATGGCGATCTTTTCGCTTTCCATTCAATTCATACGAGATCTATTTACCAAGCTTCCACAGCTTCTTAATTCTTTAGATGTTCTGGAATAGTTGAGATGATAATAGAGTTCTCTGCAAGTTCTAGAAAAGTTTTGGATGTATTTGCTTCCACCAAGGCCTTAAATTTATTGTTTCCAATAGAAGAAGGATGCCCCCAAATTCTTGAATTCAGCGTCGCACCACGCATTCATTTATAGCTCCTTAGCTTCATATCTCATTAATACTTTTAACCATACGAGCTACGTACGATCGAGTGAAAGCTGATTGGCCGAATTTCTTGTTTTGACACCTCAACTGCTAACCTGCAAAACTTAATGAAAACAGTTTGTACTATAACTCAATAGTATTGGGTGGAACTGCATACGAATGCTGTGCACTGGTAAACAATAATATGTCATTCGAAGGAATTCAATGCTAAACATACAAAATAAGTGTGAAATTATAAACCGCGTACTAATTTCCGAACATAACTCTTGACCAGTCCGTTATAGAAGTTATACTCTCTTATCATCAGTGTTAATCCATGTTCTTCTGGTTAAATCTCCTGATTGAGTTCGAGATCGTCTTAATGTCAACACTACCTACATGTACATTAATTATCTTAGACTGAGGCATACACCGATGAAGACAAGCAACACACAAGGACCAGCCTGTTATGCAACAACACGCCATTACTAGCCTATCACCATACCACACTTTGTTCAGACAGTCAATTCAATCCTCAACACTTCTTCAGAACGTGGCGTAGTGGGTCCACCTTGCAAATGCATTCTTAAATATAACGGAGCAACCTAACGAAAGTGTTGGACTTCATGAGTCTCCAAATAACTAGCAAATCTCCAATATTAATACGTATTCTGGAAAGACAGGTTAGTGGCGTAGCAACAATTCCACTGAGACACAACATCATCTTCCTACCAAACAATCCAACATTTCGACGAGAACCCTTCGTTCCAATCCAGCAGCACAACAAAGTATCCCGGTCTAATTCCAGGAGCAAATATCCGACTGATTAATTATTCTTTATCGACTACCTACTTATTCCAGTTGTAAAACGACCACCTACTAGTTAATACAGTGCAAATTTCCCCACTCTGAGTAAACTGTACAAATGTATCTGGATATGAAAGAAAAAAAGCAACACCTTTCCTTACGTCGGCAACACCAAGGCACGTGACATTTTCTGATTCACCATCAAATTTTCGAACGCCTTTACAAAACCAGCAGTCTAGCTTCCGAACTAGGAAAAAACGCCTCTAACAGTGACAGAACTAAAAGTGTTTGAAACGAATGGCACAATAGAAATTTTGTTTACGAACGCACTAGGTAGGTGATAAGAAAAGTGAACTATGATTAGAAAGCCATTCCTCGGAGGAACAAGGAATTAAGTCGGCGGTTCAGAAACAGTGGAAATGGAAATCCAGAAATCAGGTCCAATGATTAATAGAAGTCCCTTGATCAGTAGAAGTTCTTGCCTCTAGAGAAAATAAACACTACCTTAGCCTCGAGTCTTTATCCCTGTGCTCATCAAGCATCGATGCGTCTACACTGCTACACAAGCTCGTCCTACTTGGTGCCAACTCAACCCATGACTCTGTAAGTATGACTAAAGCTTCATAAACAAATACTTCAAAAGAAACATACGCTTGTCAATCTTAGCTGTAAGGTTTACCATCGATCAGAACCTCACGGCTGTGAAAAACGTGATCAATGCCGAAATCCAAGTTCTTATCCATAGGTCACCTTAAGAATCGCCAAGCTGAAAATATGGACTACCTGGCATACTATCTGCATCCTCAAACTTTTCAAATGCACCGATTCGCTTCTTCACATCGAACATCTTTGGCTTTGAGAAATCGAAAAACGACATATCTACCCGCACTGAAATATCATCAATACAGCAAGCAGTACTGTCCAATGAGGACGGATGGTTCACAGATGAAGAGCTAATGTTGTATTGCAAAAATACTAAAAGAAATAGTTTTCTTCGAAAATTTTAACGAAGTACAGACGATGTGAACACGTTTACAGAAAACAGATGAAGAAAAAGACGAAAAACAACAATGACAGGTATTACAAGTGACGAAAATCGACAGTGTAACTGAGCCGTATGGGACGGAATGAAATATGGCCAGTCGAGACCAGTTATCCTGTCACAAACGCGTTAATATCAAAGCATTGGGAACCAATAGAAGGAACTCATCTGGTTCTACGAAAAGCTTAAAATCTGTAGAGAAGCAGAAACGAAGTCGCCGTTACAGTTTCCCCCGGTAGTTAATGGAAAAGAGAACTCCGTTCATACAAAAAACGAAAAATCAAGATATCAAGTACTCTACTAAGCAGAGGGAATCATTAAGGATGGATGTAAATTTCACTCATTAAGGTGAACAAATATGAAAACGTAAAGCGTAACAAGCTCTAAGATGCAATTAAAGAGCAGCCAATGGCCAACAAAACGTCATCACTGCACAGTAATGTGTGCTCTAATGCATAAGAGAAGTCGTCTGCCTAGTTATTTGACTAAAAGAAAGTAACAAAACACTCCCATATCCAATTCCATTGGAATACTAGCAGAAGTTCCTGTTCAGTAACAAAGTGAAAATCCTGAAAGTGCTTCAACAGAAATCAAGTGCAACGTCAAGAAACGGATATCAAAGCAAAACAACAGGAAAAGAAACGACATCGAGCCACATGCACTGAACTAAGCCGAGTAATGCGACCGAGTAAGAAAGTTGAGAGTAGTATTGACAATGACAACAGAACAGCGATTAAGCGCTCAGGAAATAATTCGTAGTAACAGTTAGTTAGTCACAGTGATAGTTCGAAGGAATAGCATTGATGAGTTTTGACTCGTGTGAAAATCCTCATCGCGTAATTTACCATGCAAAAAACATGCCGTAATTACGGACTTGGAAAAGAATTATGAATGAGATCTTAAAGACAAGCTTTAACCACACGATGATCAATAACTGTGAAGCAACACGTGGTATTCTTGACGAAAATCCAGCTCTATCAGTAATTTACTTCTATTTTTAAAGGAAACGTAAAGAATACCTCAAGCGAAGCGAATCACTTCGAAATGTCTGCAACCATGTTGTCTTTGAGGCACAAACATCAATGTCTACGTCTACAATACTCGTACAACAGAACAATACAGCCTACCGCTGTGTTACATTTCGATGAAATACTTGAATAATAGACGAAAATACATATTAGCGTTAAGCGTAGCCCAGTAACATACGCAGGAACGTACCAGTTGGCCAGATAGACAAGCACGTGACTCCGAACGCTGAAATGGCGAATGCTGTCGCAATGCGCACACAGCCGGCACGTGACCAAACATGCGATATGAAGCCCCGGCCGGGTTGACGTCCGTCCGTCCGTTCGTACGTGCGTTCGTTCGTTCGTTCGTTCGTCAACAGCGTCGATGTGCACACCAATACCAGTTGTGCATGATGCATACATACGTGTATATATGTATGTATATATGTATGTATGTATGTATGTATGTATGTATGTATGTATGTATGTATGTATGTATATGTATGTATGTATGTGTATATATGTATGTATGTATGCATGTGTGTATGTGTATGTGTGTACAGGTGCGTGTTATGTGTATATGATCATCTTAAATAATATTATTCGACATGCGACGTTGATAAAGGACGGAAAATATGGAACAATAACAACTTCTAATACTGTGCAATACGTTACACACATGTCGTATGTGCAGCACCTGTTGAAATTCTATGATTCTATCGATTGATCGGCTGATTGATCGTAATCGGCTCCGGCACGTGAAACGCGTCAGTCTTCCACCGTTATGATCTAATCGGCAAAGGCGGCGATTAGATTCCGATCGTGGAAGAGAAATGCTAATTCGATTTCAGATTTCAGGTTAGCAAGAAAAAAAAGGACGATGATCACGTTTGTTGGTACGTTAACAAAAATAGAGGTGAGAGTAAAAGGATAAAAGGGATAAAGCTCTCGGCGTTGATCAATCCTGATGGATGCGCCATGCATTCGACATCAATAGGCATCGTTGGAGGTGACTGAATGCAAATGTCGCCTTAACAATTACTCGCGGTGGCCTACCGATGTATCGAGCCAATGCTTGCTGCTATCCTCCCAGACAAGTCTGGAACCAATTTGCCGAACCCGGAGAGATCAAAGGCCTAATGAGCCATGGACGTAGGGAGCGACCCCATCCCATGTGCACTGCAGGGATCCTCCGACCACGGCGCCACAAATGATAATCGTTTAGGACAGAAATTTGATCCGATGATGTTTCCCAATGGGAGCGACAAGCGAACGCGTTTTCATCTGATGAATGAATGGATGGATGGATGAGTGAATGGATTTACAAATGATGCTTCTAGTTGCCGAACATAAACGTAAAACAAAGACCATGCCAAAAGTGAAATACTACTGGTTATGAAAACTGTTTTGCAAAAACCAGTCAAACGTTGACGATTTGAGCATCTCATGTCTGTTTTAGGCATGACAACAATTCGGTAGTCGGAAAAGGTGAAAGTGAAAGTAAGCGAGCGGATTGAATCTCATCGAAGGGTTTTGCGATCCACTGTCGTATTCGTGCGAAAATGACAGATCAGGAACCAGATAGAGAACGACACAATACTGTGATTATGATGATGATCATGAGCATGATGACGATGATGATGATGATCATCATCGTCATCATGCTCATGATGGACATCGCGCTGTGCAGTATGAATGAATGAGAAGAACGTCAAGCAATGTGATTTGTACAGCAATCATCATTCCGACGACATGAACAGCACGTAGTGCTTCGAATAACCACGTACGCAATGATCATATTTCACTGGAGAAAACCTGATGCCACTGAACGTCTCTGAACAAATAGTGATTTATGAATGGATATTCATATCATTAATAAAATCATCATTCACTGTCTTTCTTGATGAGCTAACACTAGGCTGTTATTAAAGGATTTATTGCTGATGTTTCGGCAGCTTCTGCTTTCTTCAAATCCTGGAAAGGTCAAACTGACGCGCAATCCACCCAACCAAACCCTCTAATAACCCAAGTAGAAGAAACTGAATACATAAATTCTTCATTCAACTGTATGTTAATAAATGCTAATAGTAACTATGTCGTGTTTGCTCATCAAAAGAACAATGAATTATTGAACAATGCCGAAGTTAAACGAAAGTCGGTCATGGGATTTGCTTTTATGATGTACCAGTGAAATCATAAGTAGTAGGTAGCAATGAGATCTACGTAAAAATCATCCCTCACGCTGAGAACTCAAAGTCAGAAGTGAGAAATTTCTCAGTGCAGACGAGCATGAGGACAAATGCAAGACCGGATTGTTTCACATTAGTTCAATTAGCTTTGATAATTTATTCCATTTACCGTTTCTATAAGGTATTACTGTACAAGTTATAAACGTTCAGTCAAAAGTAGAACAGAAATCTCATTCTTGTCAAATCCTTACAACTTGTTCTCTCGGAATATAGTATTTGCCGACCATGATAACAAAACAAAACTGACAACATTCACGTGATAGGTAAACGCAATTCCACGGGCCATTCTTTTAAGGAAAAAAGCTCCAACACATTACACAGTACTTGTACTTTTGCATTTTTTACTTTTAACGGCACATTTTTGCTTATCAAGTATTACTTTCAGATGATATAAAACAAAGAATATGAAGCTCAACAGCAAGTGACATTTTTCTAGAATTTCCCTCCAAAGTTCGAAGGAACATAGTGGCATCGCGTTACAGTTCCCAGGATCAACTTTCTATTAACCTCGGCATTCGATTATAAAAGCGTTGTTGTGTGTTTTTGTATGGAAGTAAACACATGCCTCGCGATTGCTGAGAAAAAAAACCGACGCATTTATAGTGGCATCAGTCCCTCAGTGCTAAACTTGATACTTTTCTCGACTGGGCGACTTACCATCAGCGCAATCCCTAGCACGAACAGATGATCCCTGAGTTGTCATATGCTTTCACCCATAATTTTTTTCAATAACGTCCTGACAATGAAAATGCTGACCATCGTTTTTCGTTGCGAAATGTTCTTCATGACAAATTTTTACGCAAAAAAATAGGATTTATACATGGCATTTTCACATGAGCTAAATATAGCAGCAGAATACGCACTCAGTAAAGATTTCAACGACAATCCCAAAAACAATCCGAATAGTTCATAGTTGATTAGGACGTTATGTGCATTCTCTACCGTAATCTTTAATGAAGAATTTTAACCTTTTTTATTTGCTGCCTATTTTTTTAATTTTTTAACGGCAGGGTACCACGTGAAATACAACTAAGATCTTAATTATCTTAATCAATGAAGAAATTCTACAATGCATTTGCTTAGATGCGTTAAGTGCTTTATATTTCGTTTAAGCGCTCGCCAAAGTACAACGGATTCTGGATGTGGCGTTTAGAAAGAAAAAGCATAGTGGAAGAGCGTAACTGACGACGCGTTAATGAACAAAAAATAAAAAAAATCAATATTTTATATAACGTGTTATACTTCATCTACGAATCATCACTCATCCAATGATCGGACCAAAACGAGGCTAACGCCTAAAGTCAGAACTCAGCATTTTTCTTTTTGCTGAACTCAGTTTAAAGTTCTACAGGTAATCTTCATAAAAATATGCAGATAGAATACTCAGCTTAGCAGAGGAAAAAAGAAGAAGGACTGACATATGTCTGGCAATACTAAGGAGTGCAATAAACAGTGTTAAATCGATTCGATTGCAAATGTTTACTTTATGAGAGACTATGGACGAACAGGAATTCGTAGTGAAACAATAAAACGACGAAGATATCGATTCGACTGCTCGGATATTTAATCATATGATGCTACTCGTATAATAGCCGAAGGTATGAATCTCCAGACACTTAAACGTACGGATATACACACCGATATAGACATGGACAGACATACACATATGTACACCCAAATGGAGACACGTACACACACACACACACACACACACACACACACACACACACACACACACACACACACACACACACACACACACACACACACACACACACACACACATACACACACACACACACACATACACACACACACACAAAAACATACATAGACAGACGTACCGACAGAGACAAAGACGCACAAATATATATATATATATATATATATATATACATATATATATATATATATATATATATATACACCTATACACGAATACGCATACACACACACACATGAACACATACATACATACATAGCTACACACATACGTACATACATGCATCACACACATGCACACAGAGGAATCGATTTGTACAGAGTGACGTTGTTGGAGGCCTCTGAGCGTGGTGTTGTGGGTGTTGTGTCAGAAGTGACTGCATAGTGTACATACTTGTTGGAGATCACGAGACGACAATAATCACAATGAGCAGTAAGCTGAGCTGAAGCGTGTAGGAGACAGCTTGGCACGCATGCATAGTGCAAGGAGAACTGCTGACGAGGTATCACCGACTACTGTCAGGACGGATGAGCAGGACTGCTTGCTCATCGCACGAACAGTCTTTGGATAGTGATCAGTCGATGCAGAGAAGTAGAACGAATACCTCATGATCAAAGTATCGTCACGCCGGTTTTTTTCTTCTATATTTACATCCACCAAATTCACATACTTTATGGATACCAGCATTTCTCCTATTCTATTCGTTTCCTCACAGCCATTATCTACAACGATCTTCGGATTTGCACGTAGTTTCAGCTGTTGCTTTATGATTTTGGTCTTCCTTAGGGAATCTCATTCAATTCTGATCAAGGTCATTCACTATGGAATCCTGGGAATGACCGAACTAGGGCGTTCCTAGACAAGTTTCATACCAGTGTCCCGACGTCGACGGATTGCAAAAGTAAGGTTTTGTTGCGGCATCATGGTCATGACGTCATCCTTTTCCACCATAGTGTGTTAGGGACTGAAGTTGTAAACTATTTGAAATAGACTAGTAAACCGCACGAGGAAAGTTGCTACGAACAAGAATTGTTTTCGTGGACAGCTATCAAAATCGCTCATTGATTCAACAACGTATGTGGTGGTAATGCACGTGGATTGAACCCAAGCAGCTAACCAGTATTACACATCTAATTGGTTGGAAATTTGCCAATATCCTTGCACAAATAGGTAATGATGAGTGCTAAATAAAACTATAACGGACATTTGGAAAACTCTGGATACTATACTAAATTATGATTGATTTTTCTGATGTAACGACTACGAAATCCTTCAATTTGCAACAGTCCATAGTGTTTCCCGTTATGGAGTAGTTCATGGAAAAAGATAAACAAACATAAACAAGTAAATAAATGAAAAAGAAACGATGTTCAAGCGTTTATTTACTGCCTACCATTTTCTACTCTTTTGCTTTTTTTTAACCAAACGATGCTGTCAGCAATCATTTATCAACGGGAACGAACTGGGAGAAGAATAAAGGAACATATTTCCTTTTCTTACACAATTCAAACGACGATATGCACATTAATCTTCAGGAAAATGTATAGAAAAAAAAGGATTTCATTGGAATGTAATGAAGAATACTCAAAAACTTCGGTGGATTGTTTAAGAACGTAGAAATATAACAGTCGACTATTTGTACGAACCAATCTAGGCAAGCGAATATCCAAATATTCTGCGACAAAATAACGACCATTTAATTAGAATCCCACTGATTATGCGGACGGCCCAAACTAACCTGGTTCGACTGTTCCAGGCTCACCAAGCCTCTCATCACTCCTGGGTAAGGGAAAAATGATATTGGACTTGTCTGAGAACAGCTCACGCCTTGCAATATGGATGCGAACGCTGTAGCGCAATTATCCGAGGACTTCGGAGAGCATACAGTCGACCAGCATTCTACGACATTTACGACGAAAGGAAAATCGTCAAAAAAGCAGTCGAAGCCATACTTAAAAAGTTGGAGGACCTTCATGGATGATGGATGCGAGGAAACGAATCGAATGTGTGAAGTGCTAGGTATGTATAAAAATTTAAAAAATCACATCAAAACCAGTTAACATCTGATTGTCACCAGTGTTGTCACTCGTCACTCCTTCAATATACTCTAGAGATTTTTTGGCAAAATAAGTTGTATCTGAAATTCGTTTATACGATTGTTACGATTAAACTGCTCAAGATTTTCAATACGATATCGTTATGCCAAGATCGTGTAGAAAGTATCTTTATGGATTTTTCGTCGTGTTTTGGTGGAATTAGTCTGTTTGGATTCACCGGTTTCAAAACGGATCGGAATGCAGGAACTTTACTTGCTCACAATTTGACGAAGGTTTCTCTCATTTCGTGAAAAACAACGATGGAATTGTCGTGGAAGAAACGTGAGTCGACGGCTTTATTCTATAATTGAAACTGCGATTGTGGCAGCAAGATGAATTGTAGTCGATATGCTTTGAATTCAGGGTGTTGTTAACAATAGGATGTACAGCGCAGTGGTTAGAGGTGTTTCGCTCACACACTAAATCATCTGTTCTATTCTGCTCATGGGATGAAGCAAGTCTTTCATTCGATCGAGCTAGCAGATTGCCACCAGATTTGTTTGAAAGCACAGAAAAGCACTGAACCAATATATCAGTAAGCATCCACAATTAAATGTATAGCCTAAATGTGGATTCAGTTACTTCTGGCATACCTAATGGAGTCGAATGCATAGCGTGATGTCGCACAGGGATTCATCAACACCAACCGTTTCATCGTTAACATCTTGTTACAGCATTGAGATTTATACGTCACAAATGTAGCTCCAAAACATCGTAAAGTCCCGTTGTTAAACTGTTCCTCAGTTCTCCATTAGTAAATTAGTAAGACTACATTAAGGTCATAAACAGACGTATTCGACAAATATGGTATAAAGTAAAGCACAACGTGCACTGACTCCATTTTTCAACAATAGGATAGTATAAGAGGTAAGATTGATGGTTTATCTTGGACATTTCTGCGCTCCTTAACAAAACTCGCATTTGTGCAGTGTTTTGTCGATTTACTGTTTTCTTCCTACCGTGAGTACGCTGATAGTCGTGCAAAAAAACCCCATCAGTAATTCATGAATGTGTCGAACACATAAAATACAATTGCTGAGTATTATGATTTTTGATTTTCTGTATGTTACAGCGCATTAGGAAAACGACAATAAGAACTCGAGCATACGAATACGAACAGCTCATCTTTATGGACAATCATTCAGAGTCAATACAATTTCCACGTAGGCAAAAAATTCTTTCCACGGTGTTTTGGGATAGCCGAGATGGAGCCTTACCAAATCGTGCAGCAGCACTAGAGCCTTCGTAATTCGTCGTGGCAGATAGTCGCTTGGCATTGAGGTACATTGGCGGGAGTTTTGCCGTTTTGCGATTATGTTTATTCTAGAACATCACCGGATTTTCGAATGGGAATGTCGAACTCATTCTTAGCTTGTGTGGCTTTATCGGAAAATGAACCCCTATATTGTTCGTCGAAGATCTGCCAAGAAGTTGAGCAGAACAACAAAATTTCTAATGTAAAATATTTAGCAAATAGTAAACGTAAGTAGTAAAATACATCAAAATAGAGAGATAATCGAAGTGATAGAAAAGGCGTTCTTGCTCTTTTTCCCTTAATCGCCCTCGTATTCGCTAAATTTCAAAACTACTAACTAGTTCATCAGTATGATTACGCTTGCGAAAATTCCATTAAACTAAGTAATTCGTTGATAAGCGAAACATTTACAACTAGGCAAAAAAACCAGATTTAGCTACTTTATGCGTGCATTCAAAAATATTTCACAGCTTTCACAGCGTCAAGCTCAGTTGCTCCCATTCCCGCGTGGTGAACTAGCATCTGCAAGTCCTTCATTATATGACAGACTTCGATCTTCATGCGACAATGCATATTTTCGACAATCAAGTACTGATGATTTGCAAGGAACACCGTCATAAGAAAATAATACAAAACAACTTTAAACGGCTATATCTGTTCAATCTTAACTACGATTTCCATTATCATTGCAGAGAAGGTAATGTTCAAAGTAAGTGTTTAATTAGATGTTCAGTATCTATCGCCTACCCATACCAGTAGAGAAAAGTGGTGATACAACACAGATGCTTCTGATCACCCCCCAATTATCCTAAAGCAAAGTAACCAATTAAAAAATTGGAAGTTGTTCACAGCAGCAATGTTGAAAAGCAGGGGCCTAGTATAAAATCACCCCATGTAAAGGTTACCGCATTATCGTCGCGAACAGGTCCATGTGTCTGTAGCACTTCAGTACACATTAAATGGTACGTTCATCTCCGAGACCGCCATCAAAACTAAGAAAAGAGAAAGAGCGTGATATTTTCCACGCCAAAACAGGAAGTAAGCCTGGGCAAAGAATCCCCATCGTCGCATGAGAAAACCTATGACTTCCTGTGGCAACGCTCTGTGGATTTCCGGGTATATCACGGCTGTTCTGAGAATCCAGAGAAAAAATCCACCTTGCACCATGCATTCGACTTCATCAAGCATCGTAGAGGTGACTGAATGCATATCTTGCCTATACAGTGACTTGCGCTAGTCTACTGATGTATTAAATTAGCTCTGCTATTCTGTCAGACAACTCTTGTACCAATTTGTCGATCCCGGAAAGATGAAAGGTTTGGAAAGCTTGGGGCGCAGGACAGGACAATCATTCGATCTAGCGTGTATTAGTGTACCTTAAGCACTGCGCTACAATTATCATATGTTATATTATTGTAAATTCGGCTTCTTACATCCTCCTGGAGTGGTCAGTTAATTTTCTATTCTTACGTCCATGCCATATTCGGGATAATTATCATATCCGAAGAAATTGGTAGGAGGGACTAATCGATGAAACTGCTGCTCATTCAAAACTTCACTCAAATCTAAACTGTGGTGACGACCTAAAAACACCCTAACGAAATTGCGTCAGGACTGGAAGGATTGAAAGTCTTGTGTTCATCACGTGAGGGATCTCTAGCATATCAGTCGCTCAGCCACTCGCTGCCTATGCGTCAAAATGAACAGGCGTTTCAATGCGGATCCAAAATCACATTCTGTTTGTTCTGTTGAACCCAAATGATGCATTGGTACTTTCTTTATGTATGCAAACATATCATCGATGCTGCTTTGACTGTGCATGCGTATATACTAAATGAGCTCAGCACGCCAAATCGTTAAATGTCCTGCAACAAGATTTTCTAGGTCATGGAGGACAGTTCAGTCGCCTCTAACAATCGGATTTCACGTCTACCATGTAAGAACATGGTAGCCTGTTCAACGCTATCTCTTAGCTTTAAACAACTAAAATAAAGTACCTCATTTAAACAGGCGCAAAAATGGCATTCAGCAGTATTCTGTACGTCACAGTTTTGGACTTCCCTTAGAACAATTAATGAATCACATTAGGTGTTAACGGTTGCAAAGATAAAAATAAATCCCGACCAGCTTTTGTCACCTGAGCGGTGAATCAAGCTTTAGCGATGTGAGGACTTCAACGTGAACAGTAATATTAGAAGAATGTTAGCAGAACTTAATTTTGAGAACCACGGACTTCAATTCGCTCGGGATTCTTATTCTCACTAAGATGAGAAAAATCGAAAATTTACGAAATTTTATTTTGGAGACATTCATAAACTCAAAAATTCTTGGTTCTCTAGACGGCTCTGCAGTGAATAGCGTTGATAAAGAAAGATGATGAACACGATCGGCTCATATAATGTCTACATGACATCTACAGGAAAGCTAAGTGAAAAGCTAACCAAGATTTTTGCCCATAGATTTCCATGGATGTTCAAGCCAACGTGGAATTACAAGATCTTCAGAAAACTATTATGAAAACTCACCTCCAATTATGCAACACTCCATCTGTATACAAATGACTTAAAGAAAGACAAATAGCAGCAATGGACAAAGATGAAGAGGTTGAAAGATCAAATACGATGAAATGCGCTTAGCAGTACCGAATGTTCTACTAAATGTGTCTGCTAAGAGCACTTCATATTGTGGAAATGAAGGAAGCAACCGGAACTCCAAACCATATTGACGACTGAAGACCAGAGTCAGCTGCATACCTCAAAATGTTGTAAATCAAGTGCGTGGAACGCATGGCTTCTCTCAATGATAAACGTTGAGTGAGAGCCGCAAGTGACTGGGTACCAGAAATCAAGCGTAGCGCAATAAAAACAGCACCAAGATCCCTCGCATAAAAATCACTACTCCTCAATACTTTCGATCGCACAAAACCTTTTGAGCAGCTCTAGCGTGTCACAGAACTACCTAAGGCATATAACGTGGAGACGACGATGAGTTCACTACAGGCGACCTCGAACCTTTCTACAGGTATTATACCTTACCGTTATCTGATTACAAATTTTTCCGAAGCGTTGTACGCAACTTGATTATAGGCGAACATACCCAAGCGTGCACGCATGCCTCTCCATAAACACGAAAAATATTAAACAATTCGGAACTATCAGTTCAGCTTCAGATTTCAATTGTTGTCGTACCATAGAACGCTTCCGATGAAATTATACCATACATCCTTCACTAGTAATTTCAAAGCTGAAAAGAAACTGTAGAAAAATATGGATCAGGATAGGAGACTAACAAATATTTATTACTTTTCGCATGTAAACAAACAGTCACAGAATCACGAACCCTTCAATTTGTTGCCCTGTTTACGACTAGTAATTTACAATGGCAAGTGAAAAAATGCACGATGAAGTGGTCACTATGTATAAAAAAATTAACAGTCATACCAGATATTTGCAGATAAAAAGCATCAGAAAAGTAGTGCTGAAAACAATATGCGTGGTTGTGGTCTTTTCAAATGCGTAGCAGATAACACCATTTCAATGAGATCTTAAAAATGACCATTTTCATGATAACAGCGAAGTGGAACTTAATCAAATTGAAAACAATGTGATGAATATGAGGAACATTTATAAAAGAGATTCCGTGTCACTGACCAAACCAAAAACCTAACCCATAATTAACCTAAGCAAAGAGCATAATTGGGAAAAATCATCCCAGACGGAGAGCATAAAGGGAAACACAACAGCAAAAGCATTTAATTATGCTGTCACTATACACAGAGAGGATATGAGGATAAAAAGGGAAAGTTGTTGTTCATTCTCTGAGAACCATTTCAATTTTCTCCTTCCAAGTTTCAGCTACCTGGCGGCTTTCAGCCAGCAAGGAGTACACACGCTCCTTTGTGCGTAACTAAACAACACAAATTAAACAACTTTAAAGGGTGAGAGCCTCTAACAATATTTGACTTCAACACCAAATTTGAACACTGCCCGGAACCGTCAATGATGGCATAATGTTAGTTTCAAAGTGTTGAGATGGAGATAAAAGGCGTCTAAAAGGCAATTTAATGTTAACAACGATAATCTTCTGATGTTCCTCCTGAGGTTAACTCCGCCTGACCCATGCACAACGGCATGCGAGCTTTTAGAACTCCTAGCCGCATAATTTAGCAGTTCTCAAGTATCTCATTTGAACTGAAAAGTATGGGAAAATGAAACGATGCGGTTCATGAATTGAACTAAGTGCAAACAGATCGTCGCTATAGAGCCCATTTTCCGTCCTTTGTGCAAAAAAACAATAATTTCCTTATTGACGAGTGGTGAATCACGAAAAAAACTGTGCGACGGTATACGACATTCCGCGGATGTTAAACAAAGACAGCATACTGAAACACCACTTGAAGCTAAATTCACATGAAGAGATTATGAATTTTTGCTGTTGACAAATAGTATTATCCACTGTAGCTTTA
The DNA here is from genome assembly GCA_018806985.1 of Angiostrongylus vasorum. Lineage (NCBI taxonomy): Eukaryota > Metazoa > Nematoda > Chromadorea > Rhabditida > Metastrongylidae > Angiostrongylus > Angiostrongylus vasorum. The sequence continues at coordinate 74,091 of JADANN010000385.1, forward strand.
GGAATCCCTAACAAAATCACACAGTGTCGAATTACCTTCAGAAAAAACAATCCATTGCACTGAGTACTGCAGCGTTTCTAATAAGTACTCATCAGCGGAATGGCAGTCAGTTCTGTGGAACGAAGAACTCTGATCACATCTCACATACGAAGTTGAACTAACTGAGGCATGGACCTCACCTTTTCTCCTTCTTTTTCACAAGCAGAAAAAAAAACACTCTTTTAAACACAACTGCAACACTTTGAATAACTAACGTTTAGAGAAAGAAATCCGGCACTAACTCTTACCATAATGACGTTAACCCTACAAATCGGGAAAGAAATTCCGTTACTGAAAAAACTTTAGTAGACTAACAGATTTCTAAACAACAAACCTCCAGAATTGCCTTATTGCCACTAGTTTCCACTTCAACACTTCCTACATCACATAAGTCGATGTAACCACGACATTCAAGGTCGTGTTCCGATTCATAATAATACATCTAAAGTTAAGACAAGTAAATACTTTAGGATATGCATAAAAACCATACTATACTGTATTTCCTTTAGGGCTTTCCCAATCTCACCTTGTGACTGTTTGCCTCGAGTTCAAACCATCGTGGTGCCCACAACTTGAATTTCGCACCCTTTTTACTCAGATAACCTTTATGTAAAGGAACCGTGTTGTGTGATGATAAATTTGTCCCATGGTTCAAAGTCAGAGTGCGGGTAATTCCTAAAACAAGTGATCAGTAGTGACATGTTAAACAAGTATGGTGATTCTCCATAGATTAGGAGCTGAACGAACACCGTGAAAAACAGTTCCCTCCAAATTTTAAAGGAATGGATAAAAGTAAACGTTGGATTGCAAGAGTCAATAGCCTCCAATATTAAATTAAATTTGTTTGTAGTCGGCAATGAAGAAAACTAATAATAATAGTGAGATCTCCCTAACGGTTTACCACTTAATCGTAGCTGGGAAATTTTCCTGGGTGTCGGGCTGGTATGCGATGTACAGCGGGGGGACTCTTCAGCAAAATCTAATCTGAGGAGTCAGACGTTTCCATCAGGAACCCCAGCTAGGAGTAAACCAATCAGGATGTGTCACCGTCCTGGCATAAAACTACTCGCACGGTGGCAAATCTCCTACAAAGGTGGCGACTGCCTGTGGTGGTGATCACCTGGCCCAGACTTTGGCCAGGCTGTTCTTGGGACTCCAGGGAACCACAATAGCTAAATCAGCAAAACTCCGAAAAAAATGGAGATTATACTGGGGTCCCGCACAATCAGTGAATACCCACCGTCCAAGTATTCAAGTAAGTAGTGGATTTTGTCTTCAACTTTTCATACTTCCCACCATTACCGTTTAAAAAATCTTATTATTAAAATAGATCTTACCGTCACCGTCGTTGCGTAACGTCTCGCTATGTGTAACAGTGCCCATATTTTCGGTAGTGGAACGTAACGTTGTTTCTAGTGGCGAATGAGCCCCCGTAGAGGCTCGTTCACTGCAAGCCCATGTAACGTTCACTATACACTTATCATGAGCGATAACTCCACATTGACGACATCGCTGACCTTGAAAAAAGAAGAGATAAAAGGATATAAAATGATGGAATTCAGTTAAAAATTCTACTCTATAACAATGTTATGGTATGGAAGGAAAATGAATATGGAATACACTGAATAAACTCTGCTAATTTAACTAGTTAAAGTCATCATGAGACTATGCTAACATGACGAAAAGTCAAAACAAACGAATGGATTGCAGATCAGAAATAATCCTCAAGTAGAAGGCTCCACATTTTTTTTCGCTCTACAAAAGTTCAGTTGCAGCTAACACAGCCTTTTTGTCATGTGTTCGCTTCCCTATTTCTTTGCACGATATACACTGGAATTTTAAGCCCCATCTACAGCAAACAAATATTACGAAGACCTATGTCTCGATTAAGGTGATTAGTTAAGCCTCCAAAGCTTCCTAAGCCTCCTAAGCTGAGGAGTCCGGCTTTTCCGTCAAGAAGCCTAGCTAAGAGTAAACCAATGCCAGGATCCGTCACCGTCCTGGTATCAAACTATTCGCGTGGTGGCAAATCTCTCTGTGATGCACGAGGTCGGCGACTACCCGTAGTGGTGACCACCTGGGGCAGACTTTGCCTTGGCTGACCTCGGGACTCCAGGGAAACATAATAGCTAAATCAGCAAAATTCCAAAAAATGGAAATAATGCTGGGACTTACACAACCATTGAGGACGGACCAACCAAGTTTCCAACTAAGCATGCTTGATTAAGAGAAGTAGAAAAAGCAGAAAAGTTTGAAATATCACAGCTCACCTGTACGCACTACTGTTCCATAGAGCGGGAAACGACAAAGTGCGCACTCTGAAGGCTGCCCACCACTGGCACCGTAGTGCTCGAAGACGTGATTTCGACTTGTACTGCAACATATATATGACGAAAAATGATCTCACGAACAGTATTTATAGTCCTCCAAATTGTAGTGGAAAAAAAGAAATCATCAGTAATCATGTTATTTAACTACGAGGTACCACATATATCTTCATTCTTATGTTGCGTAAACTTACTTCTTTTACTAGTTGCTAGTCGACTACTCACTCCTCGGAGCAGTATTCGAAGTGCCGCCTTCTTTAACAGCACTCGTCTCAGTAGCCAGTCCCAATTACGAGGCTTCTCCTCCTTATCATCTTGCTGAATTTGAATTGCGGCAATTTCCATGCAAAGTGATTCAACAACGTAACAAATTGAACTCAGATTCAACAATGTAACAAATTGAACTCAGATAATCGACTTTGCATGAGTTTCTCACTTCTTCATCGTCTGTAATCATTCTTTCTTCAGCAGCATTCCAAATGGTCAACCAGTCACCAACACGTGGTTTTTCAAGAGGATTCAAACGATTATTGGTTTGTAAAAGGAAGGTGATTCCGTCTTCTCTTCTTAAGTCCTGGCATGTTACCACGCCGTCGATGACACGAGATGTGGCACCGGCTGTTGTCACGCCTTCAGAATGCGAAAAGTACTCTTCATCCCTTTCACTTAGCTCAGCTTCGGCGACATCAATATCATACGGCGAGCCGTGGCTAAGAGTTTCTTCTGAATAAAATGACCATATCTGAAGTGCCGCAACAGAACAAGCGGGAATCAATACACCTTGACCATCAGACGAATACAAAAGATTGTGGAAAATTGTTTTGCAACCTGTCTTTTCCTTTATGTACAGCCAAATACAACCACGATGACCTTCACCAGTTTCTGGAATAAGCTGTTCCAACTGAACTCGTTCACTTTCAGAGTCCATAATGAAAGTGCGAAAGAAAGCAGATTGGCTGTGATAAGCAAGAAAACGAAGGTAGAAATCATTAATCTCGAAAGCACCGGGGAATTGAATTAAAAGCTGAAAAACAGAAAAGTTACTCAAACTATGCCATGGTTCTCGAACAACCACTTCACGTCCTATATTTGCACTTCCTGAGACGAATTTGCTCAACTCATTTGAATGAGGAAAGAGGTTGTCCTTTTAGTCGTACAACATATTTTAGTGCACTGCTTTTGCAAAAGTGATTTCTAGTCCACCTATTTATACAGGTTTTCGACCTTAACCATTGGTAGAAACGTTGGTATAAAAATTCATTTCAAGGTAGGGTGTTTGATCAGATACACAAGCCATACCTGATGCACAGCATCAAGAAACAGGAGGAACACTGGTGTGATTCCACTATTCTGAGAAGAAATTGTGTGATTCGCACGGTGAGAGAAACGGTGACCAAATGCTAGCCATTCCTTCTCAATAAGCATCTGAATGACGGCTGACAACTACCAAAATGAAAAAAACAATAAGAGGTAAAGAAAATAAGGAAAACAGGCGGGAAAAAAAAACCTGGAAGCCTTCGATCGTTCGATAATAGGGGTCCAGCATAAGCTCAGCGAGGGACATTAGTTGGCATGTTGCATCCCATCCTTCTTCTATACAAACGGCCACCTAAATCAACGAATACACTCATTAAGGATATAAAAAATTGGGTAAGATAGGGCACTAATGAAAGCCAAAAATTCTACTTCTAGTAATATTAAAGTAGCGGGCAAAAAAGAAAAATAAATACCGAAGAATTATGCAAGCTAACGACACTGGCTATAGATGATGACAGCGACAAAAGACTAGACACCTGTAAAAAAACATGATTGACCTGCGTGTCGAACAGTATCACAGGGCTTTTGAAATAGACACAAAACACTAGTTAAACACCACTTTTCACTTCATATTCCCATTTAGCTGTAAAAAACAATTTCCATTTTTCAATTCTATGCAGTGCATGATCCTGAATAATATCGCTTTCAGTATATTAAAAAGAGGTCTAGCTGGCCAATAACCATACCATTTGGAGCCACTCAGACTCTTCCACTGATCTGTAAAACGTTAACGCGGATGAATCCGTAAAAGGTGCACTTGGTTGCATTGCCCGAAGTAACTTCTTGAACGACACTTTCATACTATGAGTAGTAGGAAACGAGATCGGAACGAACTCTATGTTCTTATCGCATCGAAAAATCTAGAAAACGTGCAGCAGATGCTAATAATGTCAAAATTATAATTTAACTAGATAATCTCGATTCATCACCTTTGCATGGGCTTTTTCCACCAAAATATACAAATTTCTTCGAGTTAGGCTCCCAATGGCATGTTGTAATGTCTTCAGAGGTTGTCGTTCACTGGACGATGACGACGTCGATGCCGTCCAAGCAGCTGGATTCAACATCATCGAACCTAAACAGGCGTAACAACTTGTTCAATGCAGTGGAATTATTTTATGCTGAACTAAGCACAAATTGGTCAACACTAAAAGGGAGGCCAAGGCCACTTCTAAAGACGCTGGGAGTATCTACAATATCTGAATTTTCAAAGCACAGATTTTATGACAGCTTTCTTACCTCCTCCATAAAGTAAATTAGAAGTCAACGCTTTTCAATCACTTGTAAAACATTCGGCTGGCCTAAGTTTTTTAAACAGTAGAAGACAAAAGGATGAAAGAATTAGAAAATGGCATTAAAAAGTTAGCCGATGGAATAAAATTTTTAATAATAACCACGCGTGGGTTCATACGCAACACATTAACTTAATGACTAATGCCGATGATTACTGAAATCTTTCTTCTTCAATCTTTAAAAAATTTTACTCAAGTGGATACGACTAATTTATTATCCAAAGCAGTACATTACCTTTCGAGTATGGTTTAGCATTGGTGCTTCGAAAAGACGTAGCATAATATCGCCCAAAATCTGTTTGGTTACGTCGACGAGCATCAGGAGTTCCTGTTGCGACAGAGATTCCTCAAACAATATGGTTAGAAAATCGGAGTAAAGACTGAAGAATGTTAGACAAAAGCAACAAGCAGTACCATCCCCAGTTAGAATGCTTTCGATTGACAACAAGCTAGTCATACTACCCATCGCACCACAAAGGTCACCTGCGTCGGATGGCGACACTTGTGCGAGACGAGCAAGATAGTGCTCCTGAAACTCCACACTATTTAATGGACCAGATTCACCACTATCTTTGGAAACGAGCGTCATGCGGCTTCCACCTAATGTTGACACAGATTCGTTAGCATGCAGAATATTTGCCTAGAACGAAAAAGTAGGTCCACACAAAAACGAGGCTTCAGTTATTCCATTGCTTTCCGATGCTTTAGTGACTTCCAAACGAATGAGTAAATCAACGAATACCTTCTTAATCTTCTGAACCATATTAGTAGGAGCAAAACCACTTCCCCGAATCAACAACGCTCCATTTTCACTCGTCCACGTTATTACAGGAAAACGACCATGTTTAAACCCTTTTGCGATTTTCAGAAATGAGTCGTCACTTACTGACGATGGTATAACAAATGCCGATGGATAGCTAAAATATACTATAACAAATGCACCAATATACTAATATACTAGCACTAATATCTTCCTTCCCAACGGTTTACCGCCTCATCGTGGCTGGAAGGTGACCCTGGGCGTCGGAATGCGATGTGCAGTGGGGGGAATCATTCCCGGGGGTCTCTCAAGCGAGAAGAGTCCGGCTTTCCCATCAGGAAGCCAAACTAAGAGGAAACCAATACCAAGATCCACCACCGTCCTGGTATCAAACTAGTCGCATGGTGGCAAATCTCCCTTTGGTCCACAATGGCTACTACTGCCTTTGGCGGTGACGACCTGGGGCAGACTTTGGCTGGGCTGATCTCGACCCAGGGAAACAACAGCTAAACTAACAAAACTCCGAAAAATGGAGCCCGCATAACCAGTGAAGATGCGCTGTCCAAGTATCCAAGTATGTAAGTAATCTACTAATATTTCAAAACCTAGGGCGAACTGTAAATGCTAGAATAAGAGCTGTTTAGAACCAGTTTTTCAATTTTTACCTTTTTACTGCATCATAGCGAGAATTCGCATATGACACCCTGAAAATTGAGTTTACTCCACGAAGCCTTAGACGTTCGTAGTCATAAAGATGACGGCGATGAACTTCCAGTGGTTTCAGTGGGATTATTTTCTCAGAAATATCTGCAAAGCATAGATATAGAATGCCAATACGATTGGAGAACGTCGTTAAGTTATGATCATATTCGTGTCCATTTCATAAATTTCTTAACGCAGTGAAAATGATTTCAACCCGTATATTGACTTCCGGCAGTGTGAACCAACGGATAAACGAGTGTCTAGTTTATAAATAAGAGGAGACTGATGAGCATCCCCTTTTGACTATGCTTAATGTGGACGAACTGCTAGATGAACCTACAAACAAAAAAGCCCGTAAATAAATCTTTCATGGTCAATCTTGTAAAAAAGCAGTTTTCACCAAGACCGCTTTTCCACCTTTCGTCTGTGCTATCTCCTCCCAACGGTTTACCGCCTCATCGTGGCTGGAAGGTGTTCCTGGGTGTCGGACTGCGATGTACAGCGGGAGATTCATCCCCTGACAGGGTCTCCCAAGCTGAGAAGCAGTCCGGCGCTTCCATCAGGAAGGCTAGCTAAGAGTTAACCATTACCGGGATCCAACGCCATTCTGGTGTCAAAGTCGCATAGTTTCAAATAACTCTCTGATCTGCAACGGCTGCGACTGCCTGTAGCGGCGAAGACCTGGGGCAGACTTTGGCCAGGCTGACTTCGAGATTCTAGGGAACTACAATGGCTTAACCAGCAAATCTCCGAAAAATGGAGATTATGCTGGGGCCGCACAACCAGTGAGGACGGGCCGTTCAAGTATCAAGTAAGTAAGTATCTCCTCGTTCAACTACCAATCATTTTTCTGCTGAAGAATTAAGGCTTTTCCTTCCAACAACGACGCATTGAAGAAAAGCCGGGATCCCATCTTGAACAGTTCATTTGTATGTTGATTAAAAAATTAATTGGATACTCTCCTGCAGTTTTCAAAAAACCTCCATACCAAATGAAAATCGTTGTTACAAACTTTTACTGATACGAATCAACATTAGGAAAAGCAGTGATAAGGGCTAGAACAAAACGTAAGTCCATGCCTAGTATCTCATTTGTATGCAACCATGTCATGCATATCGCTCTAAATACCAGCATGTCTGAATTTCATGGCGCCAACCAAGCCTGTTACGCTAAAAAGATGAATAACAACTACCTGAATAACTGTGATCCATCCAGCCATCGAGTCACTGGTAAAGTCCCATTCGTCGAGCGCTGTTGAGCCAGAGCAGTATGCTTGACTACATTTGCTCGAGGATATTGAAGATAACAATTCCAGGATAATATTCCTTGTTTCTATTGTTTTTTCCACGAAGGTCGGCCATACACTCGGCCTATTTGGAAAGAGGGAGGTGATCTTGAACCTCCTCCCGCGTATTTCTCACTCACATGATTGCCTTATTTAGATAGAACGCATGTAAAAAAGGGGGTCGCAGCGCAGCTATTATATACAAAGCCCTTTTCTTGCAAGCGTCAGTTTATCGAAGAAAAAAACGACTAGTCCCTCGTCTAGACATAGTAGGGCTGACGTTAATCAGCGCAATGACCTCTCTAGCCAACTCTGTTGTGTTTCGGTGGCGCACTAATCCCTAAATAAGGATGTGCATTTTTTGGCTTTCACAAGGCCACTACCACAGGTGGACGACGACGATGTGGACAGCAAAATGGATTAACCGATTACCGTATTCATACGACACATTAGTGACGCAGTCATGCATGAATATACAATGTTCGTTAGTACAGCGAATCAAGACCGAGACAAGCAGCGAGAAACAATAGCATCCATAAATTATTCTCAATAAGACTATGAGGAAAACGTTGGGAATTAGTAAGAATTCGTCCTAAATTTGTCGTTTTCCTGAGTTTTCTTCCTGAAATGCTGTCGCATTTAGCAAAACCATTTCAAGAGAACTACGACTCTGCCTATCAATGTAACCTGTTTGGGAATATTCCTCCATAGTGTGGTTACAGAACATTGGGTTATAGAAATAGCACAGAATTTAGAGATTTCCGAATTGTTGGATTATAAAATATAGCTAACTATTAACTAATGTAATCGTTTCATAGAATGTTCTCTGGAAAGGTAAATGTCATCTGTATTGACAATTGAAAGGTGCCAATGTTTTAGGGTTCTCCTTGTTGCTAATATGCCATAACTCATCCTAACATATTTGTCTTAATAAATATTGCATATTGCAAAGAAAGTACTGAAGGCATGCAGAATTCACAAGTTTGAACTTGCCTGAAAGATCAAGGTAGTCACTATGATTAATAGATGTCTCATTTTTTGTTGGTTGAGTCAATGCTTTCATTGCTGGAGCTATCATTTGTGCCTGTGGCCACTTATCTATGGAATCTAGGCGGCGGCGACTCATGGAATCTGTAAAGACTATATGATTCACAGATTTCAAGCTTTTTAATGCAGTCAAACATGCTGCGAAATTTCATATTGAAGATTACAAACGGTGGTTCCGTAATAGGACGAAAATAAAACAACAAGATGGCTTCATGAATATCTAGTGGCATATCAAATGTTGTGATTCTCACAAATCATTACACTTAAAAGCACAACAACATTAATTTACAACTTACTACCAGCAGAAAAACGACCGCCTTTCCCTGGAAATCGGGAAATCGTCTTCTTGAGCTCGCGAATAGTACTATACTTATTTTTCGATACGGAAGGAAGTGTTGCTGTAAGTAAGTGGCTAACAGTATTGTAGGCAAATAGTGAGTGAGGCAAAGCATTCGGCCAGCGTTGGTTCGATAATGACTTTGTGAATGCTTCCACATCATCACCGCTCACCTCTTCATCAAATGCTACCCTGAGAAGTTGGAAACAAGAGGTTCTCATCTGAAGGCCGTCATGAAGAGAACTAGCTAGCTTCGAAGGAAGCCCATGCAGTAGTCCTCCAGAATGCAAGCTGTGGTCATTTACCGCCTTTTCTTTGGTCAGTGTCATCACCGGCACTGATCGAACGACGATTTCATCGGTAAGGAAAGGATTCATCGGTCGACCTTTAAAAATTATACGGTAGTTTGTAAGGAACAATGCTCCTTCGGCTGGTAGGAGGCTCATATTGTCTTCTAGATTATCGCCAATTATAGACTGCCCTTCAGGAAGAAGAACGCAGCGCAGACCGCCAACCACTATGCGTTCGCATGGCGTTAGCAATACGGGCGTGAGAAGTTTGGACTTCGGTGGAGGAGCAAGCTTTCGGCTCTCTGCATATACTTGCTCAAGGTTATCTATATGTACAGCAACAAATCCGGGAATGATTTGTGTGAGCTTTTCGGTAAGATGAGGATCAAGCCCCGCAGCTGAGCATATCCTATCGATCACACGAGATATCCAGTTGACAACTACAGTTCCCAAATCACCATCGTTGACATTCTCGATGAAGCCAGATTCACCATCAGATTCTGACAATGACTCAGTATCTGGCCGACCCCAGGAATTCCCACGCAACTCCAGATCATTTCTATCAATTCTACGAAGACGCGACGCATCCAGTGGGACTCTAAGGTACGTCATAAGGTTCACATAATGCTTCGCTTGACCATAAACAATGGACTCTTCTTCTTCACTGCATTTAGCTAGTTCTTCATTAGAGAGTTCGGAAAGGCTGCACAGACGTGCAGCTGTTAATTCCATCGCAGTTGGTTCATCCAATAAATTCCACATATCATGATTGCCTTTTCCACAGAGTGGCATAATACTATCATGGTGATATCCATAGTGACGGCGCATTAGCTCATGTACGTCGTGGAAAAATGCAGCTTCCCAAAATCGTTGATTGCTCCATACAGAGTGGTCCTGTATACAAGTATAGGCATATTGTTGTACACCTGGCGTAAGCCGACGGCAGTAGACGTTGCCCAAATGTAAGCAAGCGTACGCTATCCCATGTTCATCGTCGTCTGACTCATGCTCAAGAGCACAGTTAAGAAGTCGGACAACAAGTTCGAATTGTGCAGGTTGTAGCATTGCTCTTGTGACGGGCACTGCTGCATTTGCGAGATGACGACAAAGGGTTACCCGAGCAGTTACTACTCGAAGCGACAATTCTACAGCGCACATCATCTTTCTCGCTTCGGATATATGATTATCAAAGATCGCATCTACACAAGCACTGAGAACCAAAAGCCGTCGACTATTAGCACCAAGATGCTCTTCGTACAAATTTAGTTTCTCAGGTACAGGCACGATCTTACGGCACAGTATATCTGGATCGTCAAGATTCCACTGTAGGCGATTCTGTTCAACGAGGTTATTAATTCTTTCATCACTAATTTCTCGACCAGTTGTACAATCGTGCACTACGGAATCACCATTTGCGAAGGAAAGTGAAGCTCGTTTAGAAAGTGTCGGCGTCGTTGTCATTATACGTTCTTGCTTCTCATTGATTAGCAGAGTTGAACTAATCTTCGCCAGCCTTTGCTTTTCTTCCAACAAATCTAAGTCATCGTCTTCAATGGTTGCCCAGCATACTACCTCATCAAAAATATCGCACTCTCTATATGGCAAACCTCGAGTAGCTACGAAAAGCTGGAACATTTGTCCCTCGATGAGATCGTGAAGGAGAGGGGAATTTAAACGTCTCATGCCCATAAAAGCGGCTTTATGGAACACGATAAGTGGATGACGATGGAGACGTACAAGCTCTAGGCACGAACGATAGCCATACAGCAGTTCCGCAAAGAAAACAATGAAGCAGGAACGGATTTCCTTGTCCAGCAAGTGAGGTTCCAGTGGGGGCGGCAAAGCAGCAGGTAGAGCTAGATCAGCCGTCGCTAGTTCGGGACTAAGAACCCTTTGCAAGCGATATATCAAACGTTCACGAAACGGTGATGGCAACTCAGCAAGATGAGTGGTCTCCGGCAGACGTACTTCACCTGTATCCAGATCTACCACTACAGCATCTACAGGAGGCAACTTTTCTCTTACTTGTGACAATACACCCATTAAATAAGGTGTGGGGCTTTCCAAGTATTCTAGCAGCAGTTCTGGTAATGCCGTCACAAAAGTATACCTAAATGTACGTAATATTAAAAACAGAAAGAAATTTTGGTTTTTTGCAACCAGAAAAAAAAACGATAAATGGCAATTTCAGTTTCCAGTAAAGGACTTCATTTAAGACGAATACGACGAGAGAGGATACTTGTCAACCTTAGCCATTGAAAATTTTATTTCCATCCACATCAGTCATATTTTGAAAAGCAAGCAGGAAATCTTGCTTATATTTACTCTTTCACTGGTTTTTGCAGCCCCTCAGCATAATCTCCACTTTCTGGGAGTGTTGTTGGTTCACCCAATGTGGTTCCATGGAGTGCCTAGGTCAGCCAGGCCATACCCAAGGTCGTCACCACCAGAAGCAGTCACCGCCCTTGTGGCTCAGAGGGAGATTTGCCACCATGCAATCAGCTTGATACCATACCGGTGGTGGATCCTGGTATTGGTTTACTCTTAGCTGGGCTTGCTGATGGAAACGGCGCACTCCTCAGCTTGGAAGACCCTGCTGGGGGGATGAATCCCTCCGCTGTACATCGCAGGTCAACACCCAGGAACACCTCCCCAGCCATGATGAGAGTGTAAACCATTGGAAGGAATCCTGATTATAGTAAAAATTATTGGTGAATATTCTCTACATTTCGTCTTACTATACATTCCCTGCATTCAGTAAACACAACTCTTAGTGGTGTTTATTTTTTATCATGTAGTCTATTTACAATCACTTGACACAAGGCCCACGTTCTCCTTCAACATCGACACCAATCAGTAACAGCCGGCCAAGGAAAGATTGTCTTGAACCTCCATTCTGTGATATTGTCCTCCCATTTCAAACAAAACTTGCGTCACACCATTCAATCGGCCGTTAATTGCATTGTTTGCATCTCGTTGTTTCCTTATTTCATGAAATGGACTTTGAATACCGAAGTCTATTCCCATAAACAATATGTGTAGTTATATTACGCGCCCCAGAAATTGGTATCCGACTTCAACCCGTATTTTTAAAGTGTCATATCCAAGTTCTAAATAAACCTTATTAATCCATCTAAAGCTAGTAAGATACAAACATTTTTTGAAACAAGTTTACATCTGGGTTGCATAAAACTCTGGAAGTCTCCAAGCAATGAAGTCGTTGAAAACAGGTTCGCTGTCTGCTGAGTTTCTAAAGCATTTCTCGGACAGGGAAATTGTAAAAATGCTTGAAAGAGTGGTAGCCGACAGGCGAGAGATACGGCGAGTACGGTAGATAAGGCGAAGTTTCCAACTGCTTCTCATTCAACATTTGCAGAGCCAACAATGCGACGCGTGGCAGCGCATTATCGTGGAGAAGGATTGCTCCATTTCTGTTGACCAAACCGGGGCACAATCGTTGCAGTTTCCGTTGCAGCACTGCGTCGACTTACCAGACGTAAACGTTTCACCCGGATGTAATAAGCTTCATGAGTCAAATCAATTGTACGCCACCATACGGCCACAATGGCCTTGTTCTCGCCATATCGAAGTTGGGAAATGCGGCGGAGCGTAGCGTTATCGTGGTCCAACAACTGAGCCGATCTTCACCGGTTATCACAGATCATCCATTTATTGTCGCATTTCACAATGTGGTCGAAAAACAGGTTGTTTCTAAATGCAAAGGAGAAGAAATACGACCTAGGTGTAGGGATCGATACATCAAATCACTGAAGTGACTGATGAGCTACAATCTGTAATGGTGCAGTGGTAGAATTAGTGTTCGTAATACAAGTAAATGGTTGAATAGTCGTTCCATCGTGTGAGTGGTAATGTTCCACTCTCGAAGCTGAATTTGTTTTGTAATGCTTTTTTTGTGAAGCTTTTGTAATGAAGGAGTGTTAGCCTCCTTGGTTGAGCTGGTCGTAAACGACGAATTCTTTGGTTGTCATTCAATTGGTGCGGCACCAATTGGGAGACCTTTCTTTGCCTCCAAATATTCATCCAATGCTGCGAAACATTTATTACGCATACAATGAGTTTCTCCGCAAGTTCTCAACAGCTGTGCGACTGCCTTGTCCAAACCTTTCCATAGATCGTCGTCAACAACACAAAGACGTATAAAACTGTTGACAAGAAATATTTAAGAAAAGTGAAATAACAAACCGTATATCAATTCCCAGGAAATTTAATAATTCGTACTTCATTAATCTACTTTACAAGCCTCTAACTTATGGTTAACGCAATTCCAAACGTATACTGTTCTTGTCCACTGGACGAAGTTACTGTATATCATGCTATGCGTACATTCATAGATCTTAGTGAGTGCTCGTTGTTTTTTATTGTATGTAGATATATATGCATATTACATACATATACTATACACTTATGTATGCTGAGTTTGAGGCATCGCTGCAAATCAAAAAGACCCCTCGTGGCAAAACACGTATACCAACGACATTTCACTGCACTATTCAGTAAATCGGTACATCTCTTAATAACTCAAAATACCAACTTTTTATAAACCTCTGCATAAATAGCCGACATATTTATCTGTATGTTCTTGCGATCTACCGTTCTTGAGCTGCCGCAAGGTTGGTATAAGTTGTTGTTGTTGTTGTTTTTGTTGCTGGAGTTTCCCGCGATTTCGCCTTCGTCACAGCTGTGATATTGAGAGTGGTGATGGTGAGTCCCACTCGCACCATCACAGCTGTGAGGAAGGCGAAATCGCCGAAACTTCAGCAACCAAACAACAACAACAACAACAACAACAACAACAACAACAACAACAACAACAACAACTTATACCAACTTCGCATCAGCTCAACAACAGCAATTCGTAAGAACATATAAAGAAATACTCGGTAAGTATTGAAATTATAAGAAGATAAGAATGATAAGTATAAAAAAAAGGAAAATGCTTGGTAAAAAAAATAATGGGCGAAAAACAATCCGTTCGTTGACTTATACCCATATATTTCACTTCAACGAGAGCGCTATTACAGATATCGTAATCGATGTAACTCCTCTTTCTATAATAATTTTGAGAAAGAAAAAAAGAAGCTCACGTGTACTCAAAAGGAAATATAATCGATTTAATTGCATATGCAGAATCGGACAGACGTTGTTGTGATGAACTATGTAGTATGATTTTGGTGTCACACAACACAGCTCTTACTACAGTGAGGAAATTAAAAATCGAACCTAAAATACGTGGACAAAGAATAAAGAAAGTAGGATTTACCAAGTAATAAAGGTTTGGCGAAATAAACTATTAAGAAAGAATCCAGAATTTTATTGTGTTAAATAAAAGAACCTAAGCATTTAAAGAAGCGTGCGACACGATCGCCTGTCAATGGAACCCGTCGCTGTAGTATGGGCTGGACAGAGATTCGCTCTCCTCCCATTGTGAAGCTAATTGGAGTTCTTAAAATTATGGTAGCAAATTTTGCTATTATTGAACAATCAAAAGGTCTACATGGAAAACGGATATACCTGCCAACTAACAAAATCTTGCTAATTATTGTCGCAATCATCACTTCTGCTGCACTTACATCGCTTTGAAGTGCAATGAAGATACGATGAAGACATGTCTTAAATTAGTTGAATTGAATTAAATTAGTAATTGTAATATCCATCACATTAACAGCGGCTCACTATAAGGAGCCAATGAAGACTTACTCGAAATAAATCAAAATAGGGATATCGTGAAAGTATCACGTACACTCGAGGGCGATAGAAGGAGTTCGAAGGATAACAAGACCCTTCACAGTCCTCTGCAGGACTGCCAAGACACGGCTCATATACCTACAATAACTGCAGAGATCACACTATTGTAAATACTCACTAATTTGCAAAAACCTTTATATATGTGCACATATGTGTATTATAACGTATATATATATATATATATATATATATATATATATATATATATATATATATATATATATATATATATATATATGAAACCATTAGTCCAAACATTCAAGAAGACTGCTAAGCTCGTACGATAAGCTTAACAAGAGGGATAAATGAACAAGTTGAGATTGAAAACGATGATGAAGCTTTTTCAAACTTTACCGGTAATAATTACCTACAGGTCAGCTTAGTATAGTACTTTCTAAGACTTGTTTAACTCCCTAAATACAAAAAAGAAAAAAAAAGTTTTTCAGTTTGATTCATTCCCGAAGACATGGTTTATTGACTCATAGTCGAAAATTAACTATAAAAAAAACCTTCCAACAGGACGCGATCATACTCCTAAGGCATGGTTGTTTTTGCGGTTATCGCGATTTCAATCAAAATTGAAAAATTTGAAGCTATCAGGACTTTTATGTCCTCAAGAGTTCAATAGGATACAAAATTTAAAAAGTGCTGCAGAGAAGGTTAAATATAACTAGTGGTATATAGCACATGAGCCCCAGTAAACAGTAATCTCGGGTTCGAAGCCTGTCTATGGTTCCGATGTTTGCCTATATTTTAGCATCCTTGTGGTTGTATTTCGCATTATATCTTACCATGAAAAAAGAATATGCAGTAAGTCAACGTTAAAATACTGGGATGAATATGCTTATGGGAATATGATATAGCTTAGCTAATCAAGGCAAAACTACTCATGGATAATCGTGTAGCCAAAACAGTTAACAGTAAAGTGAGATACGAAAACTGTGAAGCTCTTGCTGTTCTTCGAGCGGGTGCAGCATATTGGGTAACCCGAGAATGCAACACAGCAAAACGATGACTTCAATGGTGTCCACTTAAGTCATTCAATGACTCATGCGGGTTAAAAGTAATGTAAAACAAATGAACGGGATTTAACGGCATGCTGCTAGATAAAATTGCAATAATGCTCTAATCAATGAGATAATAAACCTTCTGAGAAAATGAACAACTCATTTGGACTACATCGTTGAAGATTTCAATCTCTTATAGGAAATAAATCACCAATACTAAACATTTGCATTTACCTGTAAACAACAAGCATATTGGTGAGCTCCCATAAGATCCGTAAGGGTGCACACGAAAAAGGTAGGGTCGAGCTCTTTATAAGCAAGGCTCCAGCCACTGGGGACGCAAAACTGTAACACAATAGATAACATAAAGATGACTGAATTTTTGAAAACAGGCTGCCGAAAAATGTTAGTTTTTTTCATACTTGAATTCTTAAGGCAAAATAAAAATCTCTAAATCAGGAATATTTGCTGTTTAAGAATGAAGAGTTTCCAAATAAGTCAATCAAAATGCCTCAACTAATACTTAAGTCATGGGGTAATTCGCAATAAAGGTGATACAAATAGACCAAATCACTAAAGACTAGGTGTTCCCGATGAATTATACCTAATTCTATATGATAATACCGCTACACTAGTACAAAAAATAGTGGAAGTTTAATTTACTATGAAACTTATAAACAAACTTAACACAGAATGAACGCTTCCGCTACTAGTGTGCATCAGCTTAAAGCTTATCTCTTCGTCAGTGATTTGACATGTAGCAGCTTTTTATCCCACTCAATTTACAATTTCAGATCCTAAAATTTAAATGGTACCACCAAACACGCACTGTTTCTCATCGTAAAAATGAAGATTTAAATAAATCGTAGCTCAGCCAAGTGTTTCCTATGGAACGGTGTACAAAGCGCTCAAAATTTCGTGCTGAAGCTACGACTTTCGATAAAGCATAAGATCGTGATCCGTGTATCGAACGAACACAATAGAAAGTGAACCCAGAAAAACCGCTCGAGAGGTAGCAGAATAATCAGAGTTTGCAACTCAGAAATTGTCTGCCAGTTCAAAGATGTTGTCATACGAACTGGACGAGAAGTAAAAAAATTATCATTATGTAATAGATGACATATAATGTCACAGTGTGGTTCAAAAAAGTGCCAAAATCTACAAAATTTTTGTCCCGAAACTGCCAAAATAAAAGGCCCAGTCTTGCACTAAAACGCCATATAACATGTTACCAACTAACGCTTCAAAAATTTCGATAACTAATTCGAAGGATATGTCATTTACAACAGCCAACACCTTCGAAGGTTTCCATGTTTCACCACAACCAAAATCATGAGCTACCAGAATAAACATATGTCTTGTGCTTGTTGTCAACAATGTGTAGATTCTACTGGTTTCCATGAGTTTCAGACGAATAGCAGAATTTCAAAAAGGTGGTTTAAAATAGCAATTATTTTCGCATTGACCTATAAACCAAATATATCTGACATTTCCTGAAAATAAAGACAGCAGTGTTTAAGGTTCTTTTTAGACTTTAAAAAATTTACAAACCACTCAAAATAACTCGCCATAGAAATACTATTAGGAAACGGTACATCCGACCACTCCATGGTTGGTAGTCGTCGAGTCACAACTCCGACACTACTTCCATGTTTGATCTGCGTTTCGTCAAGTTGTAATTCAACGAAGTAGTCGGCGAGGCGTGGCGTACACTGCCTTTCCACCTCGCTGCCACTCATCTCCTCGTCATCGAAATTTGAACGCTGGACGGAAACATATGATGGAGACTCTGAATGGTTAATGAAAGAAAGGAAAAAAAGAGGACTTCGAATATCAAAAATACTTACGACGAGCAGTCAGTTAAAAATGGGACATTCAATACTCCGTTACCGTTCAGTACAATAGGGACATTAGTTTCTAGAGGCAAAATGCTCACCACATCCTTCTAAACATTATTTCCACGTTGCCATTTAGGTTGTCCATAAAATTTGCGTGAATTGATACGCTAACCCACGGAGGTCCCTCATATGAGGGATCTCGAGGTTAGTCGCAAGGCTACGTAGCGCTTCTCCAGGTGGCGGAGAGTGGTTTAATCGGGGAACAAAAGCGACTGTATGTTTCCCTGAGGCGCAAGTGCATCCAGGGGATGGATTTCTTGTTTCTGCTACGCCGATTTGGCACGTACTCTCTGTATTTACGAGGGCGTATTCATGCACGAGTGTGTGGGTGCGTTCAAGTTTACCCGGATTCTACTCTACGAGTTAATTCGGCCAAAACCCTGCAATCAAGTGACAGGAAAATATTTGACAGGCGGTTAGCAGTCACCTTCAACAAATAAGCTCCTTTTCCACTCTGGGAGAGACTGGCAAGCTACCCGTAGAGTATACCCAGCCCCCACATTCAGAGCTCAGCAAGCAATACGTGGGTATCAAAATTCTCAACATGACCCCTCGAAAGAGCCTCCAATTCGGCAGCGTTAGGAAGAACGAGTATGAAGAGGCCGCTAAAATCTCATGGCCAATGGAAGCTGCCTGGATTGCGAAGAACTAAGGTGCCGATCTGTACCCTACAATGCACGTACACTTGCATACGAGTACTCGATAGAAGACTTGATCATGCAAAGCGAGAAGGATAAGGTACGACGTCATCGCCCTGGCCGAGACGAGACGATGCCACCCATTCAACGCCGTCTATGACACCGGAGAAGAACTGTTCCTCGTAACATGCGACAGCAGAGGAGTCGGCGGCGTCGGCGTTCTCGTCAACACGAGTTTGTCCATGAACACCGATTCATTCGAACAGCTTAAAACCCGAAAAGGACGTTTACGATTAAAAAAGATGTGGATCAATACCAGCTTTGACTATCTTCGTCGTTTACGCGCCGACATCAAACTATGACGAAGAAGAAGTCGAAGGGTTCTATATGGACTTGGAGAAGTTCTACAGGGAAGACCACACGTTCTTCAAGGTCATCACTGGAAATTTTAACGCCAAAGATTGGACTGACAAGAACGTCCTAAGAACGTCACACTGAGACCCACGGATTAGAATGGAACGAACAGGAAGGGTGAGCGCCTCTCTGAGTTTATCATGACTACCAAGACCATCCATGGTAACTCGCAATTCCAGAAACCCGCACCCTCAACGCTGGACGTGGGAGTCACCCCTGGAAGTACCATAATGAAATAGACCACATCATATTAAACAGAAGGTTTTGCCTAACCGATGTCACTGTTGTCCCAAAATTCTACACGGGATCAGACCACCGCCTCCTTCGTGCAAGATTCTATTTCTCGCGGAAAGGAGAAAAAAGCCGCTAAAATCAAAAAACAAGGTCTCAAAAACCACTATAAATTGGGAGTTATTCAAATCATTAGTCGCCTGTTGGGAAAGATGCCGTTGTCGATAACGTCGACGAAGAATACGATCGGCTCATTCAACAGCTTCACGTTAGCGCTGTGAAAGCTGAGATTTCGAAAGTCACCAAAGAGACGTCTGTCTCCAGAAACTCTCGAGCTGATCCCGTCAGCCTGGAATCGCACAAGCTGCAGGCAACCGCGAACTAACGTCCGAACTTGCAAAACATAGCAGACAGGCGATAAAAGAAAATCTTAAAGAGAGAAGAGCAACAGTAATGGTCCAAGCTGGCAGAGGCTGGGAAAAGCATTCGCAAAGCCCACCGATGCTTCGCCAATCACAAGACCAAGATGACTGCACTTCGACGCCCAGACGGAACAGTTACAGCGTCCAGAAAGGCAATGGAGAAAATCATTCACGAATACTACTCAGATCTCTTCGATAGCCACGTGCACTTTCCGTCATGTGAAATAAAGGAGGATGCATATGTTGTACCACCGGTTCTCCATTCCGAAACCTGACATGTCATTTCGCCGGTGAAAAATCGAAAGCAGCACCAGGTCCGGGCAGGATAAGATCACAACACCTGAAAGAAACCTTCCGCCAGTCCTCGTAAACACAGTGCCTCGGCTCTTCACAGGCTACCTGTCCGAATGCAAGGTCCCTACCCACTGGAAGACCAGCGAAGACCGTGTTATTGTTCAAGAAGGGTAACCTCCACGATATCGGTAACTATCGCCCAATCTGCTGTCTGTCTATCGTCTACAAAGCTTTCACTCGAGTCATCCTAAACAGGATTGACAGAACACTGGACGAAGGACAGCCATGTGAGCAAGCAGGGTTTCGAAAAGGATTTAGTACGATGGACCACATCCACACGGTAACAAGGCTCATTGAAGTTTCGGGAGAGTACAAAAGACCGCTCTGTCTCACCTTCATCGATTTACAAAAGGCCTTTTGATTCAGTCGAGATAGAAGCAGTCATGGAAGCCCTTGATAGTCAAGGAGTCCCTACTCAGTACATAAAGATTCTTCGTGAGCTGTACAAAAAATTTCACAACGAATATATCACCATTCTACAACGATATTAACATCGACGTCAGAAGAGGGGTTACGCAAGGAGATAC
Organism: Angiostrongylus vasorum; assembly: GCA_018806985.1. Lineage (NCBI taxonomy): Eukaryota > Metazoa > Nematoda > Chromadorea > Rhabditida > Metastrongylidae > Angiostrongylus > Angiostrongylus vasorum. Next base: position 94,744 of record JADANN010000385.1, read on the forward strand.
CATCTCGCCAAAATTATTTAAACGCCTCCCTCCCGAGAGTCATGCGAACACTGGAATGGGAATCATATGGGAGTGAAAATCCATGGCCGGCAATTACACCATCTTCGCTTTGCTGATGACATCGTCCTTATAACATCAAAGCATTAGACAAGCGGAACGAATGCTGGCAGACTTTGATAAAGCCTGTGGAAAGATTGGTCTTCGACTAAATCTCACAAAAACGATGTTCATGAGGAACAGATTGGTTTCGTATGCCTCATTTACGCTCAATGGAACGAATATCTCCGAACGCTCCACTTATGTCTATCTAGGTCGGGAAAATGAATATGATGAAACGACATAGCTCCAGAGCTGAGCAGAAGGGAAACGAGCGGCTTGGGGAGCTTTCAAAGAGCATCGAGGAAGTAGTGAAGAGAACAAAGAACACCCGATTCCGTGCCCAGCTTTTCGACTCAACGGTACTTCCTGCCCTAACGTATGCCTCAGAAATCTGGTCGCTGCGTAATCAGGATGAAAAGATCACTCAGCGTTATTTAACCCGCAGTCGAAAGGACGATGCTAGGAGTATCCCGTGTCACACAATTAAGGGAAGGGGATCCGAAGGCTCCGACCTGCGTCAACAACCAAAAAATCAAAGATGCTGTTCTGTACGCCATACAGTCGAAGATAAGGTGGGCCGGACACGTAATGCGTATGAATGACAACCGATGGACAAGAACCGTTAGTGACTGGATTCTTCGGGAATGTCAAACGCACTGCAAGAAGACCACCGACCCGATGGTCAGAGTTCTTTACGAAAAAGCCTAGAAGAAAGATATGATGGTCAACGAGTTCCTAGATCTAGCAGAAGCCACTGGGCTACTCTTGCACACGAGACGGAAAAATGGAAGATTTACTGGCGCCCTTCTCGAGTCACTCGACGATCAAGGGCACTACAGGTGAAATAGGTGATACGCTAATTCCACTTTGGCAATATTACTGAATATGATCAAAACAATGTAATGGAAGTAGTATACGAAGGACTACAAAGGACACGTTTATGGAACATTGCCCGAGTATGGTATACTGGAGGGCTCTACGTGTACAGATGTTGGAAATCCGAGCTCATACAACAAAGGGCCAGTTATACTGGTCCTCCCTATAGCATTCAGATGACGATTGTGGCAACACCGCTGAATAGTAATTGCCTATGAAATTATTTGTAATCAATACAATGTCTTTTTCACAGAAATACGCTTGATGAAAACGATTTTTGCTCACCGACTGAGAAATATGGTTTTGATTAATTCTGTTCTTCCAAATGTATTTCAGAAGCTTTCACTACCCGTCGTGGCCATTTCCCACAATGAAAGAATGCCCCCAATTAGGTGCAGCTTGCTTAAGAAATTTGTTGCAAAAGCAGATTCTGCCTCTTTTAAGTGAAAAGAAAAGGAAGACATCGTCAGCATCCCTCTTACCAATTCCTGCTCTTCAACTTACGCAGCTATACCACACCGTTGTCGATAAATGCCAACAGTACTCTCACTACATCATCTTCACATTTGAAAGGCAACAATACCACAGGCATTCACCACTACCAACACATATATTCAAGAAAAAATCTTGTTGTCAGACAAAAGGTGACACAGATAGGATCTCTTTCCTTTATGATACGATCAATATCGTTGAACAAATAAAGTCAAACGCACTGCTGTAAAATCGGGTAATCAAATTAAGGAACAATACCGGATAGGGGAAGGGGTTAAGGCATATGCATTGATACTACTGAGACCACACAGATCGGTAGCTCATGTAATACAAAATAATTGAAACAATATGCTAAAACAGAAAACTCTGCCACCATGTTAAAAAATGCTTAGACGTTCAGAAATTGCAGTAGACGCTGAATGTAATGGGATAAAAGACCACGAAATAAAACAACACTATGATGAGCACTATGTATCGTTATAAGCATAGATTAAAAGAAACAAACCAAAGGAAAAACAAATCTCAGGGAGCGGGAAGTTCGCAGTAATGTAGATTACAACACTAAATACGCAATGAGACGGTATGGAAAACGATGGTTACACTGAAAGCACTCAACTCATTCGAAAGTAGCATAAGCACATCGAAAAATGAACTATGAAAAATAACCTAGCTAAACTATGTGGTGCCCTATAAGCATAGCGCTTAAGACTAAATCAGTTGTATCTATAGGATTTACACGGTGAGCAGCCAGTAATGGGAAAGTGCGGACGAATAGATGAGAAAAGCGTGGATCCCCACTCGCCTTACTACCTATACCTGTTATGCACCCGAGCGTATGAATTGGCGCTTAAATGACTAGAAAGCAGGGTGTCAATGCTAATGCATTGCACTATGGGGTCAAATTATAGCTATAACCTACCCTCAGCTAACATTCTCATAATTCTAAGTCAGTGGATCATGTAAAAAGAGGGCAGCATGAATTGATAACCAACACGACGAAAGAAGGAATAAGCATTCAAACGGATCTCCATTGAAAAGACCAAATTGAAATACAGACGAGGGAAGCGCCGGAGCAAGGGTGTCTGCGAAATGCAAAAGCTTGTGATTTCCGGTACTACTCCATAACACGTATAATATTGAAGAAATAACACCTACTATCCATCTAATAGCGTACCAAGTACTTGTTAACAATAAAAAAAACTCTAGATGTAATCCTATCCTAACCCTATTCAAGCAAAGGGTACAACAATCTAGCAGCTATAGCTACTACGGTACCATTTAAGCAAATAGGCACGCATTACGTTCATGAAAATAGAAGAGATTACTTATCCTAAATAGAAATTAAAGACAACAATAGGGTTATTGATTAAACAGTCCTGCATTTAAATGTAGGAAGAACGAACACTTACAACATAAGAATTGCAATACAGCAGGTGTCTAAATGAGTCAATTCTCACTAAATAATCAATATGCAGGAAGGATTTAAAGTAACAACATAAAAATTGTTTACAGTAAGTATCTAGGAGCGTCAAGTCTCACCAAATAATCAATATGTTAGGAGAATTAAACGTTACAACGTAAAAATTGCAGTATGGTAGATGTCTGAAAGCGTCAAATCTCACTAAATAATTAACTCTCAACGAGATAATAGAAATGCTAGTTAAATGAAAAGTGTTAATATATTACATTCACATCCATGAGAAAAATATATGTAACATCGTCGTTGAAAGAATGGATGAAAACCACTCAAACAACGATATTTACCCTTGGTAGATATGAGTAAAACCATTGTTCATAAATGGTTCATGCACAATACGTGAGGTCTTTGAACAGCACAGTATCAATATTAAAAAGACAAAACGTAGAAAAATCGTGATCTAAGGCTAAATATTTCCATATAATGATGACTACAATGGTGCGTTTGTTGAGCGACTACACGATAACCTGAGTTCATTCATCACTACTGCGAAGTAATACTCGGCGAATTCGTGCCAATAGCTGATGATGAGCTACCATTCTCACTTGATTTGCAATCATCCTAAATGAAGCAGAACGACAGTAAGATGTCTAAAAAAAAAAAGAAAAAAAAACAAATAAGAAAAACTTTCATAAAGTTGAAAACCCAACACTGCTTAGAAAGAAAGTGTTCACACTCTAGCAGCGTGAATTATTCAAGAAAATTCGACACCTCTGGGTAGTCCGACACACATACAAATCTACCACATATTTTTTAGAACCACATGGACATCTAATGGGAATATTATTTGCAAGGTGCTATCTCAGGAAAAACACTTTGGAAGCAAAGTGAACAATGGTAAAGTCCCAACTAAAACAGCACAACACTATTACCACCCTTTAAGGAAAAAAGTAGCGGTTTAAAAAGCAATAGAAGAGTCTCTGTGTTAAAACAGAGTCAGGCTCGTCACCAGCCACTTCTTAACAACGACTACGATTCATTCTCTTCATCAAAAAAAGGAAAAAAAATTGAAGCTCACTAAAGTACAAAAGTCATTGTGAATTTTAGCGACAAGAAGAAAGACATACAGAAGAAATATAGGAATTCTATAAATCTTTAATACGATATGATAAATAAAGTGGGAAAAAAAATCCCTAGCAGAAGCTACAATATTGAAAATAAGACGGCCGCCACTAATCGTCAAAGCATAGTTGGGCTGGCCACAAAAATGTCTCAAAAAGTGACTTTATATTTGCAGGTTATGCACTATATATATATATATATATATATATATATATATATATTCATCCACATGTAATTTGTATTTCTTACTATTTCATCCCTCACAATGGTTTACCGCCTCATCGTTGCTAGGTGTTCTTAGGTGTTGAGCTATGATGAACAGCGGGGTAATTTATCTCCTCAGCACAGTCACCCAAACTGAGGAGCCCGGCGTTTCAATTACAAAGCCCAGGTAAGAGTAAACCAATACTAGGATCCACCAATGACCTGGTATCAAACTAGTCGCATGGTGGCAAATCTCCCTCCGAACCAATACGGCGGTGACTGCGTGTGGTGGTGCAGACTTTGGTCTGGCTGACCTCGGGACTCCAGGGAACCACATTGGATAAACCAGCAAAACTCCGAAAAGTGTAGAATATGCTGTGGTCCCCACAACCAGTGAAGACGGGCCATTCAAATAAGTACTATTTCGCCAGGTGGTGAACTGCACAGTGATAGCGGTGCCGCTCAGTACGACCAAGGCACTGGTTCAACTCCGCCCCGGGTTCACGAAGGCTCCCATCAATCTTTGATGGGGGGAAGGAGAGCCAGAATTGCCTGATACCAGCTCGCTTCCTCTAATTCACAAAGGCTCACGATCCATTGATGAAGGGCTAGGAATGCCCTAGGAGCGCTATTTCAGGTTTTCAAAAACCGGCTCAATCAGCATTTACGACATTTATTAAAAACACAAAAAAACGTCAAACGGCAACCGAAGGCAAGAATTCAGCCAACTCGTAGATCCATAACTGGTTCATTATTTTCATTCAAACATGACTGAACAATCTGGTTACGTCAAAAAACAACGACCGTCGTTGAAGAGCTCGAAATCAAACAAACCTCGCGAAATTTAACCTCTGAACGATATTTCCCTTCAGTGCTCAAATGGCCAATGAAAGCGAACTATTGGTGAGTCGTTGATATGAGGACTAAGACACAAAAACGTATCCTTGTATCACTCCGAAGTGATATTCGATTATAACAACCGAAGTAAATCGTAGTTGATTTCTTTTCCAGTTCAATTTTCAAGACTGAAATTGCATTTAAACACAAAAAAGACTTTACGATTACCGATAAGCAAGAGAAGTACGAATGTGTTATGACTAATACAGCATGAACATAGTCGATTAAAAAGAAAAACAAAGAAAAGCGAAGAAAACTAAACAGACTGAAACCTGACTACAATTTTTGAGTGGAAAACCAATCAATGGCTCAAAAACCCAAATATGTCAATAATTATTCCAATTGTAGGTGATATTACTAGAGAGAAAGTATATAAAACAAAAGGCAAAATTTCCCAGAAGTCTACTGGATTTAAATTTTGCCTATCAAATTTGATGTTTGACGAAGGCATTTAAACTGCGACTAAACGAGGTAAAAAAATCAAGCAAACCTCTGTGGTCGTGCCACCATAACTACTATCTTCATCGTACTGAGTAGCCCTGGTATTCAAAGTCATAGCAGCAAGTTGATCATACAGTGTCGGCGGAGCAGGTGGTGTTGCGGCATCAATTTTTCCACCACTTTGTGCATCTGGATTGCGACGCCAATACATCGAATTGCGTTTTGGGGAACGGCTGCAAACACTAGTCGATGTACCTTTTATCACTACCAAAAACGAATCAACTAAGGTCTACCGCGCCATCGGGGCTATGGGATGTTCTTGGTGTTAAGTCACAACGCACTTAGGGCAGCTTATTCCCACAGCAGAGCAGCTCAACCCAAGCAGTTCCACATTTCCATCCAAAAGCCCAGCTAAGAGTAAATCCATACAAACTACAACCTGGCGAGCTATTTGTGGCTAACTTCCCGGCAAATGTAAAACTAATCGTCTCGCATCTAAGGCTACGCTCCCAGTCTCCAATGGGCAAATGGATGCCACTTAGCACCTCTGGAGAGCGATGGCGAGTAACAAATTGGTGGTGCGTACTGATACCTGCTCAAGTTACACGATGATTAACGGGTACACAACTGATGGAGCTGGTAGCGATAACAAAAGTAAGTGATACAGACATACTTATGATGTAGTCCGCTCACCCTCACATCCACCCTTCTCGTGGCAATAATATGTCTGCCATTATTTTCACTAAGGCACTTGTCAGCACTTTGTTTGTCTTCAAATACGACGAAGCCAAAACCTCGACGATCACCAAGGATTTCCACCTGGTCAAGTGAGCCAAATTTCTCGAAATAAATACGGAGAGTATCGACGGTATGGTAGTCCCAGTTTATACCTGAAACTATGGCACAAAAAATCTTGTCAAGTAAAAAAAACAGCACTGAGAGTTAGCAAGAAAGGCAAAAACGAGCTTGCAAAGTGGAAAGTAAGTGTAAGTTTCGTAATTGAATGTTTTTCTTGATGAGCAAAAACGACGTTGTTATTACAGCATTTTACGAACTCAAATAGCTGATACTTTGGCGGTTTCCCCTTATGCAGAGTCTGGAAAGATCATTGCAAGCCACTCAGCCAAACACGATAAAGCTTAATATACAAATCTCCATTTTCATAATAAATAACTTCTTCTAAACACTCAAGTTTCATTCTTTGTAAGACTTCTAGCAATTTGATGTAGACCGGCCGTACAGAGCTTTGCAGAGGTAGGAATGTGCCCGGAAAAACTCGAAGAAACCAAGACGCCCCCAAAAGATGATTCTAGCTAAAATAATCTCCCGTTTATCCCGCCCTCCATTTCCATCGAAACATTGCAGCTATAGAAGGTTAATTAAGAAGAGCGGGCCAAGAGAATTCGGTAACAGTAGTTGTAATAAAACAGGACACTCTCAGACGCTAGTTAGTTCGTAACTTCCGGCATGACCGTCTGTGGACAACGCAAAATTGCATAAAAGAACACTTAGTCGGTAGATTTAAAGTTAAGCGCCTGAAGCGTTCTCGACAAATTACAAAAACCCAAAAAGTGAACCGCAGGGAGGAATGTCTTGTGATCACGCGTGACTATGCGTCATACCTGAGGACGATTTTTTTGATCTAAACTTTTATGCACTCTAAATGTTCGTTTACCCAACGGTTTACTGCCACATCGTGGCTGGGAGGTGTTCCCTGGGTGTCGAACTGCGATGTACAGCGGGGATTCATCCCCTGGCAGGGTCTCCCAAGCTGAGGAGTCCGGTATTTCCATCAAGAAGCCTAGTTAAGAGTGAACCAATACCAGGATCCACCACCGCCCTGGTATCAAAGTCGCATTGTGGCAAATCTCCCTCTGATCTTGTGGAACAGGCTTGACTGCCCGTGGTGGTGAAGACCTGGGAGAGACTTTGGCCAGGCTGCCCTCCGGATTCCAGGGAACCACAATGGCTTAACCAGCAAATCGCCGAAAAATAGTGATTATGCTAGGGGCCAGCAGAACTAGTGAAGACGAGTCGTTCAAGTTCAAGTAAGTAAATATTCGTTCAATAACTCGAAGTTTCTGTCCATCTACTCTTGCGTGGATCAGATGATAAAACAATCATCTATTTATCTATAGTGCAGAAATAGCCAGAGATCGATTCTATGACCTGACCCAGGCACATTCCTCGCCCATATGACTGTAGGACTGGTCTCCACCAAATAAGTGGAAGGCTTACGAAGAACAAAACTGTTTAAAAAAAAGTTATTTATTAAGGAAATGAAAACTTGCGTACTAAGTTTTACCTGCTGAGGTTATGAAAGTGCTTGGCTGAGTAGAATGCAAGTCAACTCGACCTTTCCAGGCTCTAAAGAAGGACAAAACGCTGAAACGTCAGCTATTGTGAGCTAGCAAATGCTATAATAACAAGCTCGTGTTTGCTTATCGGGAAAAAACAGTGAATTGTTGTTCAATGCCGAGCTTTGAAGAAATTTAGTCTTGGGATTTGTACGTTCTGTAAACAATTGTACGACTTTTATAAAGAGTTAAAAGTTAAGTGTGAACGCAATGAAGACAGAGTCAAAAATTGTTGCAGATGCAGGATAGGCTGAACGATACCGACCTGAGAGCAACAGTTTGCAGCCTGGAGCATGTTCACAAGAGAAGAATGGTGGTGGAAACATGGGAGTCATTTGCTCACGTGGAATAGCACGTTTTGAATCCACCTAAGATTTTCAATTGCATGAATATTCGAACTGACGGAATGTCAGAAATTACAGACATGCCTGATGCGAAATTTTATGCATTGATTTAAGGAAACTTAGAACAAAAGACAATCAATGAAAAGTACCGTCTTCCCGGCTATCATATGAGGTCGGTCCATCATGGCTGCTTCGAGACTAGCAATTGTAGCAAAAGTAACAAAGCCAAATCCTCGTGATTGTTTTGTTGTTGGATCTCTTATTACAATGGCATCCACTACTGGTCCCCACTGAGTGAAATACGTACGCAGGGCATCATCATTTGTTTCGTGACTGAGACCACCAATAAACATCTTCCTCATCTGTGGAGGCCCCTCGCCGGGGCATGCGGGTAACGTGTGCTGAAACGAGTAATGCAATGACAGCATACTTGTGGAGATATCGAGGTGGATCCAGTGCGTACTCAGTAATATCTCTTAGAGTGGCAAGAAAAGAGTGAAAAGTTAAGGTGTAGTGGCCATGAGGTTAAACGTATGATACAAGTGACGATATGAACTACAACTATGACATGTTTATCAGTCACGTTACCACTCTTTTGCAAACAACAAAAAAGAACAATGTGGCCGCGATCACAGGGTGTTTGTTTAACATGAACACACGATTGCTGAGGACACTTTCTTAAACCAAAATGTTGCAAAAGCTAAAACAATTGAAGTGGGATAGCAAGGGTGAGTACACAGATGACAAAAGCCTCGAAGTACAGCTTATCGTCCTTTTGTTGAACTGACCTTTTAAAAGAATCTAGCATAAGACATATGCACAATGTTGAGAACCCCCTTCAGTCACAAAGCACTAAGCTCAGTGCTTGAAAAATGTTTCCGTTCCAATGCCAACTCTTTACTTGCTGCCTACTATAATTTTTCACGACAGAGTATGATGCGATATACAACCACCACGATGCTGGGATATTTGCAAAACTCCGGACCGCAGGTATCTGCGGTGGGGAACGAACGCGCCTTTCCGGTGGCTAACGCGTTCACCACTACACCATGCGGGTCTTTCGTTTCGCCTGTCTCTGAGCTAGTTCTATCGATCTCTGCCATCAGCAATCATCCGTCAACGGGATTGATCTGCGTAGCCCAAATCGGTATTGAATCCAGTTAAGCTGAGAGTGTAGTGTAGAATTTTGCGAAAGCAGTACAGGCAAACTTTTTTCTCGTTAGCAAAAAAATATTCCCAGTAGTTTCCTTTTCGATTATTAAAAGTTTATTTAGAACTGTGACATACCAATTTCAAACTGCAGGTTGAAATAAAACATTGATTTCCGCACAATTTAATAATAGTTAGCTGAGCATAAGACAAGAAAAACAATTGTTAGAATGAATCATAATAGAATATGAAGCGCGTATCCTTAACCAATGCACAAAATTCTGAATTTTACTCCGCTGCGCCTTTAATTAACTGATCTGGATATTTGCTTCTAAAGCGTAAGTACCAAAATAGAGCGTCGATTAACAAGGAAGGAAAGATCGCGAGAGCGGTATGTGAAGGAAGACTATGAAACTGTGCCACTAGTTGAAAAGATGTGGATTCCTGTTGAATCAGTAATCCTCAGTGAAAAACAAAAAAAAGTACAAAAAATTAATATAGAGCCATCAAGAAACCGCGCTGGTAATGGCCACTGAGATGCGACAATCGTTAAATCAAAAACCAAATTCAAAAAATTTCCACAAAACACAACTACGACGATATTGAGATAATCGCAAAACTTTGACATCCAGCCAGACAGAACTACAGCTACCTTTTCCGAGGGCTAGCGTGATTATACAGGGTAGTGTATTATACACTGCACCACTGAGGCCCCTACGTTGCGTTTCTCTACCTAATGGCAGTCACCATAGCTGAGAGAAACGCAAAGCAAGGGCTTCAGTAGGGCAATGTGTAATACGAGGGCCTCCGCAAAGAGTAACCGTGGTTCGATCTGGCCCGGGGTCCAAGTTTTGCGAATATCTCAGCATTGTTGTGGTTGCATTTCACATCATACCCCGTTGTGAAAAATTGTAGAAGGCAGCAAATAAAAGGTTAACATTACACAAATTATTAGAGGATCTGGGAAGTGAGTGAATACTATATGGAAAACAAGTCGATACTAACAGATTCTTTCACGACCGAAATCAGAGACAAATCTCGATCAGCTAACGTTCTCCAGCGCGAAATTACTTGACTGTTCTTAGCCCCTTTGTGTTCTAGCCTTCTACATCGCTTTCCATGTCCACTAAAAGAAACAGTAAAATGAAACTTAACAACTTACACGAGCAGCCATCTGCATCATTGGCAAGTGAGCAAGTGGTAATGTGTATGGAGGACTTCTTCCATTGGAACGGCCGTTGGGCCCAACAAGTGGTATAAAAACGCCAGCTTGTACCAATTCAGCCAGCTCTAAAAAGTAAAGGGTGAGAGCAGAATATGTGCACATAAAAAGAAGGTAGAAGACGTTAAATCACTTTGTTCGTAAACCCTCCACAATAACTTCACTATCGAAGAAACGGAAATGACTAACCAGGTGGAACATAGTGTGCAAACATTTCCGTGTTGTACCAATGCACAACTTGAGAAAAGCCTCGACCTTCTAACGACTTATTAGTGCCATCACCAGTTAGTAATGACGAGATTCATGTAAGCTCTAGCAAATTCTGACATCATAACTAATACCGAATATCACGGTAATAAGGTACAGATAAAGCGAAACAACATGTAAAAAATCTTACGTTCACTTAACTGTTAATGATACGACAATAAAACAAAAACCATCTAAAGTACAGAATACTCGTCAACAAAACGTAGTTAGAGCGAATAACCTCTGAACTGCAACTATTATTCAACGTACAAAGTGCAAACGGAATAAGGTTAGTGCAAATACAACTTACAACTCAAACACTAATTCCATTGACAACTTATATATCTTTTTGAGAGAGGAAAATAGTAGTTCCTTATGTTCACACGACCCACTTCCTATTAATATTAACTTCGACACTGATGGAATAATTCTCTACATTCTTGTTAAGCAAACATAAGACGTTACTTTATTCCTTATTATGGTAGAGCTGATGCTTCGGCGCATTTCGCCTTCTTCAAAGCCTGGAGAGGTCACGTCCACCACAATCTGTCTAGCGAACACCTCCACAACCAAACAGGGAGAACACTAAACCAAGATTTCAACAGCACTGAAGACAAAATAGCTTCTTTGAATACCCATCACTTCGTATGTCTTCTAGTGAGGCCTTTCACGTGTGCATCAACAGCACAGATTTCACATCAAAGCGTAAGGTACCTCTCTCCTTGCTCATTGAGCTCAATGAAGGCAGTGACTGTGCGAAGGTCTTATTTTCAATGCGATGGAAATCTTGGTTTAATGTTTTACCAGTTTGGTTATGGTGTTTAGCTAGGTAGATTGCAGTCAACTTGACCTTTCCAGGCTCTGAAGAAGGTTAAATCCTCCGAAACGTCAGCTCCACCGTAAGAAGGAATAAAATAACACTTCGTCTTTGCTCAACAAAGATAGAGGAAATTATTGGTGACTGGATTTCGCGATGGAAATCGAGAAAACATCGATTTTAGGCGGCCCATTAATCCTAACCTTAATCTGACAAAAACAATACCATATGAGATTTTTCACTCCTGAGAGCGTTAAAAAGTAAAAAAAAACCGGCGAAATTAATAACTGAAATATGATCCAGTGCAAAAATATATGGTGGATTAACAAAACATAGAACGAGTATAAGTTCGAGTTGCAACTGGAAATGACATAGCAAGAATTTCAACACTTCACAAGAGGTCAGTATATAGAACTGAACATTCTCGTAAAGCTTATTCAAAGATAGAAGTTCACGAAACTGGAGCAATTGGTGGCATAAAGCTACTCATTGAAGCAAAACCGAATGAACTGCCCCAGAATCGCCGGCATCATGTATACAAATGCCAACAAAACTCGACAAGTAGAAAGAAAATAACCACAAAAAAGCTACTCATTGAAGCAAAACCGAATGAACTGCCCCAGAATCGCCGGCATCATGTATACAAATGCCAACAAAACTCGACAAGTAGAAAGAAAATAACCACAAATAAACTCAATTAAAGCGAAAGAAGAAAATATCTGGAATGAAAATAAGGTATAGTGAAAAAGACACGAGTACCAAATTACAATAATTGTAACTGTCAGGAAAAGGTTAACTGTAGATGTCAGTTGCTCCAAGTAGCGTAAAAAATGAAAAAAATGAAGGATTAATTCAGAGCAAATTAAATGAAAACGTCAAGTAATTTAAATGTTTCCCTTTAAACTAAACATATGATGAATACCAGCAAAAGGCAAATGGCGTTACTGCTTCGGTGAATCGAATGAACGTGGTGTGCCATCACGCTGTTTTTCTGAAAAAACTTTCGCCGATGAACTCACACCTTAGAAAGTGGCAAATTGTTCTCAGATGCTTAGTTTATAACCTGTCTCAAGACTTTAAAAGACGAATACATTGGACTCATTCACTATAACCTGTTAAATTCTGGCCAAGACGTTACAACGAATTTTTCGATAGCTTACAATAATTTCTTGACCAAAAGAGTATTGAAGTGTAGAACCCTCAGAGATTTTTTTGAAAACACTGTGCTGTATGGGATTAGATGCACATACATTTACACGAAATATTCTTCAAACTCTAAACTCCATTAGAGTTAAAAAGGTTCAGAGAACTGATAAAGAAATCTGGGCACATAAAACTTTTAACCCAAGTATGGCAGCTGAAAATATCAGTGATATGTTGCACAGCACTATCGTTTCGTGATGAATGATATCCCGCTTTTTATTTCACTTTCGGGTTCGAAATTAAATCTTTGGGGCAGAAAAAAAAGTAGAAAAAGAAATAGTTTTATTGAAATTCAGAAAACCAAGAATTTCTCTTCGTTCAACAAGAGACGTTTTGCGACAAAAATCTGCATTTTCCACTTTTACTGCAATAAAGTTTAGCATTTTCTAAGAGATCCTGGTTTAACCTTCAGAGTAACCACCATTTCTGCATCGTATGCACTGAAATAAATGCGCACAAGCGCATGTGCTTCATTGTTTACTAGGAACTAGGATGTACAGCATACTACTTGATTAAAAAGCCTAATTTTTTCAAACCATTTGATATGATTACCAAAAACAGACCGATATGAAGCAAGAAATAAGAAGTTTCATGAGTGTTTTCATATGGCTGCCAGTATTCTGACGACAACTTCAACCAATGGAAACTTTCATCAAACACAGGAATAATGGAATTGTAACACGAGAACATAGCCCTAGGAACAATATATACAAGTACCACAATACAAGTACTGAACTGCTCTACTCAATTCCAGTCACTTCAGAATATTTATCGTTTTTCTTCTTTAGCGTTTTTTCCACGAATCTCCCTCATATGATGGATCCCGATAGCCGGTTAGTCGCGAAGCAACGTGGCGCGTCCCCAGATGGCGGCTAGGGGGTTAGTCGCGGACCCTAAAGCGACCTTTGCTTCCCTGAGAGGCAAGGTGGATCCAGGGATGGACTGCCTGCTTCTGCTGCGCCGATTTGGCACATATTTTCTGTATTTGCTAGGTATTCATGCATGCGAGTGTGGGTGGTGTGGGTGCGTTCTCGCTTATGCGGATTGTATTCTACGAATCAATTCGGCCAAAACCCTGCAATCAAGTGACAGCGAAGTATATGGGAGGCGGTTAGGAGTTGCGTCCAACAAATAAGCTCCATCTCCACTCTGGGAGAGCCTGGCAAGTTATCCGTGAGTATACCCAGCCCCCCACGTTCATAGCCCAGCAAGCTATACGTGGGTATCAAAAATGCTGAACACAGTAAAAAAAAGAACGGGTCTTATGACCACGAAAGGGCTCCAAATTTCGCAGCGTTGGGAAGGACGAATACGGACAGGCTGCTAAAATCTCAGGTGCAATGGAAGCTGCCTGGATCACGATGAACTATGGTGACGATCTGTACCTACAATGGACGTACAGTTGCATCCGAGTCCTCGATAGAAGACCTGCTCACGCAAGCAAGAAAGATAAGGCACGACGTCAACGGCCTGGCCGAGACGAGACGACGCCACCCATTCAACGCCGTCTATGACACCGTAGAAGAACTGTTACTCGGAACATGCGACAGTAGAGGAGTGCGACGGCACCGCCGTTCTCGTCAACACGAGTTTGTCCATGAACAACGATTCATTCGAACAACATAAAAACCCGAACACGCGCCGACATCAAATTATGAAGAAGAAAATGTTGCAGCGTTCTAGATGGCCTTGGAGAAGTTCTACAAAGACCATACATTCTTCGAGGTCATCATTGGAGATTTCAATGCCGAGACTGGACCAAGGAGAAACGTATGAAGAAGTCACATTGAGACCCAAGGATCAGGAATGGAACGAACAGGGTGAGCGTCTATATGAGTTTATCAATGGCGACCTAGACCATCCATGGTAAATCGCAATTCCAGAAGCCGCACCCTCAGCGCTGGACGTGGGAGTCTCCCAATGGAGAGTACCATAACGCAACAGATCACATCATAGTAAACCGAAGCTTTGGCTAACCGATGTCGCTGTTGTCCTAAAACTCTACACGGGGGTCAGATCATCGCCTCCTGCGTACAAGATTCTATTTCTCGCGGAAAGGAGAAAAAAGCCGCTAAAATCAAAAAACAAAGTCTCAAAAACACTATAAATTGGGACTTATTCAATCCATTAGTCGGCTGTTGGGAAGATGCCGTTGTCGATAACATCGACGAGGAATACGATCGACTCATTCAACATCTTCACGTTATCAAAGCTGCGAGTTCGAAAGTCACCAAGAGACGTCTGTCTCCAGAAACACTCGAGCTGATACGTCAGCGTGGAAACGCACAAGCTGCAGGCAACCGCGAACTAACGTCTGCACTTGCAAAACAGAGCAGACAGGCGATAAAAGAAGATCTTAAAGAGAGAAGAGCAGCAGTAATGGTCCAAGCGGCAGAGGCTGGGAAAAGCATTTCTGCAAAGCCCACCGATGCTTCGCCAATTACAAGACCAAGATGATCTGCACTCCGACGCCCAGACGGAACAGTTACAACGTCCAGAAAAACAATGGAGAAATTCATTAACAAATACTATTCAGATCTCTTCGATAGCCACGTCCACCTTTCATCATATGAAATAAAGCGGAATGGATATGTTGTACAACCGTTTTTTCCCCTCCGAAATCCGACATGCCATTTCGTCGGTGAAAAATCGAACAACACAAGGTCTGGAGAGGATAAGATCTGAACACCTGAAGAACCTCCCGCCAGTCCTCGTAAACATACTGGCTCGGCTCTTCACACGTTCCCTGTCTGAATACAAGGTCTCTACTCAGTGGAAGACCAGCAGGGCCGTGTTACTGTTCAAGAAAGGTGACCTGCCCGATATCGGCAACTATCGCCCAATCTGCTTGCAGTATGTCGTCTACAGGTTTTTCACGCTAGTCATTCCAAATAGGATTTACAGAACACTGGAAGAAGGGCAGCCATGTGAGCAAGCAGGGTTTCGATTAGTACGAAAGACCACATCTACACCATAACGAGACTCACTGAAGTATCGCGAGAGTATAAAAGACCACTCTGCCTCATTTTCATCGATTTGAGGAAGGTCTTTGACTCCAATGAGATAGAAGCAGTCATGGAAGCCTTTGATAGTCAAAGAGTCCCTACTCAGTACACAAACCCAGTACACAAGGATTCTTCATGAGCTTTACAAAAATTTCACAACCAAGATATCACCATTCTCCAACGATTTTAACATCGACTTCAAAAGAGCGGTTAGGCAAGGCTATACCATCTCGCCGAAATTATTTACCGCCTCCCCGAGAGTCATGCGAACACTGGAATGGAATAATATGGGAGTGAAAATCGATGGTCGGCAGTTACACCATATTCGCTTTGCTGATGACATCGTCCTTACAACACCAAACATTAGCCAAGCGGAACGTATGCTTGCCGACTTTGATAAAGCCCGTGGAAAGATTGGTCTTCGAATGCATCTCACAAAAACGATGTTCATGAGGAACCGATTGGTTTCGTATGCTCCATTCACGCTCAACGGAACGAATATCTCCGGAATGCTCCAGTTATGTCTTTCTAGGTCGGGAAATAAACATGCTGAACGACTTAGCTCCAGAGGTGAGCAGAAGGGAACGAGCGGCTTGGGCAGTTTACAAGAGCATCGAGAATGTAGTGAAGAGGACAAAAAACACCTGCAGAAAGAGCACCGACTCTATGGTCAGAGTTCTTCACGAAAAGCCTAGAAGAAAGATATGATGCTCGACGAGTCCTCAGAGCGAGCAGAACCCACTGGGCCACTCTTGCACGCGACAGGGAAAAATGGAAAATTTACTGGCGCCAGCTCGAGTCACTCAACGACCAACGGGATTACAGGTGATACTCAACTGCTCATGAGTTGAAGGATTGTTCAAAATGTACATTCAGTTCAGTAATTTACTGCGTTCAAGCGACAGCTAATAATACTTCACCCGTTTTTCTAGTGCGCTGCATGTTGACAGTTGATATGTCGATAAATTGCAAACGGAGATATGTCGATGATTTACTTTCAATAATTTCAATCAGTTCGCTAGACTACCCTTACACTCTTCATCGTCTGAGCTTCGATGCAAACGATGAGGCACTGACTGAAATATTATTACGCACAGTACTATTGCCACATGGCATACACGAGGACAAATCTCTTATTACGGATTCACCTATCTGAATCCTTATGGACATTAGTACCATCATATGTGGATTAGATAGCAGCCTATGTTCGGAATAAAGTGGGCTTATCTTACCGTCCCGCCTATCATTCCCTTGACGTTTGCCATAGCCTGACTTGCCTCTGTACAGGTATCGACCTCGATTGTTCGTCCATTCCACGTCGCCACTAAGACCATTGTCGTGCATGTTTAGCGTTGGTGGACCAGCCATTAAACTCATGCCTGGACCAAAAGTTCTCACGCCAGGTCTAGCTCCAAACGCATTCATAGGAGCACTCGCAGGAGCTTTAAGAGCAGAGGTAATCATGTTGGTGATAGTCTTGGTAAAATCTTGAGCCTGAGCTGGATTCGAAGAACCTAATAAGAATAAAATCATCGATGAACCAAATATAGGAGTATCAATATGGGTCAATCGTAATGAACCTGGGGGTGGTCCGAGGAAACGCGACGACTGCATATAAGGAGCCCTAGCGGTAACTGAAAATCATCCCTATACTCCAACTATGCAATAATCTTAAACTTTCTTAAACAGTGAAAGTAAATGTATACTAGTAACAAGACGTAAATACAAACCAGAACCGCTTGTAACATTAGGAGGTGGAACATTAAAGTTGAGAGGAGGTGCGGTATTCGGAGGGACCGTTGTGGATCCAACAGTCGGTGCACTTGGAGGTACGGCCACGTCTGGTAACGCACTACTGGATCCATTCTTAGAAAGTGACCCATTGGACTAAAACAATCTACGGCAGACATTTAATGCAGTGAGATATTCAGTGGAAAGAAAATAATTCATCAAGTGGAATTGAAGTTGACTATAGATGGAACAGATAAGAGTGAAAATCCCATAACATTTGAATATTATGCTGAATGCTCATGTGTTACCAAGACTACATAACAAATAGCCGCTATAAAATGTGATTCATAGTTTGCACACCGTTCCGTTAACAGGACGAATTGTTGGTGGAGGTTTCGAGAAATCGGGTAGCCCAGGTATCGCAGGACCGGGAGACGACTGCAAAATGTTATGTAAATTTGTGAGAAAAGAATAGTGTTTTCAGCACTGACAAAATGTTTTAAAAAGTGTTAATCATACACGTTTCATTTTTGATATACTACGACTACCACTGATGATAAAGCCAGTGTTTCTCTACTTTTCAATGAGAACTAGTGATGGCTTTGCAAGAGAAAGAATCGGAAGGAAACAAATACATACCTGCAAAACTGCGCCATTATTCTCGCAAAGCAACATCCGTAAAATATTTGCCGAGAAACGACTAATTTTCTTTTTTGAGCGGCGACGTAAAAAAACCACCAACCATTTCGATGTTTCTTCTAGCGTTATTTATTGCAGTATGAAGCTATTGTCATAACTAGAGATTTCCACAACTTTCTGTGAAATTATGACAACGGCAAACATGAGAGTCCATAAATAATAAAAATATACGTACAGAACAAATGCTTGAGGAAGCACCAGGAGCAGGCCCAGATGAAATTGGAGGTGGAGGATGAGAGAAGGTCGAAGGTATGTTAGCGAAAGACGACGTCATCGAAGATTCTGCACCGATTTCCGCATCTGGTGAAATGGACTCAGCCGGTGGTGGAACTGTCACAGCGATTGCTGCGCTCTCCGGGACTTGTATGTGCAAGCCTTCAAGAGTTCAGACCTTAGGAAACAGTAAGATAACGACAGAAACAGAAAGGGGCGGATTTAACTTGCGTACCCGAAGGTACTGTCGGAGCCATTCCTGACATAGTGGACTTTCCTGATACCATCGACTGCATTCCCGGTGGTAGCATGAAGGAAGACATAACTACGGGGGGAGCTGTCACCGGATTCATATAAATCGTTGAGGGTGGCACTGCACATGGTGGAAATTGCTGGAACTGAGAACCGTTTCCCACCGTCTGTAAGCCTCCAAGTCCTGTAAATATCTCCGTGTTCATCAGTCGCACACTGACCAGCGATTTATGTTTGCAGACGACT
Organism: Angiostrongylus vasorum; assembly: GCA_018806985.1. Taxonomy (NCBI): domain Eukaryota; kingdom Metazoa; phylum Nematoda; class Chromadorea; order Rhabditida; family Metastrongylidae; genus Angiostrongylus; species Angiostrongylus vasorum. Next base: position 113,776 of record JADANN010000385.1, read on the forward strand.
ATGATACTAACGTTTTGGATACACGAAAAAAATTGTGAATAAGGTCTGTACATGACAGAAGAAAAAATGAACCAGCCAGCAGCGACATGTGAGCAGATTGGTACAATGCGGTGATGTACGACTGCATAAAATCGCACACCTGCTTCATTTATGAATACATTCTCCCCCTCGATCCTCACAACCGACTGCAAGTGAGCAGGTAAATCCGCGTGTATCGCTTTCATCATCTCTACCTCGTCTTGGCGCATCGCTTTCATTTCACTGAGAAGTTTTTCGCGTTTTCTGCTCAATCGTTGGGCATTTGCAAGTAAGTACAACGTTTCGGAAACAACGTTGAACAATTGGTCATCACTGACACTAGCAGCCTAAGGTTAACTTCGGCAACAAGTTTACCAATTTAAACACGTTGTAAACACTAATGCACTGCAATACACTAAAAGACACACGAAAAGTTGTAGCCGAATAGGTGAAGCTCAAACGCTGCACATGGACAAACAAACTTATATCGCAAATATTAACAGGAAACATATTGATGGGTTATAAATATGGGTTTTGCAAATATGAGCAAAACTGTGGTTGTATTTCACACAATAACCTGCCACAGAGAAAAGTAACAGGCAGTGAATGAAGGGTTAGATATTGTGACTTCGACTGCACCCTCAGCTTAATCGGGTTCGATGCCGATTTGTGCTCCCACATCAATCTGTTTGATGGGTGATTACTGATGGTACCGTTAGGGTAAAACAGTGGCTCAGAGAAAGGCAAATCAAGGGCCATGGTGGTGCAATGTACAACACATGAATCCTTGGGAACGGTAATCGCGGGTGCGAATGTGGCCTGGGACACGAGTTTTGCAATTATCTCAGCATTAAACACTGCAAAGATTAAAAATATGTGGCTGTAAACCAACTACAACCGAATAAACTGTAATAACACAGTCAAAGGGATGATTATCGCATACATTCCCACGGCAAAGTTCTGGTAAATGAGCAAGCGATGGGGCACGTTTAAGTTGACGATACTCGACAAGCTATGCTTAACAAAGCCGTTGTCGATCGGTAACCAGCTTTCACTTTCGGAAAGCGCGTTTATACGGCCACATTCATGTTGAAATAGAACTTAGCAATTGATGCGAAAACTCGGAAAGAATAAATTAGAAAAACAGACCTGATTCTCACTCAACGCTATTTGAATATTACAACGTCGTTGCAATTCAAGTGGATTGTTAGAAAGATCTTCTAGACCATTATCTAGACAATCAGTATAAAGCCGATCGTCGCGTTCAAATCGCCAATCATCACGGTTGCTGCGACGTTCGCTGGCAATGAACCACCCCCCACGAATTTTCTCTCTGTCGTCACCACGTTCGCCGTCGTCATCATACCTACGCTTTCGTCTTGAACTATAATCTGGTGAACGGTTCCTGAAACCATTTGTGTAATCTCAATAAATAAACGAATATATAAAAAAAATAACTAAGCGTAAGGGAAAAATAAAAATAACTAAGCGTAAGGAAAATAGCAGACCTTCCAATAGGATTGTCTGTTCCCTGTCGTTGAACACCCAAACTTAGGAATTCGGACCCTGGCCTAAGAATAAATGTTTAACGTTTTGAAGCCGTCAGAAGGCTTAAATAACGACAAGTAACAGAAACTGTTGAAAAAAAAAGTTGAAATTCCAGAATATGCGTGAGGGCAAACGATTATTTCTAGTATAAAAAAAAGTTGGAAGCCACCAATTTGATACAGAAATCGGCCGTATGTGGTGTCCGTAAAACACAAAACTGCACGAAAGTAAGGTATCGTAATTACAAATAGAACAGTGAGATATGAAAACTCGCTGTTTTATCTCCAAAAGGATAAAGGATAAAGTATTCGTCGTTGTTCAATCCTTGAGGGATACGTCATGCATTCGACTTCACCAAGCATAGTAGAGGTGACTGAATTCATATCTGATCTACAGAATGACTTGCGATGGTCAACCGTTGTACCAAGTTACTGCTGCTATCCTCTCAGACAGGTCTTGTGCCAATTTGCTGACTTATATGGAATGGAAGGCTTGGTGAGGGCCCCTCGCGCTGGATCGAACGAAAGACCACGTTTGCATTGAAGGGACGCAAACCACTGCGCTACACACGCTCCTTTATCGCCAAAAACAAATCTACATTTGAGATGAAAGCTGACCTAGTGCTGAAATAACATAAAGAAATAAAAACGTTATTGAAAAGAAACGAGAAAAAATTGACGATGAACAAGACCAAGCGCGTATAAAAAAGGCGACTTTAGCGCCACAACTGAAGCAATTTCACAGAAGAGACAGCTAACCCCATAAAATCTGCGTGCTAAGCTGAAGCTCATAAATGTAGAGAAGTTCCCCTTGACTCAAAGTCAAGAAATAAATCAAAAACTAAGTAGTTGACGGTGACTAAAGAAGTAATAGCAGGTATTAGTGGTGCAACGCATGGGGCACACAACAACACAACACATGAGTGCGTACTCATTCTACACATGATCCAAAGGTGCCAATCATCCTAAGCAGCACTCACAACGACAACTACAAATCCATCAGTTGATGATACAGTTCCAACAGTAGTAGTACTCAATCAAACTGCCTCCCACAAAGGCAGACCAACCAGGATATCATTAGTTGAGTGAAGAGAAACGTGAAAGTAATACGTAAAATATAAAGAATTTAAACATGCAATTTATTGACATGCACATAGCGTTGTTTTTAGTCTTGAATATAACAACCTCACGTTACATACATAGTGGTAACACACAACAACGTCTAAGTGGTGGAGATTATGTGGAAATGATCAACATACGTGGAGGTAAATCCAATGAAAAAAAACGTGAGTTTCTACATGGGATAACTATGCCTTCGGTTAGTGTTGCACTCTGTGTTACCAAGACAGTGTAATGAAGCATCATCGTAAATTGTAGATAAAATTAGGCAAATGCATGCACAGAGTGTCACCTAAGAATTGAGTGTAACACTGTTTATATCTCGAGAATAATCTTGCCGGCAGCGAACGAATCGATACGCATCGAAGAATTCGCGATCACACAGAACACATGTCTATCACGACATGCTATAGCGACAAATGCTCCGAAAACTTCATCATGTTTTGGCAATAAATCCTCGATCATTCACCGCAGTACTTATGCACATCACAAGAAATCAACACACTACATGACATCGATGATTAATGACAATTACGAATCATTTCGGTCATTAATAGCATTTTTGAATATAGGATGTAAAAAAATTGAATGGCTTACTCATCCAAAAACGAGCGAACGTGTCGTCGGGGTGCATAATCGTACGCATCATATGGCGATGTAGAGGGACCATAGGAAACGTCGTCAATTCTAAAAGGAAACCATCTCAATAGTCAAAAATTCACACGGGTAAATAATTCGAGATCAATACGCATGGAAAAATCTACACGTACATAACAGTGAAATGCACAGAGAAAAAACATAACCCTTTGCTATCGTTGAAGACACTTAGAAAATTCAAAAAATAAAAGTTCCATGGCGATGAGAAGAGAAATCGGGCGAATGTCAGATAAAACGTTACAACTAAATTGTTGGAAAGCCTTTCACAAGAACACTCTTAACTAATTAATAAGATTTCAGTTTTTTTATTTAGCAGCAATATTTTTTCTTCTGCATTGATGAGAAAAAACACAAACATTGTCACTATCTTTTACTGCTTTCTTGCTTCTTGTGTGCAAACGACAAAAAAAGAAGACACCAAGATCAGGCAAAGTTTTCGTAATATGAGGAAAACAATTTAAAGAGAAATAATCAACATGTCTGAACAACGTTAACTGCCTGATTACTAAGAATGGTGTAACTCTTGACGAGATAATATGTAGGGGACATCTGTTAATTGCTTAAAAATATAAAAAGAAACACAGGCGAATATTTTACGCAGTGGTTGAATTCATTAATCAACGACCTTTCCAATGTTGTTGATGATGGTCTTATAACAGTTACCAGAATTTCAAAACGCAAAATCAGCATCGAGCAAACGACAGAAGATATATCACAGGATACTCGTTAGACAAAACATCTCTGACAAAAACAGGTGCGAGGTCGAAATTTGAAAGCATGAATCAGCTTAACCTGCGGTGTGAAGCAATATATTCATCGCTTTAAGCGATAAAGCTTCAACCGCGTTTTCGATGAGTGATATTTGTGCGCCCTAATAGTAGATGATAAGCTACGGAAATTGTGTGAGAGATTATCCCATTAAACGGGATTCAGTAACAACAACGAAAGTTGCAAAGCGCGCACGAACGACCGATTCGAAGGTCAAGCGTTTTTTGTACCTACCAACGACGCCTCCATGCGAAACACTGAGATGCAGAGTATCAGCAACGTCGTCAATAGTAATGGACTGAATCGTTCAAAAGTTAGTAAACAGCACTTTTCAACGTTAGAGGCAATTCCTCTCCAATAAATGAAAAGACACTTTAACGACGTTAATGCTATAAAATTACACCTTAAATCACACACTTAGTGCTTAAGCAAATCTTCTCAATGACGAAAAAAGCAGCCTGACTTTATAGGCTTATGTGCATATTGATAATTAAATATGAGTTACTACTCAAAACTATAACTCTTTTCATACCTAAAGCTGAGATGAAACTACGACGAATCAACAGACTATTACTATAAAGGATAAAGGATAAAACTCTCAGCGTTGATCAAGCCCTAAGGGATGCGCCATGCATTCGACTTCATTAAGCATCGCTGGATGTGAATGAAGGTATATCTGGGCTTTACAATGATTCGAGGTGACCTACGATGTATCGAACTAGTGCTACTGTCCTCTTAGGCAAGTCTGCTACCAATTTGCGGAGCCACGATAGAGGGTATGGTGAACCTGATGGGCTGAGATCAATCCCTTGCATACTGCATGGCGCCTCCGACTGTTGTCAGACTACTACTACAGAGTGAAAAATTAAACCATCTACTGACGCGTTCTGAAAATGGAGACGCATGCGGAGGATCACGCGACAAAGCTAGTGGTGTAAATTGTAGTAAAATTTAACCACCCAAGAGACCCTACATACTAAGCCTGGTTTTCTTTAAACTCCAAGGTACATGTATATGGGCATGCATTAGTGAAAACCATAAAACTGCAGAGGTAAATTCATACAACTTGTGTTGGCAGATAGTAACACTCCAATAAAAACAACAGCTGTCCAAAACCGTTAAATTTTTAGTGTGGTGGCTGCGTTAGATCTCCACACACGTCTATTTTTTCCAGTTCAGCATTTGTATAAGAAAACTAAGACTGCGCACTGTTCTGCTCTATTTCTGAACACTTTTTAAAAAGCTTCACAAGTGGTAAGAAGCAGATTATACCATGAAATAAAACTCATTTTCGGCATGGTATAAAGAAACTATTAAGAGGAACAAGTTTAATTTTTGGTGGAAATAAAACGAAAAGGTGAATATTGCAAAAATGCTAGGACAAGACAGCGATTTTACTTTACAAAATAAGAACCATATAGGACGATTTTTTCCGTTTCACTGAGATGAATACTGAGTGTTGAGTGAACAAGACACATTTCAGCCCACTGAGAAACGAAAGCTATGAAATTGTCAGTTAAATAAGTAACTCTATTAATAACCATACTTCCAGAAATGTATAATTCTTAAAGTCCAACCATTTTCTAGGCTCTTTATGCATCAATATTTTCTTTTTTGGTTTTAGCAAAATCTAAGGGGTTTACAACGGTCCCAATAATACTTACTAACATAATTCAGCGATGAAATCCAACTCCATGGAAATTTTAGGAATTAGGCAAAAAGAACGAATCACTAAGTTGCAACTATGCTTCAGCTACTCATAAGATTAAAAGAAATATTATCCTGCATGATACTGCTACGTCAAAAGAAAAGATAAGATGGATATGCCGACCAGAGATTCATTAAGTAGCGGTACGAAGCTTCAAGCAACTGAATGGAAAATCGAACAGAACAAAAACTGGTTAAAAATAGTCGTAAAACCCCAACGCAAACCTCTCTTTCATTTTATATTTCGTAGGAAAATTGAGCTTCTTTAGATTTTCTAATCTAGCGCGTCGATCATCTCTTGGTGGTGTTGAAGGAGGAGGAGGCGAACGAGAGATTTCTCGATCACGTATTAATTCCTGCAGTAAATCCATTACGAATAATTTTGCGATCTTATATAAAAAAGAAATGTCCTCAAAGTAGATACTCATTTCGGCCCTATTAACTAATGCGTCGCTGAAAAATGATAGGTAAACAATATCTATAGATAGAATCTCAAAAATTAAAAAAATGCCTTAGGTTTCTGGAAAGCAGCATGGTCGGAACTAAGTTAAAAAAGGACGGCTAGAAGACGCACCGTTCTCGGATGGCCTCTAGGGATACCGTTGTATTTGTCAGATATAGTGGGCTCAGAACTTTTAGAAATTGGAGAAAGCTCTTCCTAAATAAAAACCAGTTATTTTTGAGTAAAAAACGTCACTGCTGGCTCAGACCATAGCAAAATACCCCGTAAATGAAGTTCTTGTCTGAAGATGGCGATTCTGGAGGTATTGAAGCAGCTCGTGCCGTTCCCTTTCTGAAAAGCTCCTCAGCAACAATCATGTTAACAAAGGAATACTGAAATCGAATGATGAATATGATGAAACACAAAAAACCAGTCTAAACATAGACACTTCGTCAAACATGTCCAGCCTTATTTGCCTCATTCAACTATTTCCGATCAACACTAAAAAGTCCAATGGAATTCCACAGTATACACTGCAAAACGATGCTGTTACCTAAGTCACTGCAGCGCATGCTTGTTTAAATGCATAAAATCAATGTGGAAAGATGACCCTGACAATAAATCCCAAAGGATAACTCAGCCAACCCAGAATACCACCTGGATCAGTCGTCACCCCGTTCATGGCCGAGTGACCCCAGAGTGCACCAGCAAAATTTACATTTTTCCCTGTAGCGTGCAAGAGTATCTCATTGTGTTTTATTCGCTCAAGGGACTCGTTGACCACGATAACTTTCTCCTAGAGTTTTCGTGAAGAACTCCGGGTAGCTTTCCCGCTCTGTATTTGATATCACGAAAAGTCCTGTCATTTACGGCTCTCCTCCATCGGTTGTCGGTAATACGTAAGCATTTGTTTCGTCTGGCTAATGTTTGGTACTGTAAGAACGACGTCACCAGCAAAGCGAAAATGGTGGGATTGGCGACTATCGATTTTTCACTCCAACGTTGTCCCAATCCAATGTTCGCATGGCGTTCTTGGGCGTGGCAGTAAAAATTTCGGTGAGATGTTAGAGCCATGCCTAACATTCTTTTGGAAGCCGATGTTAGTATCGTTAAAGAATGGCGATAATTTGGTTGTAAATCCTTACATAGCTCACCAAGAATCTTTAGGTACTCAGCAGGGGACGCCCTACCTGTCCAGGGCTTCCACAACTGCTTTTATCTCAGTTGAATCAAAAGTTTTCCCTAAATCGATGGAAGTGAGATAGAACGGTCTCTTGTGCTCTCGCGATAATTCAGTCTTGTTATAGTGTAGATATGGTCCACATTACTCAATCTCTTACGGAACCCTGTTATCTCACATGGATATCCTTCGTCCACTGTTCTGTCAATCCTATTTAAGACTGCATTTCATTGCAAGTTCGGACGAGAGTTGGCAGCTGCTTTTTTAGTTCGTCGGATTCCATGTTGGCGTATCAGCTCGAGTGTTTCTGGAGATAGACCTCTCTTGAAGATTTTCGAACTTCCAGCTTTCATAGTGTTAACGTGAAGATGTTGCATGAGGCAATCGTAGTCCTAGTTGATGTTATCAAAATACCTTCTTCCCAACAGCCCACTGATAAATCTAATAAACTAAAGTTCACGGCAGTTCTGGGACTTGCTTTTTGATTTAAGCTTTCGCTCCTTTCAGCGACAATCGAAATCTTCCATGAAAAAATCAAAGGTCCGATCCCGTGCAGAATTTTGGTACAACGACAACGGTTAGGCAAAACCTTCGATTCGCTATGCTGTGGTCTATTTCGTTATGGTACTCTAAGTCGTCTTGACGAGAACGCCGATGTTGCCGATTCCTATACTGTCGCATGTTCCGAGGAACAACTCTCCGGTGTCACAGACGAGTTTGAGTGGGCGATGTCTTCTCGTCTCACCCAGTCCGACAATGTCTTACACTACCCTTTTTTGTTTCCATTCTCCTCTTCTATCGAGGAGCAAGATGCGAGAGTGCAAACATTCTAGGTACAGATCATCACCTTTGCTCTTTGATATTTAGACAACCTAGAATGGCCCTGAGATTTTAACAGCCCCGCAGTACTCGTCCTACCCAACGTTACCGTATCGGGGGCTCTTTCAGAACCAAGGAAATAAGGCCCAATTCCCAGTATCAACTTTCTATTAACCTCTGCATTGGATTATAAATGCGTCGTTTGAGGACCAATTAACGTACTGTTTAGCGATTGACACCCACCCACTGAGCCCTGGACGTGTGGCTGGAAGCACTCACGGGTAGCTTTCCAATTCGTCCTAGAATAGGCGAGGAGCTCCAGTTGTTCGAGGTTATTCCTAACCGCTCTATCAGTTGATTGCAGTTTTGATCGAATTGACTCGGAGAGTACAAACTGTACAAACACAAGAACACACCCACGCACGCATTTATGAATGCGTCCTCGTGAACACATAATGTATTGCCAAATGGGCCCAGCAGAAACAGGTAGTCCATCTCCTGGATCCACCTGCATCTCAGGGAAGAATAAAATCGCTTTCAGCCCGCGACTAACCCTCTATCCGTCACTTGGGGACGCGCCATTTGCCTTGGGGCTGCCGGAAAGCAATCCCTCAGTGAGGGAGATCAGTGTAACCAAGAATACAGTTAAGAAAATAGTTAGTTTTGCTACCATTCAGTGAGAGCACAAAAGAAAATGAACACATTAAATAACAAACCTAAAACTATTACAATCAACAAGTTCGTCTAATTCGCGGCTAGGTCGAGCACGTGGTAGCTGATCCATCTCATCGTCACTTATATCGCATAAGTCACGATTAATAATCGAACGCTTCTACAAATAAAATGCTATGTTTTTCTTGATCACCTCAGAAGTGATTGTTACAAAACGACAAATATTCACTTACTTTCGCGTGACTGTAGAACGAGTCTTTAACGGAAGTATTTGAAATTTCGCCAGAATTCTAAAAATCAAACTGGTGCTAGTTATGAAGGACATTTCCACTTTGACACTTTACAAGAAATTAGCTCCGAAGATGAAATGTCTTCAAAAAAAGTCTCCAACCTCAACGTCGATTTCCACCACTTCAATGGGTGCATCCTTAAAATTATAGAAGATCATGATAACCAAGTGAGGCTTCTATTTCCATTTAAACTAATGCAACTAATAGCACAAAACTAATAAAACAATACTACAAGCTTAAGACGGTAAAAAAAGATTACGAAGTACCTCGGACTCCTCTGGAAGCGAACTCTGACAACCATGAGATGCGGCATATGCCTGCAAATGATTGGATGAATCTGCGCTAGTAAATTAAAAAAGAACTAAAGGTACTATTCGAGATAGGTGAGAATATTGTCTTGAAATCTGTTTTGTCGTCAATTTGTTCCAAAATACTCCTACAACTCCCTAAAATACTGAATTTTTCGGAAATTAGTTCACTACTTGTGTTTTACATCTTAGCGATAAATTCTTTTTTTTCACTGGAGTATTCTTATGCAAACGCTATTTCAAGCACTTTCGCTTCGTATAATCGAATAATACTTTCTTCCCCACAAACTATAAAAGTTTGAGTTCCAGATGTCAAAAACAACAATTTCGACACGAGTACTTTCACAAATTCCAAATCGGACGTAATACAATGCAAATGGCTTGGAACGTTATAAAACTGTGAGGCCAAGGAAGTGTTAACAAATTCAAGACTAAACAACAGTTTCGAAAATTTCGTCATGGCGAAGTCGACCTTAAAGATGAGGGAGGTAGATGACGTCTCACTGTTGTTGAGGGCGATAAACTGGCGTCTATATTGGTGAGAGTAAATAGATGTTCCAGTGTTCGAGATCCTGTGGAACAATTAGGTGTAAGCATCCGAAATGTTCTGGAGAATCTAAAAAATGGTCCGAAGGTTGAGAAAGCTCAACAAATGGATGTCGGACGAATCAAATAACAGTAAAAAAATACGGTCATTTCAAGGCATTGCCCTCGGTCCTTTTGCGCAACAATAATTACCCGTTTCTAGGTTGTACTGTAACGTGCGACGAAAAATAGTTGCTCTATAATAAACGGTAAGGATTGGATCAGCGGTGAAACCGCGATGAAGCTCTGTAACACTTTCCAAAGCACAACTAAAGGCAAAAGGTCATGGTGATTTGGTAGATTTAATCCATCACAGGTTCATCAATCTGAGTGGAACAATTATGAGGCCTGTGCCTGAGAGTGTTCAACAGAAAGGAACCAATCGTGTACAACGATAACGCGTGAGGACAGACTCATCGCATTATCGACGCTCCAGAAGTTGAATTAGTTGGAGTACGAAACTCTACCTCACCCGTTATACTCACTAGAGCTTTCGACAACCTAATACCACTTTATCTCAACAATTTTCTGTTGAAGAAATGATTCACAAATCACGCCAAGGCCTAAACTACTTCCAACGACTTCATCGCCTCTGGAACTCCAGTTTCTCGAGGAGCTGTTAAAGGCAAACTTGTTTCCAGTTGGCAAAATGGTGTAGACTCTAATAGGCTCCTTTCTCATCAATAAAGTTTATTCTAAGCTGAGATATGTCACTTTTAAAATACCTGTTGAAGTCGCGCACTGATTTCCGAATGACCTAATATAAATCATGTATTATTTCTACTACATTACTATAGCTTACCATAGGTAAACTTGTTTCCAGTTGGCAAAATGGTGTAGACCCCTAATAGGTTCTATTCCCATCAATAAAGTTTATTCTGAGCTGAGATATGTCACTTTAAAGATACGTGTTGAAGTCGTGTACTGATTTCCGAACAACCTAGTAAAAACCCGGTTTACGACGTGCTACAAATGCATCGAACTTCGCATATCATGAACAAGACCATGAGATTTCAATTATTGTCTAGAAAATCATAATGAATGTCATTTAAAAGGTATTTTGAAAAAAAACTTACACATAAATATAGATATTTACGCAAATGTGCACATGTACATATGTACATGCATATACATACAGATGTATGGCGTACATACATGTACATATATGTGCATGTATATGATGTATACACATACATGTGTACGTGTATACGCTTTCATGTGTACGTGTATATGCACATGCAAGTGTGCACAGATACATCGTACATTTACACGTACACATGCACACACCTACGTACATGTAGATTTTCACACATTCATTACACACATAGCACGTGACTACGGCACTACTTTCGATCATGTTTATTGTACGAGGGAACTCTTCCAATCACAAAACCAATAAAGGTGAAAACAGAACGGAAAAATAAAGCAGATGACGGAAAAATATAAGAATAAAGCAAAAATCAAGTCATGCGTTACCTGAGAAACACTGGTCTCGGCAAAATAGGCAGCTTCTTCATTACCTCGAACGGGGATGCCACCACCAACCTGCAAATTGGCAATTTAAAAAAAATGTTGAATATTTTATCAGAGTGTTCAACATGACGAGATAACGACGAGACACACGACACTCATGCAAAACGAATTTCTAACCATACTAAAACATACTGCTTCAGCGCAGACCACAGAATCGCAGGAATCCGTTAGGACAGCAGGAACATCAAAAATTCTCTGCAATAATGCTCTAGCTACTGAAAAGTGAAGAAGAGAGGACGGAGAGCGTGAAGATTGTTCAAATAGTGTTCAAAAACAATATGATAAAAAATACCTCCTGGTTGGTCGGAGCGCACATATCCTCATAACTGGTAGAAACCTGTGGTGGAACATCACCATCGTGCTAAACTCTAAATCTTAATGGGAACAAAAAGGGCTAACAATTTGTAAACATTAACAATTTCAATGGATCTATGAAATTAATGTGATGTGGTGCAATTGAGCCAGCAAGGGACACACAGTAGTAAGAGAAAGGAAGTAGCTATTCTTAGCTCTGAAGACAGCGAAATCAATCGAGATGTTAGCAAAAGTAAGATGAATCATGTGATCACATATTCGCGGTAACTCAACAAGGATACGCGTGCTTAACTAGGGTTCACTAAATCGTACAAAATGAAAAAAGAAACTAAATACTGAAACCCGAAAAGAGTAGCTCTACCAGACGAAAAACGTAATTTCTAGCATAACCACCAAGTTTTCATTCCTTCGAAGGAAGATATGAAAACGGACTTAACATGAAAAGTATGCACCTGGATGTGTTCCGAGAAAACTGGAAGTTCTGTTTGCTCCTCTTGCGGAGAGGTTGAAACGTCACCAACATTCTAAGCGTAGAGAATTTCTAACAACTTATGCTATCAGATAACTAAATTTGGCACCAATTCATTGTAGAAAACTGACAAACAAGGAGATTTTACTTCGAAAATATCAGTACAGGACGAAAAGTCACTCACTTTTGAAGGATCTGGATCATTACGGCAAGAGTTCGATTGATTATCAACCGCATTTAAAGAATCTTCATCACTCTGAATAAAGAACGAGTAACATCTAGAGATGCCGATATGAGAACCAAGCAATGAAACCGTCAAAAGAAAGCAAAAACCACCTCGTCAATGAAGAACTGCGTTTTGTGGGACCCGTCCTCCATTCGCAAAGCTAAAGAACGTCACAAAAAATTATATTTCATACTTCATACATCCAAGGTCATACAATACACGGAAAAGAGAAACAAGGAAAGATACTTGACCAGAGGACTAACTGTAGAAGTACGAGGACTAAGCACAACGAACGGTACAACGCAGCATCAAGGAGCCCACAAAACTAGTTAGGGAGTCAGAATTTTGAAAAAACGAAAGGAAAACAAGAGGAAAAAAAGAAAACGTCTAGCACCACAAACTGATGAATTAGAAGGCAAACGCGTCGCAACCAGTCGCAACACGTCGCGCATGAGCAGTAAGCTGGTCCCGCAACTATAGCTTGGGACGATAATTCTGTTCTCGCTCATTACTGCGATTGTGTGTCTATAATTAGATATCGTACTCTATTCTTAGCATTGTTTCATATTCGACGTTTCTTCTGTGTATTATTTATATTTATGTTTTAGGCACACAGCTCCAACATTTTGATTGAATGAAACAGTGCAATCCAAGAAATGGATGGTCGATTTGTTAGTGTGCTACAAATACCTATTGATGGATTCAGCATTCAACTTAATCTGTGGCGTCTTTAATCTATCATACTTTCTGTAGTCCCATGCTTATTCTACCGCTGATGGAACGTTTTCTTTAGCTATTTGTCGAGGTGATTTATAAATCCCTCTTTACTGTGGCGCGTATGGGCGCATTGCTTGGAGGCGCCACTGCGACACACACGTGGAATCGATCCCGGCGCCCATGGTCCACCAAGCCTTCCATCCCTCCGGGGTCGGCAAGTTGGCACCAGACTTGTCTGGGAGGGTGGCAGCACTGGCTCGATACATCGGTAGGCCACCGTGAGTCATTGTAAAGGCCAGGTATGCATTCAACCACCTCCAACGATACTTCATGAAGTCGAATGCATGGCGGATCACTCAGGGATTGATCAACACCAAGAGCTTTATCCTTTTTTTCCTCTATTGTGACTAGTTGGGTCTATAATAGTTGTTGCTTTCGTAGTGTAATTCCGGTTATTTTTCCTTTTGGTACTGTTATTTTTGTAGGCAGACTATTTTATACATGATGACGTCAGTAGAACAATTCGTTGATTCGTAATTCATGGCCATTCGCATGAAGTGAGCAACACACACGTTCACGATTCTTGTGGGAAGCGCTCTAATGAACGATTTCATTGTAACGGTGTTCACTCTGCAGTCCTTCTGGTTCATTTGTCGTCGATTTTTTCCTACCATATAGTCGTAACCTCTACATTCCTCTTCACATGCATATTCCTGTGTAGACTGATGGGTGGTCGTGGTGCAGGTGGAATCTTTAGATAGTCGGTAAAGAATAGTCGGACAGTTACTGCTGCTTTTAGGCTGGGGTAATTGTGATGAATTACGATAAAGTGTTCGCATCGAAGCGTTAAGCTTTTCGGTAAGAAGCTGACGTTGCGTCTGTATGAAAGTTTCAGTCTGCGACTGAACTGTCTCTATAGTGACGTCAGCTCATTGAAAGTTCTGTGGTACGTACTAGTCCTCGACAGTTGCCAGTTATTAAAGGAGACTCTTTAAGCCGAACTGTATCGTCTACTTGCTCCAGTAGGTTTGAGAATGCAGTTATCAGGTGTGCTCACGACGTCGAGTTTCGAAGAAGAGTGTTGAAATTTGAACTGACTGTTGGAACGAAGTGTGATAGAGTTGTAGATTGGCAACTGCTTACTATTGTTCGTTAGTAGTATATGAGTGTTTATATGCTGCTTGTCTCCACAGCGTATATCTCAAATTTGTATGGCGAAAGCGTTGTACATATATACATATTAGCCAATTAAATAACACGGTCGTGGAATCACTACGCAGAGGTAATCAGTAAAGTAAACATTAACACTGAGAAGTAGAATAGGGGACAAATATCACATGCAACTATAATTCAACCAGGAAAATGATAAGGGAGAATCGGTTGCGCAAGAAGAGATGAGCACAAATAGTTAGTACATGTACATGCCGTTTAAAAGCACATGCTACTGGAATGGTCATGACTGTTTCCGAGTCGGTGTTTATACAAGTCTATAATTGTTGACACATAGAGAAATTACAGTGCGGTTCTAAATCACTGGCTTTTACAAGCGTACACCTGCTAATATGGAAAGATATTGCAGACTACTTTCCAGCTAACTGGGAGACAAGTACATGAATTGGCTGTTAGGGAAGCGATTTACAGATAGTGCTAGGGTGGCGCATTTGGGAGTCAGAAAATATCCTCTGTTTTGTAGAAGATATTTCCTACAATCCCACTAAATGAGCAAAGTCGAATATTTTTTGAGTGGTTGAATACCGTAGTCCAGCTTAATTCGCCTTGTTGCTTCATGCGCGAGTCGATTGTCGATTAATCGCTGAGTTCGCTTCCGTCGTGGGAAGGAGAAATCAAAGAACAGGAAACTATAAATATCAACGATTAGCTCTGATGGGGACCGGAGAAAGCGCTAGCACAGCAGATAGGAACATGCATTAGCACGACTATCTCGATAAAGCACATCCACTACCAGTTAATACATCAATAATGTAGTTAGTACTGGGTCGAAAAAGGATGGTACACTCACGACATACCATGAAGACTGCTTTCGATTATCTAAATGCAACACGCTACAAGCCCGATCAGCATCATATGCGATATGGCTATTCTTCATTAAAGCAGGAAGAAGAAGGCCGTTACCTGAAAAGAAATGAACGATAGAACTCTTTTCACCTTGAGTGAGAAAATTCTACCGATTAATGTTGGCGGCATTGGATTTGTCGTCCTTCTGTTACCAAGCTTGTTGACCCTAATGAAATCTCTCTTTCTGCTTTCCTATGTAATGCCTTCCACTTATTTATGAGAAGAAAGTCAGTACCATTAACTGCAACTCGCCGACATTGGCATCCACTGATACCGAATACGTACGTTTCATGGAAATCTCTATAAACTCGTCCATAACGAGAAATTTTTCCCACATCTTTGTTACGAGCTACTTCACTGCAACAATAGGAACTGTGCAAGAACACGTGTACGGATTCGAAAATTTTGAATTCTGATGAATAAGAATCAGTGAGCCGGTCCTAATGCGACTAGCTCTATGATTGATGATTGCAAGGGATCAAAACGGACGGGAGAAGTTCTGAGAGTCATATGACACGTGAAAACAGGCCATGCCTGGGTATCTAAGTAAGTAAGCTTTGTTTAGCGTTTAGCGGTTGTATTTCAGAAGGAATTATACGCTTTGAGGTTGTTGGGTGAAATGCTCGACGTGGTCGAGACATCAGAACAAGTAAATATCAAGTTTTAGCTTACTGGTGTTCTTTTTCGAAATCACGAACATAGCCCGTTCCGTTCTTCTCATTTTGTTCAATTTTTCTTTTATGCTGTTCGCTATGACCGTTGCTGCTCCAATACATTCTGGACTGTGCTAATGAATCAAAGATTGAAATCTGTGCTTTATTTTTTGGCTGTAATCACAATGGGTGTACTCACTTAATCCCTTTTTTGTCGTGCGTGATTTGAATTGATATGAAGGAATAAGGTGGTGTTTGCGACGAGCACACGTTATACATGGTCTTCGATTCTCTTTTGATTCATTAGCGGACCTATTCTTTTTTTGATCTCATTGAATTTCTTTAGCATTATATCTGCAAAGCTGGTACTTCTTGGCAAGGTGACAGTGCCTTTGGGGGAAGTTTGATAGGAATTGCCCATTAAAGCATATCCCCCTTTTTTTCCCACTCTAGGAACTTCACTAGCCGCTGTAATACGGGGATAAACAGTTTTGATGAAATGGTGTTCTACTGCCAGTTCCATTTCTGACGCTGATGGGTAAAAAGTCGAAGGAATAGATTGTATTTCGTGGCGTAACTGCTGTAGCGGTGATTGGTATCTTTGTCTACGAGAGCATTTAGAATGAGGCTGTCAAATGCTTTTTTGTACATGCTATAGCTTAGAATAGGGGGCAATTGGCAATCTTAAAATGTCTTTGTTACCCCAACTGCAATCTTGATATGGTCCACGCACCATGATCTCTCTCGAAATCCTGGTTGCACAATTGCTTGAGCTTAATCCGAAGTTCTTGATATACCTCTTAAAATTATTGGTGTCGAGCACACTTGAGAAGCGAACTTGACGGGATTTACGAAAGCTGCTTTGCATTCTTGCTTGGAAGGATGTCTGTGTAGTGCTTCACTGATCGGCAATCATTTCTTTCGGAAATATGTTATCATATGGGATTCGAGAAATCCGTGTAGATTATGGGTTTAAGCTTGAAAGAAGTAACGCTATCCGAGCGCGTATCTGTTCCTCTATTCATGCTCTCGGTGGCAGCTCTGAATTGGTGCGGTGAAACCCAAAAATGTAATTAAAGTATTCTTCTGGTATAGGTATACTGTGGATTCTAAGTGGGCCAGCCTTGTAACTAAGTTACAGGTCAGCAGCAATTTCTGACAGACATACGTTTTGTATAAGATGGACTTCCGGGTGGGGAGGTCCAATATCTCCACTGCCTTGATGGTCAGGACGAGAAGAGCCTAAGAAGATCAGTTTATAAGATCATATAAATAAATATATCAACTCTCTATGCCGAGGTTTATAGGAAGTCGGTCTTTTGGGGTTGAGAAGCGTTCTGCAATCTACTTGTTTATCAACATCTGTTTACCTACAGAAAAAGTGGCTATCAACAGTCTCCTTTTACCTATGAAATCATTCGTCCCATGCTTACCACTTATTCTACCTGCCTAAACTTCCGATTACCATAAATTCGATTAGTCTCAATTAAGATATTCATGCTCCTACATCAAGGATGTATGAAAATTATTCTTTAATCTTCATATAGCTGGTGTACAATTGGTAGTCTTGCTACGTAGCTATTGTTGTATTAGTTTGTTGCTTATATAAAGCTTTAATTCTTCATGCTCGGGGTACACGTCCTGAGTACAAACAATGTCTCAAGTTCCGCATGGCGGATAGAAACAATCAGCCTGTCATCGTGTAACACTTTCAGTCTCCAATGCTGGAAATGTGGAACGATTGAACGAGTTGGGCTGCGAAACTTCGCCTCATCCAGCGCACTGGCCAGATACCCACGCTTACCGATTATCACATCTTCAATAATCTCGACAACTTCCAGTGCGAAAAATGCTTCAGAAACTAAACTGAAGTCGAAACAGCCTTAAACGACACTATCGCCTCCATTACTCCAGAGTTTTATGCAAAAGGAATAAGTGAATTTGTCTCTTGTACACAGAAATGTGGAAATTCTGATGGTTCGTATTTGTACGTATAAAGTTCATTCTGAGCTGAATAGATTCCACAACATATCATTGCACAGGTTGAAATGAGACAATTTCCGGAGCATTTAATATCTCGCTTGAGATCGGCATAAATTTACCTAACACATGAGTAATTCTTCTAATCAAACAGACTTATTTTTGAATAATTTTGTTCTACGAACTTCGATGGAAGTTCATGTTTCCCCTTAGACGCTTGAGTTCGAGGGTGACCGACGTGCGCAGTTTATTTGATCTCATTCAGTTTCGTGCACTATTGCGAGTACTTCGATAGCTACAACGCATCCGTGTATATAGAAGATTTGCAAAGTGTACAAAGTTGTCAGAGAAGTCTTGCTCAAGGAGTGTTTAGGAATAGAACACTCCACAGGTACACTGGTATAGAGTGCTTAAAAAAGCGCAATCCCTTGTCTCATTACTGAACACAGGTACCTTCACTTCTTTTATTTCTTTGTTTTTCTATTTAAAAAATGCAAAGCAAGTACTATTTGCCTCAAATATTGGTCGGTGCAGAAAAAAAATTAAGACATATTTATTAGTCTAACTATAATCACTACAAAAACTCGATTCAACTCGAGCTAACTAGATATATAAAGAATCTACGATTGTACAGTTCGCTTCTTATACTTTAAACAGAAGTCTCTTTTTAAATGTTAACATGCAAGTTGATGGAAAACAAGCGCATAAAGCTGTATGATCTCAGTAGACTCCTTGATGTGTAAAGAATTAAGAATTGCACAATTGTACAGTTATATTATAACTATAACAGATATGGAATGAGACATTCGGATAGTGTGGGATTGAGTGTTGTGTGCAGTATAAATGGAATTCCGAGCAGATCTCGAATATGTTGATCCAGAACAATGCCAATGATGACAAGAGAGTAAGACACCGAATCAGTGAGAATGTGAAGAACGTCCACTACACGGAACGTTGAATACATCAAATATACGTGCGGAATACGATTCGGAATGTGCTACAACCGATTCCTTGAAGGTGCTGGTGAGCTAACAAAACATTTCAAGGAACGAAACAACGAAATCAAAACGCTACCAACAAATTAAAGACATCGCGTATCTAGGTATTAAACGGAGAAAAGCAAAAAGGCAATCATGGTGTCACGAATATAAACAGTCGACTACAAATCTATAGGCACATTTTGTAAGGGCATTCTTTTAGCACACTGGAATGCTCGATGCGAGCCTGCGCTGTGGACATATTGCACAAAAAAGTTCTCTAGATGCATATGCTCACTAATATAAAGAAAGAAAATGGAAGACCAATAGTAAAGAAGAAAAGAAACAAGAAAGAAGAGAAAAAAAAAGGAAATAGACGGATTTAGGGTGACATGACGGTGCTGACAAGACAAGAATGTAACAGATCTCCTAGGAATTACACGTGAATTAAAGCTAATTTAGGCATCGATAAGAACTTCGTAAAAACTTACCTAAGACAACAAATCATATGTGTCACACTAATGAGGAGATAAATAGTCAAACGTAAGATTAACACTTAGAAAACACAACAATAATAGGCATAGATTTTTGAACAATTGAGCAAATGACATGTCTCCTAGGAATATAAATAAATCTATAGTAATCGTATTTACCACGATTCTCTTCAGAAAAAAAAATGAGATACACATTCGGCCAAACATTCTAAAGCACTGGAATATCCACCAGAATAAGCTGATATGAGAATTGTCGAGTGTTAAAGAAAAGTTCCGTTCATCTAACTACTTCCGTATGATCGTTGCTCTATGGGTGCATTCTGGAGCATTACGTCTAACCAATCCATATTCTAGAAATATTTAATTGATGAACTACTTAGATGTGATGGAAATTTTTCACCTTCTCACTCATTTATTCTACCTAGAGTAACAGTGAAAAATCAAGTCGGTGGGACGTGCCTTAAAAAAATAAAGACAAATTACTGGTAATCCGCATCTACCAATAATATCATAAATAACATACGAGTAAAGAATTATTTTATTAGATTTGCATCCAGTTTGAGGGGAACCGGTTTTAGCTGCTGTTTTGATGTTTACATTGTTTTTGCTAGGATTTGTGAATCATTTATTATCCATAGTAATGCAAGATAACTTGCAATTTATTGGTGATAAGGCAGATTGTGAACCGAGTTGGCAGAGTGGGGGGTGATGCGGTTAAACCCACATAGGCCAACCTGCGCAATCGTTGGCTTGACTTAGGCTGGTGCCCAGTAAGCCTCTCGTATCCCTCGACATCAGGGAAAATTTGTACCAAACGTATCTAGAACGAGCTGTCTTTCCCTAATCTGTGTGGGGCACTCTAACACAGTAATCTTAGGATTCCAGAGAGAATTGACTCGACCAGCACTCAACGAGGGTTCATAAAGACGACAATCCTCTAGAATCAGCCGAATCCATATGCAGAGAGTTCAAAAACCTTCGTGGATTTTCCGGGATGTGTGCTTTTATAGTAATACGCGATATGTTAACCGTGAATGTTCAACTTATGTTAATCCATATTTCAATGACATTCTCGTACCTGATCTCCAACACCAACTTCCGAGTGTGACTGCATACACATAGGATCTGTGCTTCGACCACCAACTCCCTAAAACCACGTGTGAAACTGCACTCAAATTTTTTTAAAGTGACTGCAGTTAATATACTAGTAATACAACTGAGTTGATTAAGCCATAGGGTAAACCTGAGCAGAGAATCGACTTAAGAGTTACTGAGAAAGCTTTAGCTTAGCTGTGAAAGCCAGCCAAAAAAGCTTAGCTTTTTAGTTTTAACTACTCAAACTGTCCTAAAAAAATATTAACAATCTCACATCATGTGATTCACTTCCGTATGGAGCATATTGTCCATTATTTGCAATACTACGGTCAGCACAATCCAGCCAGTCCTCCCCAAGAAGATCAGCCAACTCTTCACTACCATAACCAACTCCGAGATCCATTTGGAACGAACCCGGTTTCATATCACCATCTGTGAAAAAAAGGATTAATTCCGATATGGAAATACTTGAAAAAAAAAGAACCGAAACGATATAATGACACCTTGGTCATCTCGGAGCACGGCCATTAAGTCATCAATGTCTTGAGAATATCCAACATGGTGTGTTTGCTAAAAATGAATTTTTTTTTCTTTATAAGCAAGCTTAAAAATAACCAGTGGAGATATGTACATGGTTGATAGACGTGGAAACATAGTAAGTTGTTTTAAAGAAATTTCCTGGAAGGAATATAAAAAAGTAAATGAAACGGAAAGAAAAAAGGGGACAGTATTGCTTGTGTCCAGATTTTCCTTCCTGATAGCTTCAATGATGTATGGCACCTGATCATAGTTCTGAGCATTGTTCAAAATGACTGTTGGTTGCTGTACAATGTTCGCTTCAGCGTTTATCATGGCATGAGAAACAACTTCCTGAGGTTGATTGGTATTTTGTATAAGTGAGCCCTCCATTTCCATCTCGGAAAGCTGTACCTGAAATTCTACCCTTCAAGCTTCTGCACCGTTTGGTTCTTCAAAATAAACGCCATGGATAGGTTCAAATCACGAAACAAAAATATCTACACCGAAATATACTAGGGAATAATATTGCCATGAAAACTTTGAACAGCTTTCTTAAATCCCTAAAATATGAAGTTTTGTTCTGAAATTACGAAATGAGACATTATAGATATTAAGCATTCCCGTACACGTAGTTTTTAGAATAGTCCTCCATTCAGAACACGATCATCTCCAATATCTTCAATGAAGACCAGTTTATTGTTTAAATCAAATAAAACTTCTGAATTCGGATGGTAACTTTTTTCTTCGTAATTCTTTAGAAAACTTTATCACATTCTGTTGAAACTCGATCTTACACAGGACGAAGCATGAAAACAGCCTATTAACCATAGATCAACTTTCTAGTTAGAGGTTAAAAAAATTATAGAAGGTTTTCAAAAATCGTCCACGTGTTATGAAGCTATTGAAAACGAAAGAATGTAGTTGCAAACATACTGGTTGTTGCCATTGTTGATGACATATCACCATCGTCTGCTGTGATTGCTCTGCATTATTAGTCATAGTGCAGTCCACACTCTGAAGTGTGTAATGGTATCGATATCACTATGGTTGGACCATATACTTCCTGTATCCTCTCAATTACACTTAGTCAATAAGTTTTTTCAGATGAATTCTCCATGAATAGCAAATATGTTAATGTTGCCATACTCTGAATAATGTGTACAATGATCGACATGCACAGATAATCAATACACTTACACTTTACACTGTATCGTATAGCGTTTCCAAAGATTTTTAGTGGGGAAAGCTAGAAATATGCACTTTACCTGTGCTGCAGTAACATCATTATTGATAGCTCGCGAAGCATCCTCAAGCACACTTTTAAAGATCTCTTCCATGTCAACGGATTCTGATTTTTCTTCTTGAACGACACTACTAAACGTTGCAGGAATTGATTTACGAAAAAGAAAAATTCATAGGACGACGTTTATCTAGGCGGTCACTCACGTATTTTGTTGATAAACAAAGATCCGATCATGATTCAGCTGGATGCCAGACGCGTCATATATAACGACAGACTGAAGAGCAGTGATTTTCTTTCTGGATTCTATACTATACAGAAAAGCAGTGAAACCTAGTGAATGAATGAATGAATGAATGAATGAATGAATGAATGAATGAATGAATGAATGAATGAATGAATGAATGAATGAATGAATGAATGAATGAATGAATGAATGAATGAATGAATGAATGACCTGTTGATCATTTTCAACAACATTTGTTTGTTGTTCGAAGTTACGCGATTCTACTTCACATGTATTTCTCGCCTGTGATTCACGTGCAGCTGATGCAGGTGAGTTGACCTGTGACAGCTGTAAATCAACGTACATTTCCATTATATCGCGAAATTTTTCCAGAAATTTACACCGTAACTTACTTTGTCAGTATCGGGGGAACTAGCCTGCTGCTGCTCAGCCTAAATCAAGCTATGGATTATTACGAATTTAATTCGAACATTTGACAAGAATGTGAATAACAAGGTGCAAATAAGAATGGGAGTATAAGTTGGTTCGTATATCAAAGCTAGTTTAGAAAAAAGCAATCTCGAGCTTTTGATTTTCAACATCTCAGCAGCTTTCTCAAATTTGTGCAAACTAACGACAGTACTATAAGGAACGGTGGAAGACACTTGGACAAGAAACAGTTTCATGCCATTCCTCAGATTTTCGAGGTCTCATATAGTCTTTTCGAACTAAAGCAACCACTCACATTCCTTTCCAACTGATACCTTCTGAGTAGTTGAACGATAAGTAGTGCTGTTCTAGGGTCCTACAATGAAATAAAAAGATTCCAACATAGAGATTTAAGGAAAGATTAGCATCTCTCGATAAAGTTCGTGCTTCACCTGTTTGATGAGTCGAACGATATCTTGAACGGCTTGCTCGACGTGTAGTTCTTCCTGAAGACGAGCTTCGGTTGTCGTCAAGCGATTATGTTCCATTGAATGGCGCTAAATTAACATGTTAGATGATTTGCATAACGAGATCAGTATAATATTTCGTTCAGTTTGTCTTCAATTATTCTTGCCCATGTTTCTGATTGCCTATCCGATATCACTAAAGGTCACAATTTCATGGCGAGGCGCTCGAAGCGCATTGATAGTGGTCCCGTTCAGACACAAGGCCCTTCGCGACCTGCCGCGAACCAACCAAGCTCCCCATTTCTAAGAGGTCAGTATATTGCTATTGGAGTTGCACGGGACATATTCGCTCCCTGCAATCCACAAAAGCTGGAAATTGCCTGTGGTGAAGATCTGATAACGCCTCGGCACGATTACCCCAAAATTCTAGTAAGAATCGACTCGACCTACAGTGATACAAGAAGACTAAAAATCCTCAAGCAATAGCCGAACCTATATCAAAAAATCGAGCATCCTCGTAGATGACAGATATGATGAAACCAATTGAATAAATGCGGTGTCGGATCGTGTAAAATGATATAAATAGACAAATAGAATAAGTCAAGGCCATCAGAATTCGGACCGCTAGAGCCCGATTGTCGTTCGGTCAGCTGACAAATCGCAGGTGTTCCTGTCCTCCTCAGTGAATCCTATTTAGAAGGCCATAATACCAGGCGATTGTCCCTGGTGGAAACATGCGGACGACCTTTGGATTTTTATAAAAGCCAGGCTCAACGAACATTCAATATGTCAGTGTGGTAAAAACACTACAGATATTCAAATGCAGCGGAACCCATGCATGTGTCTGACCAATTTTATTATTAGCCGTCCCAAAAGTACGAAACGAATGGAAAAGATGTTCGATATTGTATGAATGCACGCCATACAAAGACAAGTCCTCTGATTTTCTCAGTAATTAAGTAGGTTGAAATAGGTCAATAACATCTGTAACACTTATAATAGTACTAATAATAGTACTTGCAAGCTAACGCAAAATCTCAACAGTCTTTCCAAAATAATACACTTTTTATACATCATCTATAACACCCGTAATCTCGTTAATCATCCAGTAAACGGAGAGGGTAAAGTAAGTTCCACTTGTATCCGTGCCGAATTATAGCTGGTCGGTGAGCTACGCTTGCTCAAGAAACACAAGAGCACCAAACTTTTGGTATTTCGTCTCTTCTTCACCATTTTCGCCTGAAGGTAGCTACGGGTAGGTAAGCGGCCTCTGCTATGGCATAGGTTAACTGTTATCTGTGTTTTTCAGATGGAAGGACATCAATTAGATCACACTTCCAAATAAATCCTGCTACACAATATCGCTCAAATATAAAACTGCACCGTTTTTATTACGTCTATGTAGGTTGCGAAGCTCTGCTAGGTTTGCTAGGAATTTAGCGCAAAAGCATTGTTGTTAAGTATGTAAAAAGAGGAAACAGAAAGTCAAGAGATTATAACTGTGATGGAGCGAGTCATAATACGTTTCAAAAAATTTGCTTCTCGTTAAGATTCTTTCCTCTTCATCTTGAATGGCACTTGCAAAGAAGAGCGTTTTATTTCATACTTTTCAAAATTGAAGCACTTAAAAGCGTTGATAGAGACAAGAAAAACCAAACGGATATTTGCAGTGGCCCTTTGCTTACCTGAAGAGTGGCCTGTTGTTTTTTGTGTTGCAAGAAGTGCTGTATGTGTTGTTTATTAATGTGGCCGACGTCAAGTTCTCTCAACCATTGTTCTCGTTCTCGATTCGTAGCATTTTCTCGTTGCCGCTCACGAATACGCTGCTGAAGAAGGATGTGCCTATGCTACAGCAAAAATGATTACGGATCTATTTATGATGGATTTCACAACAGCACTTCGTAATAAATATTTATTGCTAACGCAGCTGTTTTAATAGATTTTAAAGTTTCTTTCCTGACCATTTCACATGTAATTCTTTTCTTCTAACATTTAATTTACGATGATTTCAGGACGGTAGAAATGATGCCATCAAGTGACGAAACTTGCACTGTTTTGCTGTACGAGTTCGAACACGGACATAGAAAAGAAAACAACTTGAAATAATATGGAAATATGGACCAAGGAAGGGCTGGCAAACCCATAATGTACAAATGCTTCATAAAGATTCACGATTAAGATATCAGTCTTCAAGATGAAGAACCTCGTAGACGCCTATCAGTTAACTGACGACGATAATCTGAAGGCGATCACAGAAGTTGGCCTTTCAGAAAATACTCAAGAGATTATAAGAAAACTTATGGCCCTTTTTGCGACCATCGCTCGTCACATGGAGAGTATGGAAAAGTGGAAAGCTTGATAAATGGGTGTCGCATGAACAATGAGAATGAGATCGGAGTCGTGAACTTCGCTCTGCGCTTCTTTTACACTACAAAACAGTCCACTTCTATATGGCACGGTGATGACCAACAAAAAATCAGTCCAAACGACGTTTCGCCCAGAAAAATGGACCGAAATGAGGTTCTGAAGCATTCTCCAAGTTTATTTTTGGAAAGTTGCAACCGTAATTAAGCAAAATGCGAAGATACTCTTCATGCTATAAAGCACTCTAACATACATTGTACAGCTAACTCTGTAAAAGTGAGAAAAAGTTAAGCTATGAAATCGTTCGACACACTCATCAAATCTCTGAAGTACTTTTTGCAACTACAAGCAGGGAAAATTTCCGAGAACCAAACCGTTGAAGAAAATGCCTTCAAAAATTCATCGCTTCCAAAATTTCCGAATTCTAAACTACCAGAATAAATAAACTAGAAATAAAAATGTACAGACTATAAGGGTTATTGTTACGAATAGTGAAAATGCGCCATTGGTTTTGTATCAAACTAATAAAGTCAATATTTACATGAAAGGATCTATAAAA
Source organism: Angiostrongylus vasorum (assembly GCA_018806985.1). Lineage (NCBI taxonomy): Eukaryota > Metazoa > Nematoda > Chromadorea > Rhabditida > Metastrongylidae > Angiostrongylus > Angiostrongylus vasorum. The sequence goes on from JADANN010000385.1 coordinate 140,227, forward strand.
AATAAAAAAACTCGTAATCGAACATAGCTTTTGTAAAACACTATAAACGTGATCAGGTAGAGTATTACTTTCGAGAAGAATCATGCACTGAATGGTGATTAAAAAAGGAGAAAAAAAACTCACTTGTGCTTTTTTTGCAGTGAGTATCAGTTGTTGCTCTCGTTTTAAGTGTGCTTGACTTTTCGCCAGCTCTTCTAGCAACATTTCGATCTTCTTTTGCTGCGCGCGCAACATTTCCTCATGCATGGATAGAGCGGCAGGTGTCAAGCTGAAAATTGTAGTTCCAATCCATAAATGATCATATGTGATGCTACAATGCAGAAATGAAGACTATTGCTCTACGCACATCGAAGATGGATCATCAAACGTAATTGGATTTTCAATTGTACCATCTCCCGTCTCAGCAACCGTTTCCGACTGGCCACTGTTCGGCATATGGGGAGAATCACCGGCAAGATCAGCAGTACGTGGACTATCTTGCACGCTGTGAAAATAGCAATTTTAATTTTAACAAAAAGTAGACATCGAAACATGTGGTTAGAGAATTACCAAGGATTCATGCCTTCACATGCCAAACCATTTTGAGCAACTGCTGTTTGATACGAATTCTGGAACCAAGTATACTAAATAATAGTGGTCTTTCATTGTACAAAACCACATCATGGTTAAATAGTATTCACCGGTGTCAAACTACAATTTATAACAGAAATATATTGTCCAGAAAGAGCTCTTACTCTCAATTTGACAGTGAATTCTAAATTTTACATCATAATCATGAACCCTTCTGTCAATGATTTACCGCCTCAACGTGGCCGGGAGGTGTTCCTGGGTGTTCGGCTGCGATGTACAGCGGGAGATTCATCGACCCAGCAGGGTACCCCAAGGTGAAAAGGAGTCCGGCTTTTCCATCAGGAAGCCCAGCTAAGAGTAAACGAATGCCAGGATCCACCACCGTCCTGGTATCAAACCGGTCACATGATGGCAAATCTCCCTCTGAAACACAATGGCGGTGACTGTCAGTGGTGGTGATGACCTGGGGTAGACTTTGGCACGGCTGTCCTCAGAACTCCAGGGAACAACAATGCCTAAGCCAGCAAAATTCCAAAAAGACCGAAAATTTATGCTAGGGTCAGCACAACCAATAAAGACGGGTCATCCAAGTATCCAAGTGAGTAACCATAAAACCCCGCCACAAAAAAACCTATGTCAGGAATCGTCACCAAGCTAGGGGGACACCTGGGCGCAAGGTAGAAGACTGCAGTTTCCTCTGATCTATATATGTCGATCACAACCTATAATGTCATCGGTTTCTTAGGATTTAAAAAAAAGTATTGCTGATGACAGGGAGATTATGGTTGGACATCAAAACAAACCACTTAGGACAACACGTTTAAGAAACGCCACGGAGATCGTTTCTTTCCCAGTGCGTACAACAGCACAGCTTTTTTCCGAAGGCGATATTCACGCGTTGTCAAAGATCGCAGATTACATAAAGTATCTTGGACAGCTTTTCAGGATATTAAAAGCAATAATATCGACATACTTCGGCAAAGTGTTTGCGGCGCAGATTTTGAACACATCAATCAGTTCGCAATCATTTAAACTCACCCAAAACTCAATAATAAGGCGTGGCTATTCTGCGTTTTCAACCTCAAAGCGTCAAAAGAAGCCATTACAATGGTCAACTGTTCACTCAATAAGTTGTGCAGCTTTTGAGACCAAATTAGACGTGTTCTATGATCAACTGAATAAAGTAGTGCTTCAATAAGCTTTTACAACGATGTTGGAAATTGATTATATCTTCGGAAACAGAAGGCTCTGTCTTCTTTTTACCTCTATTGCACCATTTTTACATACTAGACTTGATGATAGCCACTATGCCAAAAATTCGGTTTTGGGAAAAATTGATACAAAATCGTAAGAAAAAAAAGACAAATTAATATTGTAACTAGAACATATATTCGAGATCGTTCCTCATATGGGCGTTAAACCGGTGCATCTCACTCGGCACCCCCTAGCACCATCGCTGCAGATTGAAAAAGGAAATTGGAATTAGGTAAGATTTCAAGTCATTTAGCACGCTTGGTAATAAATAACAACTGGAGAGAGGTCTCACAGAAAGGTATGTGACGATATAGATAGAGGACCCATTATAGACAGCTAAGAAAAGGAATCGGTCTAAAGAAATGCCGCTGAGACATGGTGTTCCGCAGCCAACCCAGTTGAATGAATGCTAATTTCTAGTTATATCAGAACACTTTTCGTTCCATAATTCGCTCCCTTAACTTAAGCGCTTAAGAAGAAAAAACCGGAAAAACATACCAATTCTGTCCCCCTTGATTTGAAAACCAGAATTATATCATTAACGCAAGTCATACGACAACATGGCTTCAAAAAGAGCGGGTCCCCTAACAAGTGAAGGACCCCGCGCACGGTCTTGCCATTCATGAAAGACGACCAATGGGAAAACCGCAACTACTTTCCAATTTGTGCAATGGATGTGTGCAGAATTTTCCCACGAGGAATGTACATGTAATCGTAAATGCCATAAAATTGATACTGGGGTCAAGTAGTTGATTAAAAAGAATTCTTGCAAAAATTATGTTTCATGGATTACATCCAAAACATAATTTGGTTAAATAAATCCGTCGTTAGTGCCAACTATACTTGCTATAACTTGTCGACTAGAAAAGATGTTAGAGAACATCGAAACGAATAGGACTCCATCATTGCTCGTCGAGTTGTGTAAGCTCGTACTGTACAAGAACTCAGCCAAAACTGCTAGGAGAAACTCAATCAATCTCGTTGACGGGTGATTGCTGATGGCAGAGATTGATAGAACTAGCTGAGAGACAGGCGAAACGAAGAACCCGTATGGTGTGGTGGTGAACGCGTTACTCCCCGGAAAGGGCAATAGCGCGTTCGTTCCCCACCGCAGACACCTACGGTCCGGAGTTTTGCAAATATCTCAGCAATCTTATGGTTGCATTTCGCTTAATACCCTGCCATAAAAAATTATAGAGGGCAGAAAATAAAAAAGTAAAACACTGCTAGAAGAATTGCACGAAAGTGAAGCTATTGGCTAACCATGCAATTAACAAAGTGGATCCAACAGGCTAACACCATCTCGTCAAAGCCGTTCAGCGCCACTACGCTGAAGAAAACGAAGTCGCTCGATCAGGAAGAAAAGGTCATATGCACAGACAGGAAACTGCTATTACATTTTAAGTTTGAGCAATCTTTCCGGAAAGTACCAGTGAAGCGTAGGGTACAACCGAAAACTCAATTAAACGAGAAAAGTGAAAAGGCTACGCATAACCCAAAGCGAAACGATAAAAAACAAAACGAAATGTTTGGTTCACCGATTATAAGCTTCCTAGATGTATTTAGGATGTTCAGTGAACGTAAAAAAAGGAGGAATTACGCAGCAGAAAGAGAGGAATATTAGCTATATTCGGATTTTTTAGAGCAGCCAGTGATAAGTTGATAGATTGGAAACTCTACACACAGCTTCCTCAATCAACCGATATCGGAAGCTCTTTATATGCACCTGAGAAATGACTAGCCACCACAGTACTTTGATGATGCTAGGTACCATGCATACAGTTCTCAAGTGATATCTTCGGATTATTATCAGGCACGTACGAAGTAGCACGAGCAGTATAGTATTTAAAATAGCATTTTATCTTTGAGATTCAATAAAAGGATGCAAACATAAAATTGTTAATCATGTAATAAGAATTGTTGAAGAGAGGCTAGACGAAGGGTCCAGTGTAGTGGATCCCAACAGGATGCAAGCATGCAATGTGACGACCACTTACATGACAGTCGAATGTGCTTGTGACCCTCGTCAACCAGCTGTATTCGCAGCTGGATACGACTCATGGATCACAGAGTGATGTCTACAAACTTCATTATGCTAAAAGCAGACTGCCGTCATAGACGGTCATCGCAAGAGAACGAAATGAAAGTGGAAAATGATTGGCCCGTACGATTCATGAAAACGGAACACTACGGTTTCCAAATTAAGAAAAAGTGGTAAAAACAATATTGGCATTATTAGGCATACTGGTTTAGAATTATTTTGTGGAGATGTGTGGTAGCCTGTAGTAGTTGGTTGAAATGATACTATTAAAGGCCCCTTAGGTACTCCAGTCGTGGTTAGCTGAGAAGATGGTGCATCTGTAAAAGGTAATAATGACTTTCATTAAACAGAAAACAAAATAGAAGGCTGAGAAAATCGAAGACCTACTTATTTCTACAATATTTGCTATGCTTGGTTTTGAAGAAGCGAGACTTGTTTGCGGAGCTCCTACATGGTCTAAACGAACTACTTTTCATACAAACCATAATTCATACAATTTTCCGAATGAATGGCAGATTATTTTTCCTCACCTGCAGTCTTCATCACGATAGGTGCGTTCTTATTTTGAACTCTATCGGTTGATGGCGCGACCGTAAACTGAAAAATAGCTAGAATTTTCCACAAACCACAAAAAAACCTGGAAACATAACGCTTTAATGCTGCACATTTGAGAAAACCAGCAGAAAATAATGATATAAATGACGTATCTATCCTCACCTGCCCTCCAGATCCCATCTGTGCAAATCGGAACGTATTGTCATTCTGTTTTTGGACTACCTGTGTAGCTTGAACGATTCTTGGTTGCGCAAGTGAAGGTATATTGGTGATCACCGTTTGTTGTGTGTGCGCTAATAAGGGTCCTTGTTGCAGTGGCAAGATGTGAGCAACTCGTTGTTGGATATTTGTTGAAGCCGTGTCCGGTTGAATAGAGGCAATCGGTTGACTAGTGTTTGGTTGTGGAGTAGCACCAGTATGACTAGATGAACTAAGTTTATGTTCCAGTAGAAACGTAATTCAAATCCGCTTCTAGTGAAGAACTTACTATGATAGCATAACCGGATGACCAGCTCCTGGTATATACTGTACAGAAGCGACTCCAACCGGCGTGCCTTTAGAATCGGTGAGCTGTAACCGAAATTTCTCCAAAATTTATGCTAACAGATATGCTCTACGAAACGTTTCTCGAACGCAAGCATCCCGGTAACTTTTATAATTCCTTATATTCCAAAGCGATCTAGACTAGTTAATGAACCTATCATTCGCAAGGAATACAGAAACGACAGACACGAGAGATACATTGACTATTCCATAAACTTAGAAATGCTTGTCGTTGTGTTCACAATAACTGTTTCAGGGAAATCAATATTTTGACCATGAACCTGGCCATACATATCAGCGAGATTGATCAGCACCTGGATCATTCTCTCCAATTCAAACATCTCGAAAACATCTACAAACATTGCTTTGATGTCCTTAAAGAAGATACATCCTAAGCGCTTCTCTTATTCAGCTAATTAAAGCTTCAAACTACCCATCAAAAAAATTGACAAGATATTTCGAATAAGTATATATATATATATATCATGCTCGAAAACCATTGAAATCTACCTAACCTATTGAGCTGTTGCGCCCAAGAATAAACGCATTATAAAGGAACAAAATAGTATGCTTTTATTCATTCAAACCGGGAGTATCAATTTTTTATGTTTAATGTCATAGAATAAGTGATGATCGAAGAGCGCAGATGATGGTCCGCCTACAACGTACAGAAGATACAACGGTCATAACTGAAATGCTTGGAAACATTTATCGATCCACGTATTTCATTGCGAGAACGAATTTTCAAAAAGTTTTAGTAAGCATCTAAAAATTAGAACTAGTTTTCGCTGTATTGCCTTAAATAGGAAAAGTCCTAATGAAAAAAAACACGTCTGCTTCCGTAAATTATTCCCTCTGCAACTTTGGTGTAGCTGCTGAGTTCAATAGTAGCTAACAATTGTGTTTCTCGACAAAATGTGTGCAGTTTTACGCTTTTAAAGCGACACGTCAGTGACGACAGCACACGATTTTACATCGCTGACACTTTCACACTCACTCAAATCACTCATCCACAACACACACACATACACACATACATACATATACACACACACACACACACACACACACACACACACACACACACACACACACTACACACACGCACGCACGCACGCACGCACGCCTCAGTTCGCCGTGTGACTGCCATTTAGATTCTCATCTTTCTGTATGTGTTATTGAAGCGTTTGACGTAGTAAACTGTATATCACTATGCCCTTACAGGCTCTGAAGAAAGCGATTCTGCCGAAACGTCAGCTGCGATTGTGTTATGTGTGTTATTGTATGGAAGTAAACGTACGCTGTTTAACAAACTCGCGGTTGCTGAGAAAGAAAACGACGCATTTACAATCCAATGCGGAGGTTAATAGAAAGTCGATCTTGGGAAAAGCATATACTTGTAATGGAAAGATAACATAGAAAGAGATTATTACTAAACAGAAATATACGAGAGTAGATCCTGTGTGGATTTCCACAGCTAATAATAACATCATTTTCCTAAACATAAAATCACAATTACTTCTTTAAATTAAAACAAATGCCTCCTTGTCTCGTGATACTGAGATTGAAATCGACATTACCGAAACACCACTACCCTCTGCTAACAAAACATGCGTCATTTTGTCAAGTATGTGCAAAATAGGAGTTGTTCACTGGAGTGACACGTAGAGTTTTCATCGTTGCATTGAACCAACGCAAATGCGAGCATAGAAAAAAAATTGGAGAAAAACTCTGTCATTTTGAACTTATTTGATTTCTTATTCAGTAGGTCGAGAACACAAGAGGAACTCCCCATAACAGCCGAACAAACAGCTTGCTTGGTTAAACACATACAAGAGATAACCTACGTTCGGTGACGAGTTATCACTTCCAAAACAGCTAAAATTTATACGCAAACCTTCGTATTTCACAGCGTCAAACAGTGCATTATGCATTTTAATCGACGTTTGCAATTTTAGCCGATCATTACCAGAAACTTGGTGATATCACCAACCTGAACAAGCTGAGGGGACAGCTGCAAAACGACCGGACGTCCGAGATAATCGGAAATTCCTACCGTGCTTCTGAAATTAGTTGCAAATTTCTAGTGATTTTAGCATCTTTCATTGACCTTCTGATGTTTTCCGAAGTAAGCAGATTCTTAACGTTTGATTTAATAGCACTCTTTAACACATTTAGAAATTAAAGCTTAACTTGGAAATTGAGTGGTAATATTCCACATTATTCATTTTTTTTATTATACTCAATCTTATTTTTCTCTGTAGGCGAAACGAAGGACCAGCATGGTGTGGTGGTGAACGCGTTAGCACCCAAAAATGGTACTAGCGCGTACGTTCCCCACAGCAGACACCTGCGGTCCGGTGTTTTCCAAATTTTGCAAATATCTCATAACCACTATGGTTGTGTTTCACGTAATACTTGTAGTGAAAAATTGTAGTAGGCAGCAAATTAAAAAAAAGGTAACATTGCAATTTCAAGTGTAACGTGAGATTAATGGAGCTAAATATCAATTTGCGCTCCTCAGATCAACCCCGTCGACGGGTGATTGCTGATGGCACTGGTAGGTAGAAAACTAGCCGAGAGATAGGGGGAAACGAAGAACCGCATGGCGTGGTGGTGGTCGCATTAGCCCGCGGAAGGGGTAATAGCGCGTTCGTTTCCACCGCATACACCTGCGGTCCGGAGTTTTGCAAATATCTCAACATCATTATGGCTGAATTTCACATAATACTCTCCCATGGAAAATTATAGTAGGCAGCAAATAAAAAAATCAACATAGTAATATCTTAGTTTTAAACTCTTTGCTAAGAGCACATTGCATTGAATGTCCTATGAACACCAACCTTATCTGTTCTGTAGGACACTCGGCGACCTGCGCTGGCGCCTTAAGTTGACATTGCGCTGAAAAATAAACCAATAATCAGCGATTCCTTCAATATTCCTGGTTTCCGTGTATTAATACCAGCTGGTTCCGTTTGCATTGTTGGTTCAAGAACTTCCTGAGCAGGTGGTTGTTGTCCTTCTTGACTGGTGTTTGATGTTGTACTACTGGAGCTGCTGTTACTAAGCTGAGAAGGTTCCGGCGTAGGTGAAGGTGAAGCGCCCAGAATCGCCTTTTCAAATGGACGCAGTCGTTCCAACAACTGCGGTTTTGCACCTAAAACAGTAAACTAAGTAGAACAAGTAGAAGAATTGGTGTATAGAGCACCTAAATCACTATCCACTCTGTAGAAAAAAAAACTCATTTTGCCGATTCACAATATAAGAATAATAAACGATACGGAGGTCAAACGAAAGCTGAAAAAGAAGGAATAAAATTAATAATGCGAGAAACGCAACGACTAAAAAGTCGGTTCGATCCTGCCCCGTGCTAACCAAGTTCCCATTCCCTCAGTCAACAAAATGCAAGCAGACTGGCTTGTCTGTAAAAATGCATTCCGATTCATAAACGTCACCGTCTCCTCGCGTTGAAGATCTGGAATCACTGCAGCAAGGGTATCCCAAAATTCCACAGAGTCGTTCGATCAATACTCAACAATATTGGTAAGGAAGAAAAAGTCATTTAGTAGCTGAACCCGCTGACACTCATGGATGGTGGATACTAGAAGACGAATAGAATAAGATAATTACTGGGAGCTGCACAATATGTGAAGGTAGGTCATGTAAATAGAAAACAAACGAAATAAATTACTAGCTCTAACGGCATTGCTCATGTTTATTTACAAAGCTTCGCCTCACATTCAGGACTTGAGAGCTGATTAATGGTTAAACGTCAAAACGACCAGAACTGCATCATTTTTTTTTGCTTTGTAAACTTTATGTGGTTGCAATCCTCCTAACGGTTTACCGCCTTATGGTGGCTGGGAGGTGTTCCTAAGTGTCGGGCAGTGCTGCACAGCGGAGAGATTCATCACCCTCACCAGGGTCTCTCAGCTGAGAAGGAGTTCGGCGGTTCCATCAGGAAGCCCAGCTAACAGTAAACCAATACCAAGAACTATCGCCGTCCTGGTATCAAACTAGTCGCATGGTGGCAAATCTTTCTCTGATCCACTCCGAAAAATGGAAATTATGCTGGAGTCCGCACAATCAGTAAGGACGGGCCATCCAAGTATCCAGATGGGGTAAGTGTATGGTTGTAATACTAAGATAAGAATGCTCACCTTATTCAACGCATATAAATTTTTATATGCAGTATGAGAATGGGATGAAGTTTTTCAAAGTTGATGCATGAATCGAACCTGCACGCACTATTGTGGCAACGACGCCTCATTGTACCACACATTACCATTAGCTCGATACAAAAAAAAAGAAAAAAAATGAACAAAATACACAGCATAATACCTTTCCACACCTTAACACCATTAACCGAAAAAAAAGTGAAAAAGAAATTTAAAACCATAAGAAACCAAAATTCCCTAGGCAAACTAGTAAGTACCGATGATTTTTGTTCAGACGACAGAGTTTTCCAAGTTCTCCATGGGAGATCATTCTTTTTTATTTGAGCATTTCATTCAACACCTTTCCTGCATGAGGTTGCAGTGTTACTCAGACAGTCTCAAGGCAAGTGCAATATCAAGTTTTTACTTCAGTAATTTAAAATTTTTTCGTGATTTAGTAAGGAGCAGCTATATAATGTGGCGCCACTATCTGTAGTACTAGTTATGGTTCGACCTCGTCTAGCTCGTCTGGAAAGGTCACTAGTCATTTTCGGCACTAAAATACCTCAATTTCCGCATCATAAAGCTTCCAGCAGTTTGAATCTACATTAAATTCTGAGATTAAAGATAGATTTCACCGTTATTGTAAAGTAGGACTGTGTTAGTCCAGATCCAAATGCATTGGATAGTAATGAAAAACCTCTCCCATACTAAGAATCTACAAAATTTGTATGAATATTTCAAATATTCAAACCATAAAAATGGCATCAAAGCTTTGAATACTAAAGCCATAGGTTGAAAAAGATGGATACAGACAGTGGAAGGTGAACGATGGTGGCGTAAGGTCCGGAAACACTTAAGCGGTCACTAGCGAACGGGCGCTCATTACAAACAAATGCTAAGAAGTAGAGTGAAAGTGAGAGTGAGAGAGAAAAAGCCACGACCTGAGCTTCATTTTTTGCGGATTTTAACCTCATTGTGAAAAAATTTATGACGACAAAAAAATCATTGGTCTCAATTGCATTAACAAAATCTGATCATTTATACTCCGTTGATATGCGTCAAATCTTAACTGCGTTTCTTTGTTTCGCTTAAGCTAGCAGTAGTGGTACAGAATCCGTAATAAGCCAATTCACTGCTATATTCTTTTTGGTGTTTGTTTGATTCACAACCATATCAAACCTGAAAGTGGCTACGGATACCACTATTTCATAAAATGCATGTTATTCACCTATCATTTGAAGAAAACTGTTAGTCTAGGAATTCAAAGATGAGTGACGAAGCGCTCAGCGTTGATCAAACCCTGAGGGATGTGTCAAGCCTCAGACTTCATCAAGGGAGCCAGTGTGTATTGCAGGACACTTCTAACCACTGCAATACCTGCGTCCTATGAGTAAGAAACAAAAAAATGAAGTTCTGCTTAAATACAGTGATAACCTGCAGGATACTTCAAAATCTAATAGACATAGAGTAGTTTCAGACTCGTAAAAAATGCCAAACAGTTTCCGTTTCACGACGTTCTAACGTCCTCAAAAAATTTCACAAATAAGCACATGACTGTTTTACGGAGGATAAGACGTATACAGATGAACAGAATAGTAATAGTTGCATGAAAGTGTCATGATTGGAGCAAAGTAACCTAATATATTATCTGATCCATCTATACAATTGGTGCCAAGAATTGTTCTAAAAAAAACACGAAAAGGTAGTAGAAAGAGAAAAAAGAAATAAATCAATACCTGACACCGGTAGTTGTCTCTTTTTACACTCATTTTTCAACTCCTGAACCTTATAGTCACTCAGACGTCTTACTGTTACTTGAGTAGGTGGTGATGATGTGAGACTGTCTGGTTGCATGTCATACTGCATTTGTTCGTCCTGAGAGTGCGCTGGATTATCGTCGTTGTGTTGCCATTGTAGAAATAATTTCTGTTGTTGAAGTAACAGTTCGTAGCTGTTTTGTTCGCAAGCTTTTGCTGTCTGATTGAAAATCGATTTCACTTTTTAGTTAAATATTATTTTGTCAATCACAGAAAGAAAAAAAGCTCTATGGCATAATAACTACAGAAAAATTTCTGCATGCGCAGTCACAAAAACTACAAACTAAGTACAGAACTTCATAGTTCGCAATTTGAACATGGATTGTTGAAGGGTACTTTTAGCAAAGTTTTTTAGCGTTCATAAGTGTAAACCAATAAGCCTATACCTCTTCAACAGGCGACCGAACCTCAGCGATCACTGTCACTTCGTCATCCTCTCTGCTGTCTGGAGCTTTCGTTTTAGCGCGTAGAGGTAACGGATCACATTGTTTGTATGGTGTAGATTTCTGCAAACGTAGGAGAAAATCGATCAGAATAAGCCAATAAGCCACGCATTAAAGAAAGAAAGAAAAACGAAAACATGAAATTTCAACATTGAGATGGAAAAAAAGAACATCAAATGTTAGATCGACAGGATTTTTACGTTGCGCTACAGTAATAACAATAAGTTTTGATAAGATAGACAATAGTGTTTGTATTGATGTATAACAAACTTTTCTAATCAGTCCCTTGTTTGACAGAACATTGACAGGCTTGTTTTGGACACGAATAGCAGCCTGAGAAACAATTTCCATATCTGAAACTTCAGGAAATAACCGCAGGATTCGTTAGTCTGACTCTACGATCACATCTGATCTTTACTGCGCTTTGAATAGAATGATTGCAAGTCTCTGCGCCAACGCATTTACGCTGCGCATAGGTGTTGGTGTACTTTAAAAAATTGTAATCGATGGAATGAATCAGAAGAATATGCTCATATTCATCGGTACTTTCAAGAACCATAACATAATAAATGTAAAACCGACATTCATTTGTAGATGACGCTGCGGGCACTCATGGACAATTGTTATCATCGTACTTCAAGAACGAAAAGATTTTTAAAGACTAGAACCATTAGGTTCTTCAGAAACAAATGAGCGTTTTTAAAAGTATTATTTAAAATGCCAAAACTGGCTTCAAACAAAAGATTACTAATCAAAATAAAAGCCATTTGAATCTATACATTTCTGCCAACGAAAGAAAAGTTTATTTATTTCAGTTGCATAACGTTCTGGAAATCTGGAAGCGATGAATTCGTTGAAGGCATTTTTTTGCGTCGTCGTGGTTGGTGAAGGATTTTTCGCGCAGGAAGTTGTCAAGGTGCTTGAAGAAGTGATAGTCGGTAGGCGAGAGGTCTGACGAATATAGCGGATGAGGCAAAGTTTCTGGTTCTGCAACGTGAGGCCGGATGTTGTCGTGGAGAAGGATTGGTCCTTTTCCGTTGACTAACGCAGATCTTTGTTCTCGGATTTTACTGTGCATGTCGTCGATTCGTTAGCAATACTTCTCTGTCGTAATCGTGTCGCCTGGATTCAAAAAGCTGTGATGAATCGGCCCGGCTGCAGACCACCAAACAGTCACCATAACGTTCTTTTGGTGCAATTTCGGCTTTGCGTAGTGCTGTGGAGCTTGATCGCAATCCAACCATTGAGTTGAACGTGACCGGTTGTCGTATAGAGTCCGTTTTCGCCGCATGTCACGTTTCTATCAAGAAAACGGCCGTTTTTGTTGGGAAGAATAAGAGCAGACGACACTTCAAAACGGCGATTTTTTTTTAAATTTTCGTTTAATTCGTGCGGCACCCACTTTTCGGGTTTTTCCGTCTTTCCTATGTGATTCAAGTGAGTGGAAATTGCTGTTGTGCTCGCGCCAAGCTGTTCTGCAAGCTCTTGAACAGCTGTTCGCGTGTTTTCTTCCACTAATGCCTTCAATTTGTCGTCGTCAAGTTCATTGGGAAGTGCGTCGCCTTCCTTGTCTTCGAGGTCGAAATCACCAGATCGGAATTTCCGGAATAGTGTTCGCAGTGTTGATTCACCAACACTACCTTCACCCCAAACGTCATTAGTGTTTCGAGTCGTTTCTGTTGCACTACGACCGAGTTTGAACGCATAAAAGAGAATTTTACGAGAATTCATTTCGACATCTAAAATTGCAAAGCTGAAAATTCGTTAAAAGGTTCAACTTTTGACAAAATATAAAGACATGGTTAGAAGGAACATAAAGTGAACTTTCTAATGATACATAATACTGCAAAGCACAAAGAGTATTTTATTGGTAAAAAATACATCAAAACAATAGATATTTTTTAAATGTTTATTTATTTCTGAAGAGTGAGGTTCTATTCTTTTCAGAGTGCATTTCTTATGCTGTACACGTCAATACAATTCTGTTTATGGTAAGTGCAATTGGTAAATATGAAACTCTTTTTAATCCCGAAAAAAATGTCCTTGACATGTTAGCCGATTACTACTATGTTTCTCCTTTCATTGCAACTATTGACAAAGAAATAGTGCTAACGTTACCACGTATCTGGTGGTCATATTCCTGCCCACGTTTTTTCTTTTCATTCAGCAAATCATCGTGTTCATCTCAAACGCAAATGTTCAACTTTTTGCTATTTCCCGTTCTCTAATCCTTTCTTCGCTACTCGCATTTTGAAAGAGGATAGTGCAGCAGTAGTGAGCTCATTCGTTATAGGATGGCCCAACCAACCCTAGACGCAGGTTCGACCTCTCCCAGACTCACCAAACACCTCATCCTTCGAAGGAATGGGAGTTGCTACCAAACTTGTCTGGAACATGCTCACTTCCCGTAATCCACCGACGAACGCCCTATCAGGGGTTCTCGCCGGATTCCAGAGGCCATCGATTGCACTAACATTCAATGAAATTCGTAACGAAGAAGCGAAAACCCTCTAAGTAGCAGCCAATCTCCCATTCAAAAGAGTTCGAAGAGTTTCGTGGTTGGTTAATGTGACGAAACCAGTCGAATGAAAGAAGTGTTGAGAAGAGCGCAATGTGATACATGCGATGTCGGAGTTACGTGGTAATAAAAAAAATATGTTTCGTTGCAACATATAGTCGATTTGTTTCCGATTCCATGTTTCAATTTTACAGGTGAATACAAGAAGCACGTCTATGTGTAAATTGTTGGCCTTCCTGCGACAAATTGCTATGGTTATGGTGCGATAAAAACACATTGGATGAGGTCATTTTTTCAGCATCATTTTTTTTGTCAAATAAAAACAGATGAACGGGAACCACTTGGTTTCTTTTCTTAAACTCATCGTGTGCACAGTTGCTATCCCTCATTTACGTTTTTTTCAGAGTGGATTTGTTAAGAAGATTTCGTTAACGTTTCACTCACTTATTCACTTAATGAAGAACACCTATGTGCTTCGGGTTTCCATGTTATAAGCACTATGTATGCTTCCAGTAGCAAGATCACTGGTGTTTCTCTGCCTATCGTGACACGAACGTTGTCTTCAGCTTGTTTCATAACTAATTCGAGGGGTATGTTAAAGTTCGATTGAGAATATGCCGCTGTATTCTATGTACATTTGCATGATCATGAGAGGTGTTCTGAAGAATGCAATTTCGGTATGCGACTCTCTATCTCTCTCTTATAGTCTTGGATTAATGCTGAGCTCGCAAACTTTTTTCTCCATTCACTTGTCTCTACGGGAACAGTACGGTAATCCGTGGGATTGAAAACCAACCGAAAGTGAATGAGAAAGGAACACAGCACAAAACATTATACTAAAAACAATGGAAAGAGTAAATCTGACAGAAATGAGACGGAGAGAAAACGGAAAATGTACCAGATCTATGAGCGTACCTGAGAAGTAATGATATCTGAGCAATAATAGAAAGTAATTCTGAACTACTTGTTCATGTCTTGCGAATAATATAAACAAAAAACAACAAGAAAGAAAAGTCTAAAAACCTGTGGATATTGGACTTGGCATCTCACTTTCTTTTTTTTCAACGTATTCACTTGTTGGTTGGAATAGTACTCGGCCTTCTGAAAATGCAAAACTTCCATCCAAGAAAACAGTCCTATGATGGACAGAAAGAACCGTCTGCAGTAAAGGGGTGATCACCAGTGTAAGCTTGTTGGGTAAAAAAAATCATGTAAGAGATCTTTTTGAAATTTCTGCCTTTTTCATTATACGTAATAGCACGAAATGAATGAAAAGCGCATGCTCGGGTTATGATGGAATTCGTTTGCTTTGCTTGCAATTCTCATTTCCGCTTCTTCGAAAGAGCAAATATAAGCAAGAGTTCCACAAAATACCATAGTACACGTGTATTTTTTTCTTGTTCAAATTTCTGGTTTTATAAAAAATGGTCGAGAAGGTACATATGAAAATGACAAGGTGAGAAAATCACGGATTCAGCGCACAGAGCTCGATCACCAGTGAGCCAGAGAATCGATCTACCTGATGTCCGTAATGTAAAAAGGACTTACTGAAAAAGCGCAGGTACTAAAGCCTATTGCTAGTTCATTTGAAAACAAAGACCAATCGTCTTTACTTCAACAAAGTGTTCTTTTAATATTATAAATAAATCTCGATATTTACCTTTTACATCTAAAAAAAAGCTAGTCACTTCACAACCATATAATGGTCTCTGTTCAATTTGTCGTTGAGCGCATAGATTGAGGTTCTTCCACAGTCAGCGGCCTTTTTCTTGATTGAATGAAAAAGGAAGATCCAAGAATTGATATAGGAAATAACTGTAACCCTTAAAAAATGGTATGAAACCGCATCGCCAGCTTTTCATTGAAAGTTGTTATGTACAAAATCTTATCTCATTCTTCTATTTATTTCTTCTATTTCCTTCTATTATTATTTACTTTTCCATTTCATTCTTCTATTTATAGACTGTTATTAAACTCCGAATAGCTATCCATTTGACAAATATAAAACCAGTATTCTCCACCAATTTATTGAGATGAATTCACATTTTCACCGTAGGTCCAGATGTTTCGTTTTTGTAACGACACGTTTGAAATCACAAATTCATGAAGGCAATGCCAGCGTCAGCGATAGCACACGGCAAAAGGAAGTTCTTTTCGGTGTCAATCTGTATCACCATAGGAAAACTGTGTCAACTGGTTCAAAATAGTAAAACTTTACTGCCATAGAGAGTGCCACGTGCTAGCAATGTTTAGATTTCTTCATCATCTTTTCATCTCAGACGCGTGAAAAATGTTAGTTAGGTGGTATAGTTCTTAAAACCTATCATCACTCCAGAGGTCTCATATATTATTAGCATGAAGAGAGGATGTTTGCGCTACTTTACACCGCAGCAAATGTATAAGATTAATGAAATGATGTTGCACTTTCTGTTCAGCAGTTATCATGTCGGATGGTGTGATCTTCGGATAATTCGTGTGCCGTTGATATTCGTTGGTTTATGATGCACGGGTAGTGCAATAGTACCATTAGCAGCAAATGTCATTCTTAAGCCAGAAAGCAAATCTTATGGCAGACCATCCAGTTCAGTTTTTATTTTATGAATCTAAAGCTATGCGTCAGTGCTTTATGTAATTGCGCTTTTCTCATTCACTCAGTTTACAACATGACCCGGCTCAACTATCGCCGAATATTACGTGAAGTTCGCAGTGTTTTGGGACTGAGTTACACTTAAGAATACGCAAGAGAAATAGTGATGTAGAGAATCGAATACTCTACATTCTTCAAATCCTTGCTCCATTTTCTTGAGCGTATAGTAGAAAATCCTTAATATGGGTTAACGAAAAGAGTGCAGAACATTGTTCTCTTAAATCAACAAGTCCTAAAAACTGTTTACTAGATGCAGTGTTGGAAATTTAATACACAATAAAACATATTCAAGCTCAGAACATTTTTCCAAGTCTTGTTTTTTCCGGAGACACAGGAATATCGCATAATAAGAGCAAAATTTCATTTAACAATAGATGGATTAGAAATGCGCAGAAACCTTTTACCATATAATTTCAGCTAGTACAAAGCAGAAATCAGTAACTAAAAAGAGTAGTCCCACAAACAGCAAGGTTATCAATCTTTTCATCGGCTTACGATAAAAGCTGACCTTTTTTGCTCAAAACGCTGTAGATACGGGTAGTGTAATGCCAGCTACTTAACAATCATTCCATAAATCGGACCGCTTATGCGAAGTTCTTCTGGCAGAAAGAACGTCATCTTTACACAAATGCACTTGCCTCTTTGTATATCTGCTGCATGATGCCGATTCTCATAGCCAGTCTATTAATCTCATGCACATAATGTGCTCATCGGATGAAAAAGAGTTCGATATGAATAAATCGTCAAGTTCACCTTCGATAGCTTGTTCAAGATCAGCGTCAGCTTGCAGAATTTTTCGCGTCACCAATTCAAGTGGGCCAGGTCGCGATTCTAGTTTTCGACTTAGATTTCGACGAATGCGATCTTGTCGTAGTAGACGAGCACGCTGCTCTATCAACGGCGCTACGCGGCCATCTTAAACAGAAAATAACGAACAAAGTCATAAAAAAGCAAGGTTAAGATTATAATGCCGAAATATTTACAAAGCTGCGAAGCCTTTACTTCTGGATTTCAAATTTCTTAACACACAATTTTTTATTTGCTGTCCCTCCCAACGGTTTATCACTTCATCGTGGCTGGGAGGTGTTCTTGGATGTTGCGCTGCGATGTAGAGCGAGGAGATTCATCTTCATGGCAGAGTCTTCCAAGCTGAGAAGGAGTCCGGCGTTTCAATCAGGAAGCCAAGCTATGGGTAAACCAATACCACGATCCATCATCGTCCTGGTAACAAACTAGTTGTATGGTGGCAAATTTCCCTCTGATACACAAGGACGGCGACTACCAGTGGTGGTGATGACTTAGGGCAGACTTCAGCTCTGCTGTCGTCGGGACTCCAGGGAACTATAATGGCTAAACCAGGAAATCTCGGGACAATGGGAATTATGCTGGGGTCCGAACCATTGAAGACGGGCCATCCAAGTATCCAAGTAAGTAAGTAAGTTTTAAAAGTGAGAAGCTAAGTGTTTAGTACCTCCCCAAGTGTTCAGCATTGAGTAAGACACAGATCAAAAAGCGAACACATGCTTGCTGTGAAACCTAGGTCAATTAACGGAATGGAATCCCTTTCTTCGTTACACTGAAATGAAGTAGGTACTCACGACAAAAGTGCTCATAGCCACGATGCGTAGGTATACTTGGGTATATAAAATAGGCTACATCTGACGATGATTTGCAAGAAAATGAGCAAAAAAAGTGGGTGACAAAGACATGGAGTTTGCGTTTACCTTTGGTCAGAAAGCCTTACTTTTAGACCGGGTGATCTATACAAGTTACCTATGAGTACACCCAAACACTGTGGAAGCGCCCCGCAAGCTACATGTGAGCATCATAAGGCAGGTATCTCACCATTAAAGAAGAAATAAAGAACATTATATGAGAACTGTGATTCCTTTCGTAATTCTTAACAGACAAAGTGATTGAACAGCTCTGCTGCGATGTAGAGACGAAAGGAGATGGTGCTGTTGCCCACTTGTGTCATGATGGTTAACGGGATCACAGGTGGTGCGACAGTAAATATCACAATCCTACTTTTCATAGGGGGAAAAAAATGCAATGTGTTATCCATTGGAGAAAAACCATAATGAAACTTATACCTACCAGATAGTAGAATATGCTGATTTAGCAGACGTTCTCGAGATGGGCGTTGTTCGATCTTTTTTCTCAACTGCTCACCTCGAGCAGTGGCCCACCCTGAAACAATTTGGCGTCACTCATGTGTGGGCGTTAAACATCCGCTTCGAACCACGTGCTATCATCGAATTCCACGACAGAGTAAGCTTTTCTCACTGTCCCTCATCCGAACGAGGAAATATAGAAGCTAGTTGAGATTGTATATTTAGATCTCAGACACCGATAACGATAATCCCTGAGTAATAATAATAATGAATAATAATAACTACATAGATATAACAGCTGCGTATACATACATATATATATATATATATATATATGCATATGCACACGGATATAGTATTTAAAGAGCCCTTTTATATAAATACAGACGAATTTCTGTCGATTTCTTCGCAAAGAGCGAAAAATTGGAGTTCAAAAGAGCTAAAAGTTCACATAAGTGATATTGCTCTCGGCAGAATTAGTGTGAAATTCGAAGGCTAGAACGTCGAAACTCAGAAACGAAGAAACTAGATAGGGCAGAGAGAGAAAGTAGACTTAGGTATACATTTATCCTACTTTTTAAGAGCCAACACTTTTCGGTGAGAAAACACAAGCCGTTAGCGCACACTCTAGCTTTATTACTTTATTACTGAGGCACTCATATGAAGTAAACAGAAAAGTGCTCAGCACATCCATACAAATCCTATGATTCATATCATAGTTTTCATTCGCCTTGTGTACATTACCGGTGGCCATAGATGCGATCTGTTTGGTTTCCAATTTTGTGTCTGAAGGCATTTCTACCTATGAGTAAAGGTGACAATCAATAAGCAGAGGAACAGCTGATCGACATTTTTGAGATTTTCAAATGCTGTCATTCACTTTTCCAGACAGTACTGAACTCAATGTCATTCTCCATGTTCTCTGAACATTACAAACATTACACATGCACAAATCTCTTCAATTTTGACTTGCAAAGAAGATTTCTGAAAGAGCTCATACGATAGGTTTTAAAGCTTTGGTGTCCTGAAATTGTTAGGCGGCTTCCTCAACATATCTGAACGCCGCGTCTATTGCTTTCATCTTCTTCTTCGTTTATACTGTTCTTCTTTTATTTCGTTTAACACATAAAACTCAAGGTGCACTGCAGACAACGTACCTGTTGTCAAAATAATAGTCGCTATAAACTTTAAAGCAAGACATCTCAACCCATACTAAACGCTATTAGTGACTTTAAAAAATAGTTAGAACCTACCGATCTCTACCTACAAGATGGAGTATTGATCTTTTTGCAGTCTACAACCTATATTTCTTCCAAAGTATTGCTTCAAAGCTTATATTCGAACATGAAAGCAAATGAAGAAGCACGGTTTAGCCCAGTGGTACACGATGATGCCTTCCAATGTATCGCTGGTGTTCTTGGAATTCATGTTTCCTTTGCAAGTTCAAAAAAATTTGAACTTCTCTTATTTTTTTTTCTGGGAGCTCTAATTCAAACATGTTCAAAGTTGGAAGGGCAATGATTGAAAATATATATATATATATATATATATATATATATATATATATATATATATATATGATTAGGGCGATAGAACAAGGTTTTCTAGTCATACAGAAATCACTATCAGCTATCGGAACGCCAGCTTCGGGTGTTGCTTGTTAATGTGGTTATCGACCTAGCACATTTAAGGTGAAATTAGATACTTCAATGCTAAGTATTAGTATGTCGATCAGACTCCAGCATTTCCACCCAATTCATTGCCCTGGTACTGGCATCCGGTTAGTGTGTGTTTGGCTACGGCATGACGAATTGTGCTCACTTTCCTTCACGGTCTTTTACCTTGTAGTGCTATATGATTTCCTGCGTATTTAGTTACTACGATCACTGTAGCCGTAGTAGGAAGACATCTTCATGAACTGATTTCAGATTAGGTCGAGTTTTGCTTAGATAATACTCTCGTAGGAGCCGGATTTAAAAAATACAAAGATGTAGTAATATAGCATTTTCAACCAAACACTTTGTTTTGCTTCTAGGGAATGACAACAACGTCGTTGTGCATCCCATCAATGAGATCTTTTGTTTAGAACGGTACTGTTTCTCATTGAAAGTGAGTTGTCGTAGAATCCATTTACTGTGGACAAGACTGCAGCAGAACAGATTCATTCTCGTTAAGCCTTCCTTTTCCGAGCTTCTACAACTAACATTCTTACTTTATGGCTTTTCTTAAGGTTGAACCAAAGTCATCACGAATTTGCAGGACTATTCACTGCGATCATCATTCTTTCAGCTCACTGTAGAATGCTTCATGCTCGCAGTCGTCAGCTGCAGGTGTTGGTAAATAGCAGAAATGCTTTTACCGTTTTTTGGCTTGGAAGCTGGAGACGGAGAAAAGCTAGGTAAGATGAAAAGATCATATGTAAGTCAACATGAAGGGCAGCACACGAATGTACAACTAAGGTGACGCCACCGACATTTCGTGACGTTATCTTCTCAGTGAAGATAGTAAGAGTAACGTCATTCCATTAGGACTTGCCCGTAATGCCATTTGCCGTCTATCGGAATGAAAATGATCAGTTCAAGCTTAATGCATGCCAGCTTTCCGTCCAGGTTGCGTGCATGTGTAATTGTAGATAGTAGGTTCAACAACTTATGGGCCTCTGCAAACTAAAATCTTTAGGTAAAATATCGCGTTTATTAGATGCATTCTATGTAAACATACGGAATTATGTCCTATTTTCAGCACGATAGTAGCACCCGTTGAAAAACAATAATGATTAGGCCTGCTCTGATTGGGACTTATGGAATGATTACCGGATGAAATCGCTTCAACAAGAAACCAGATAAAATGAATGGTTTTTGGGTCATTGTTGACTCTGAAAAATGAGAACATCCACCTATATTATCAAATAAGACGAAAGCAAAGAAATTACGTGAGGTGATAATCGCACTGAACTATAAGTAAAGATGTTTTTCAGCTCAATGATGATTGACGTCGTGAAACTATTAGAATGGCATAAATTCATGTGGCATTTGTGAGCGTCATGAAATTAAAAATGTTTATGAAGGTTAAGGTTCAGCTGTTCTCCTACGAAAACCTCAACAAAACCCAAATGAATCATACTGTCACTCTCCTGGTCTAAAATATGCATTTTACAGCTTTTTTTGGTTTTCTGTTGAATCAACCTACATATCTATATGTATATATATGTATATATATATATATATATATATATATACATATATATATATATATATATATATATATATATATATATATATATATATATATATATATATATATATATATGGAGAAAGAGAATCAGAGAGACACTAATAATACAGTTTGTTATTACGTCAGAAATATAATTTCACGACGAGAAAGGGATGCTCATGAACATTACATTCGTTGTTACAAATATAAGAACAAAATTTCAAAGTACAGCAAGATTTCCGTTAAAAGCATCCGGGAAGCTTCGCAAAACATGTAGATGTTCTGAACTCGTTCTCCAACCATGATACATCGGTCACACATATGTGACAGAACCGCATAGCTTGTTCTTTGTGTATTTAATATAAGCGCTGCAATTAGGATTGTTAAATGTCCATTATCCAAGGAATTTCTCTTGTTTCTATGAAAGACTAAAAAATACTCTAAAGCAATTAGAACACAAATTCGTCTTCCCTCTTAGGATCCACTTCAGACTCTCTTCGTGTTAGTTAAAAAACTCTGTAGTGCCATTATTACCAAGCTATTTAAACTCATAAATATAATTGTTTTCAAGAGTAACGAAAACCACTGGAAATCCTAAAATGAAAGAGTGGCATAGAGGTGCTTCAAGATGAATTCTATACACAGTTAAAATGAAAGAGTGGCATAGAGGTGCTTCAAGATGAATTCTATACACAGTTAACACCACATAACGGTGATTTTATGCAGTGAGAACACCGACTGGATAAGCAACGAGGTGTGAAGAGGAAAGACTAAGCAAAAAGTCGAAATTCTCAGTGTGATTCGTAATTTAGGGAAAACACCAGACGAAAAACCAACACTACACGAGGTGTGGTTGATCAAAGATGAGATGCGTGCTCGATAGAGGCATGCGAAGCGACATGATACCGATGTGTAAAGCTGTGCTGTGCAGGGGACCATATGGCCCGAAACGGGAACTGCCGAGGACGTCTAAAACGAACTTCTTCCGCGAAGACACTTTTTGCTGCGTTCACATTTATCATGCTAGATGTCTCTCGCTCTCGTCTTTACCAATTCTTCGAATGTTTCCGTTGAATTTCGATTCTACTGCATATTAATCTTACTGGCCGTCGCTCACCGATGTCAGCTGTGGATGACGCCGAAACCATTCATTTGAGCGTGATGTGTAGCGGTTTGTCGTTCACCGACCTCTCATACTATACCTACAGTTCTCACTATTTATCTTACATCCAAAATTGCCCCACAACTGTCACAAAATTCCACTTTATTTACTTCTGAAAAAGATTAGTAACCACATTCCCTCCATCACTTAACCTATCATGATGAATATTAAACAATCCACTCATTCTTCTTCAATCCAATTAGTTCCAAACAAAATTCTGCCTCCCACCTAGACGTCAACCACTCAGGAATTTTTTATTAAACATACGGAGATGAGTCACTGACTGGAAATGATGTCAAATTGAAACAAAAGTGACAAATGATTTTATAAGAAACTCAAGAATGCTACTCATCCGACTACGCTATGATATCATAAAAGAAATATGGATAATCGAACTGTCAACATCGATTACATGCAAAACGCGTATTTTGTTGATTTACGATGAATTGCGTAGGAAATTCGGCATCGATGAGTTCGCAAACAGCTAGAATGATTTTAAGAAGTCTAAAGCATAAGATACGTAAGTAGTAGGATATGAAGCCTTTTTTTCATTCTCTTCATCTTTCAGAAAAACATTATTTCGTTATCTACTACCTAATTATGCTATCTGAATGCATATCATGTCATATTTTCGTTCAAGAAAATAGTTAACAAAAAAAGCCGATGTGTCTACAATTTTCATACTGCCGTCACCATCACCAACAACAAAACAATTTAAAAATTATTTCGAGTACACATAATAAGATATAAACACCGTTCTGTACTTACCAGCTCAGCAATACTTTGTCTGCTTCACAACCCACGCTATGACCTATGATGACAGAACAAGTCAGGGTGTCAGTGAGATGTTTGTGCTAAGCAATTCCTAGCCAAATATCCGATAAAAAGCGTAAACAAGACTCGGATGATATAGCATGGTGGGAGAAGAAATTAGTAGTCATTATAAATAGAGTATTAAGAACAGTATTTGTGACAGTAACAATATTTGTGAGATTGTCTAACTAACAGAATAAGGAGAGATTACTAACTGTAATATATCAGTATTCGAGTAATGCCCAAGAATTTTATGAGCACGTGCAGCTCAGTGGTTAGAGGTGCTCTGAAATGCACACTGGGTCATTAGTTTGATACCGGGTCACTGGCTTATCAAGATCAAGCCCTCCATCTTTCCAGTGTCGGTAGATCGGTTTAAAAAAGTTTTAGAACACTGACTTGATAAATTGACATTCCACCACAAGTCAACGCATAGGCGAGATATGCATTTGATCACCTATAAAATGCTGCAAATGGAACCGAATGCATGGTGCATCACTAAAGCTGAACACTTTATCCTTATTCTTCTAAGCAAAATTTTCTGTGGAATGCACAAGAAATTACGTGGAAGAATCAGGCAAATAAGCACATAGCAAACAAATACAGATGGTAAACAAGCAAATCGACGACAGCACAGATTGGTTAGGATATGTACATTTCCGATACAATTTTTCTATGTTCACGAAAGAATACTGTAACACCTGAGCAAAAAAAGTGAACAAATATTGTACAAGTACGATGTATTTTTGAATGGGTGTCAATACTAAGACTGAAACATAACTGAGTGAGTTTACAATTGCAGTTTAAAACCAACGACTAAACTCTAGTTATATTTCTTCACTAAGGTAATTCGTTTAAGTGAAGCATAAAATTTTAGCATACAGAAGACAACAGCGTAGAGAAAAACTCCATAATCACTGGGAAAGTTTCCTGTTAAAGCCTTCTATGCAAATTCCATATGTAATTCTCCGGCGAGAAATTAAAACTGTTGGAACGTCTCTAGTAGATTCTCGTTCGTTTGTCTCTGTGTTCTTTTCTTTTGATCAATCAAATTTTGACCGCAACACGTTTAGCTTAATGATATCTTGCTTTATTCGAACAAGCTTTTTTAATGTGATGAAAGAAATTTCATCAAGAACCTCATGAAGAAAGCCTAAAGACAATAAAGTGATGTCGCATAGAATGAACGATGATGATGGAAATGAAATATACGCGCTTATAACGACGATGTTGTCGGATGGCAGTGTAGAACAACATGGAATAGACGGCACTATCCTATACGTTACTGAATCATCAAGATAAACGCTAGACGATTCCGGCTGGTGCTACAATACAGATAACGTGTGTCTACGAAAGTCACGAAGTCAGAAGCCGAGGTATTGGAGTACAGTGTTTTAACTTTTAATTAGTACCTACTCTTTTTTCATGGCAGCGCATAATGTGAATACAACCATAAGGACAATGAGATTTGTGCTAAATTCGGAACTTTTGATGGGCTTGGAACCGGCGATTAGCCTTTCAAAGGGGCTCACATACTATCCATCACACCAACCGATGCCTATGCTTTACCTTTCTCTCACCTAGTTTATTTACCCTAACGGTGCTATCAGCAATCACCTGTCAACCGACTGAATGAAAGTCTAAGCAAGGACCTCGCCTGGCATGGTGAATAGCATGCGAGCACTCGGAGTGGGCAATCACGGATTGGAAGCTCAACTGAGGTCTCGAGTTTTGATCATATCTCAGTATTCTTGTCGTTTATAACGAACAGTCGGCGAAACACCAGTATTAACGACTGCCACTTTCCAACCTTCAAGTATTCCTTCATGAGGCAAAAGACACCTCGGCGAGTAAGCTTTCACATTTTCAAGGACACCGACTATGAATCCAGAGAAACAACACCAAGAAGAGCAATAACACAAGCATAAACATAAACATAAACACACACACAAACACACATAGACAACACACACATTTATATATTTTACATATATACATATAAATATATAATTATATATTTATAGACATGCATACACAAATACTCGAACTATCGACGTATAAACAATGGATTATAGTAGTAGTGATACTCAGCACGAAGGCTTGTTTATGAAAGCCACTTGCTGCAACAGTAATTTCGTGAAGTGTCATCCGGAAATAAACGCCATTCTTCTCACTGCTATCATTAACACCTCGCCACCTATACAACGGCCCCAACTAAACGCAAACCATCGAGAAATCTTCTGAGAATAGAAAAGAGTCGAAACTTCTCGAAATTAACCACTCCAAGCACAAAAAAGCAGCTAAATCTATTTGTATGTTCCAAATTCTTCACGAATTTTCAACCACCCTACTTCGTTTTCTGTAAATATTTCGCCCTTAATAGTATCATAGTTCTGTACATTTGACTGAAAATTGCACTGGTTCGTCAACAAATAACAATGGGTGCTATTTCTGAGAAAAAAAACGTTTTCCATTTCGATTTGCTCTCATGTAAGCAGCAGATCGAAAACGTCCATGAACGTTCGAATTTGTTAAACAGGTAAACAAAGTTCGTAAAATGTTTTTTAATGCTTTCGTTTTTACTCACGGATCTCTTTCACTTCGTTTTAACGAAATCATCGCCTGATATCTCAATGGTCTCGAGGTAGACAAAAAAAAGGGAAGAGCCCGAGCACAGTATTCTTAGATGTTAAACATTCATTAAAATCTGTTAAAAAGGATAACCGATCAACATTGCAACGCCATATGCCGGAAGACACTATCAAAATTTTGAACAAACCATACTAACTTTCAGCTAACCTTAAACTTTAACGTTATACAATATTGATGAAGTAGCAAATGTATGTCATTTTCACAGATTCCATAATTATGATGTATGATTGTAGAAATTCAAGACAATAACCGAAAGAAAATGCTGGAGAATTATTGCAAGATGACAATTTAGATGTTAGGGAGAAAAATGTCAAAAGAAACCAGATTGATTAGAATTATTACGGTAACATAGTGTTAAGAAAAAACTACACTTCACGATTCTAAAGAAATTCGGGAAAAAGAAACAGTTTAATAAGACGTCCTGTAGAGTTCTGTTCATTTGAATCAATTTACTCGTTGTTAAATACCGCTACTAGAAGAAATTTAACTTAGCTGTATGTCTATTTTTATTATTATTATTTTTATTATTATTATTACTGTTATTATTATTATTACTATTATTACCACTACTATTATTACTAGCATCGTCATCATCATCACAGTTGATTGAGTCTAAAAATACATTGAAGATGGGAAGAAAATAAGTGAGAAGAAATAGACTACCGATCCCTAATGACCGACACCGACTAATGAATCTCATACGTCGTCGAATCATGGTTGACGTGAATCGTACACACGCTCGACGAGCATTGCTTGTGAAGAAGGAAAAAATAGAGAGGCAGATGACGGAGGCCGACAATCGTGGAGGTTTCGAAGCATTTCGACAACACGAACACAGTTGTCGCTTTGGCCTGACAGGCATTGCCCAGTATTACATCGCTGCGCTCATTTTGCAGGCATCTGATAGCGCTCAAAAGGTAGCGATGCTCGTGGGTCAGAACCCAGCCACGGATCCGACAGTCTCCAGTTCCGCGTTGACGATAGTCGACGGTTTCCAACTGGTCGTTGTCGTGATGTGAGGTAGAAAGCGAAGGCGCCGAAACGTTACAATTTTTTTGTACCAACCTAATGTCATCTCAATCATGTAGGAAATTGTTGCTTATTCTCGTAGAAGTTTAACAAAAGTCAGTTTTAAAGATAATCCCCAGTTCGTTCATCGAATAACCAGCGATTTTCGAAGACTGCTCTCGAAACGATGACAATCACACAACAACGTTGTGCTTTGTAAATTGGCAACATCCATCTTGGTATACCATAACAACTCGACTTTCGCTTTCAAACAAACAGCAACGGTGGCAACGCTGTTTTTTTTCAATTCAAAAAAAAACCTCTATTCACAGTACAAGATAATGACGTTTCATGAGTGTTAAAAACCAAAAAAGGATCGGTTTTTTCCACTAAAACTGATGTTGATCGCAATGAAAACCTATGTTTTGATTTTATGCATACGTAGGCTGCAATAAAAGATTAGAGTAGTTCGGAAACTTTTCAAACGTTCTAAAAACAAGTTCAGCTTAACATTCCCCAATTATACACGTTATACCAAAAGAATCATTATTAAATATAGCTATAAATACGAGGAAAATGAGAATGTGGGACCCGCGTGGTAGTGTTTTAGACCCCTACAGTAACCCTCTTGTGATATAAGAATACACATTCATCTTTGTCGTGCATCACAGTGGGATTGGCCTAGGATCAGTGTGTTCAGTTCTTTCGAAGAATCAGAAAAGCACTACTCCTTTGCTGTGAAGCCTTTGGCTCCTAGTGTTTATGACGACAGTAGCAACACATTTCTCGCTTGACTCATCTTAGCGTGGGTCTACTCTTGGATGGGTTGCCGGATAGAAATATCGGACTCCACACCTTGAGTTGTGCTGTCGGAGAGCTGATTTCTTCTGCACATTACAAAGGAACACGTCTTTGCCACCATTAAGAAAAAAAATAAACTACTGAGGCTGGCCATAATACAAAGCGATAAACAATAGAGTTATTAGTTAAACAGCGCTATTTAGGCTTCGAAAGTGATTTTTCATTGTTGCAAAGCTTTGTAGAAGCTTCATGGATTTCCCTTTTCCATAAGAAATAAAAAGTGACTTTTCATGGCAAAAGTTCCTTTATTGTAACAATAAATAGGTTTAAAAGCGTTTGACAACAAAGTGGTGAAAAACCATTCATTCTGCCGAATTGAGGAAATGATCAACATTGGTGGGATCAAAACTTTACTTAAATGAAAAGTTGCTATTATTCTGCGCATGGCTTGGTTAGTTCTATGCAATTTTGTGTTTTGCAGTGAACGCGTCAGATGCCGTATGAAAACAGACCAAAAGGAAAGCACACAGGTTCACCATCTCACAATAACATCTTGCCGCCTTTATCGTAGACCTTTTTCGGTTAAGACTTCCTTGAAAGTATAGTAGAAGTCAGTGATAATGTAAACGAGTAAATGCTAGTAAGCATTGCTGTCAACTTACTCTGGGAGCCTTCTACTAGAACATCAGGACTCACAGACAGTAAACTAGTGGAAAGAAGTGGTTGTTCTGTGGTAAAAAAGAACGGATAAGAATTCTTAGTTTCTCCACGTACATTTTGGCTATTTCCAGTTCATTCAAAAAGAGAATGATAACCTAAGACTTGGAACATGCATAGCGATGTTAAGCTTACATGCTTACAATCTGGACCCGGACAGAAAGGGAATAAAAAGGTATATTGCACCAACATGACATAGTGATACCCACTATTTAACGGAGAAAATGACGAGGGATTTGAAGGAAACTCACTTTTCACTTAAAAAGTCCGGATTGGAATGCGAAAGATGCTCTTGCAGCTATTACTCAGAAATAGTTAAGGCATAGCAACTAATTATAACTGTTTATATGATTTCACCAATTCATTGCTTTAAGTTAACTTATCGAATGCACTTTGAAAGAATTCTGTTTTCTGGGGAACGTTTATACTCAGCAGTGGTATTAAAAACATAGGTAGCAACGACAACTTATATCAACTTCGTATCAGCTCAACAAGAGCAGTTCGTAAGGAAAACATAGGTAGTTCGAGCGCAGAAGGTCCGAAATTGCTCAAATTACTATTTACCCTTTATCCTTTATTAATCCCTTTATACAACGTTATGATTCGAGGTAGATTAAAAAAGAAGGAAGAAGCGACGCTGTAGAAGATAACACACTTACGCACGAACATATTCACTAGGCACCCCTCGAGGTTTTCTTCTGCAGTAAACTCAACTGTCCTGCTTGACTCGTACGTCACAGACGGTGTAGCTTGCAGAGGAGATAACGAGGCAAAGAGAGGCCCGAATGTACGCGCGTGGTAAGCAATAACAGCTTCATGCCACAAACACATCACCCATCGTCTATACATTTCCACTGAACTCTCATTGTGTCGCTCTGTGTGCGTCTGTGTTTATGTGTAGAGTAGATTGAGGCTTTGAAATTTTGATCTTGGGGGCAAAAATGCGCAAATTTGTTTGTTATGCAAATGGGTTTTCGGTCAATGATAGTCAGTAAAGCATTCTTGACTACCTTAGTAGACGGTTGACATTGCTTGGTAGACAAAGAAATTCGAGTCTCTCTATAAATTTTCAAGGTATACTCAACGTCTTCATCGATATTACTAAAAGTCAAATAGCAAATCAGAGCAAAAAGTTCAGAAAGTGCGAACTCTCCGCAACCTAGGCTATATGCAGCTCCATAAACACCTCATTGCGCGCGCAATGTAATAAAGTGAAAAACGTGAACATTGATCGGATCGACGCGACGATCAATAGACATACACTGCGCCCATTACTGAACTCGTCCACTTTCACGAATGACATATGGTGACTAATTAGTGATATGCATTATTTGGCTCCCGAAGTGCTTTACATTTGATCATTCAAATAATGGGATGCAATTAGCACGTTATAATACGTAACAAAAGATGCTTCGCATTCCGCCCTCTTCTACTTCTTCTTTCTTCAACATGAGAAAACGTTTTTCAAAAGCAACACTTGGTGTGCACTTTCTCTTACGGTGCATAATCTCTTATAGTTGCAATACAGTATAACAAGTATTCCTCACAATCACTGAGATCTACAATCCTCAGTCGAGGAGGAAACCACACTTTTGAGGCAATCATTAAAGCGAAAAAAAAAATTTCGAATAGGTGTGCATACATTAATTTCAGAAAGAGGATTCATGGTATGAAGGAGAACACACCGATAGAGAGAGCTGGATGAATCACTGATTCAACTGACCACATCCGATTCAGCTACTTGAAACAACGGGCCATCCAGTTCAGTGCTATGCATCAAAAACATGGGATTACACTTCAGCCGAATTGAAAAAAATCGCCGACGATACACATGAGACTCAAACGATATCTTTTGAAGGTGAACCTCTGTAGTCAATATTAGACCAGTTTTCATTGTTTGGATTTTTTGACGATTATTCAGTCTTTGAAATTCAGTGGAACATACCTCATGAAGAATAAATATCGGTGGGCTGCTCATAGAATGAAGGGCAGACGACAGGTGCAGGAGAACAAAATTCGAGTGGATCTCAAGGGAGTCAAAAGGGCCTAAAGGAATATCTCTAAAAATGGTAGGCTGATGTGATGGTTGACCTAGTCAGCGAGCGTACAACTGGAATTAGCTTTCAGATTTTCAATTCAAAGTGGAACTCACACCGAATACGACCACCACCAAGAATGACGATTGCAAGGCAACGAAGTTTCTAAAGGAACAAACGGAACCCGCACCATTTATGAAGGCGTGCCCTCTACATAACTGATTAGGTCAACACTTCAAATCGTACCATTCAAACGACTCTAGCTTTCCACGTATAGATGTGAAATAGCGCAGCTCGAACTGTTCATTTTTAGCTAATTAGCATTTTGACTCGCTTGACTGACAGGTTGACCTCGGGATTCCAGGGAACCACAATGGCTACACAAAAAATCTCCGAAAAATGGAGCTTATGCTAGGGCATGCACATCTAGAAAGAACGGGCATCCAAGAATCCATGTATACTGTAAGTATAGAGAGCTCTCCTATTACAGCGATCTTATCGAATGTTTGAAATTCTATATGGCGCCTTACCATTTCGCTAGTAACGAGTTCAATCAACACCATCCGTTGATTTTTAGACGCAAGTTAATCAAGAGGAAGAAGGAATTCAAGCTCAACAAACCATTTAATAGCTCTAAATATGTAATATATATATATATATATACATATATATATATATATATGTACTTACGTACTTGTTATATATTAAATGTGTGTATTTATATATATATATATATATATATATATATATATAAACACACATACATCCTTGGATACTTGGACGGCCCGTCCTCAATGGTTGCGCGGACCCCAGCATATTCCCGAGGTCATCCTGGCCAGAGCCTGCCGCAGGTCGTCACCACTACAGGTAGTCGTCGCCCTTGTGGATCAGAGGAAATTTTGCCACCGTTCCACTAGTTTGATACCAGTACGGTGATGAATCCTGCTACTGGCATATATATATATATATATATATATATATATATATATATATATATATATATATATTGTATACTAGCTGAAATGGACACAACTCAGATATGAAGCCATTTCAAGACTTGGAAACCCATTTACGCATTTTCATTCCTACTTTAATGGTTTGGCGACTGAACATATTGAACGGTGTTCCTGGATGCAAAACTTGTACATCAGGTTTTATTTGTAGTAGTGTTCACCCAAGAGAAAAGGAGTTCGACATTTTAAACCAGAACCTCAGTTAAGCCTAAATCTTTCCCACGACAGAGCCGAGTAAGATATGAACGACTACTTTATCACCGTGAACAGTAAAAATAGGGAACGTTAAACAAAAAAGCCCTTAATATTTTCCCTTAACTCCCTTGATGTCTTTCGAGCAATGCAGTTCACCTAGCAGCAATGGATGAACTAGTCCTTTGATGATTAAAAAATTAGTGATGTAACGGATGGGTATTCTCTGGAATGCAAGAATACCATATAAAAAATTGTCACCTAAAGAGCGTTTAAGAAATAAGACAGTGCCGTCAAGTGGAGCATTTATAAGAACCATATGCCAAGAAAGATCACAGGTGTTTTCATCAACACTCAAGAGCAGAACTTGAAAGAGCAAGTGACTTTTACGGATTGTCATGTCTATTAACGAGCTGTCATCGATGATTATGAATAAAGTACATTTTATTCGTACATAAGGTCTTCACGGTCAAAAGTAAATGTATCGAAAATGTGGAACAAATGAAAGTCCAAATGCGTCAATACGAGAAAGCTTTTGGTCTCTAATTATACACATGAGTAGGATTCCGCCATTATTAAAGATGAAGTCTGAAAGTAAAGAAAGAGCTGCAAGAGGAGAACAGCTGACAGTGAAGATCGCGAAACGATGTAGAAAAGAGATAGGAAACGATCTAAAAAGAAGGTAAATGGATCTGTTAAATAAAGTTCGTGATTGTTCAAAAGCCTTTACAATCTGGAAAACCAAGCTGCCTGTGTTCTTGAGATTGTAATAGCACATCAGATGCTTCTGGAAGGGTATTGAAGATAGAAATCAAACGGCGTTCTAATCTAGAAAACAGCATCGTCCACCCGATAGAGTAAAATGTACAACATTTTAAATCAGCCATGTATTACCACGTTTTTGATTTACTAATATTCAAGTACATTACGAGATTTAAATGAAGAGAATTGATGCATGTACTAAAAAAGTACTGTCTCTTTTGGTCCCTTGTCGCTTACTCCTGTACATTGTACTATATGATGAAGCTTTCATAAAAGATGAAATGATGGGTTTAAAAACGTAACCACTCACCATGTCGAGATGTGTCAGCAGAGAACGACAAGCCTGAAAAGCATGACAGCTTAGAAGGACTGAGAAATGGTAAGAAGCTGAATCACAATGACCGTTGTTAAGGGGTAGCAGTGAGTGATATAAATTTTAAAAAAAGCTTGCGAAATTATTTTGTACTACAATACACCACTTTTAATACACTGCCTCTTTTCTTTTTTAACGGCATGGTGTTGTGTAAAATATAACCATAACGATACAGAGATATTTGCAAAACTCTAGACCGCTGATATCTGCGGTGGGGAACGAACGCGCTATTACGCTTTCTGGAGGATACCGCGTTCACCACCACATCATGCAAGCCCTCGAAAGTCAAGAGTTTTGGAAATATCTCAGCATCACTATGATTATATTTCATATTAATTTAGCACGGATAACACATGAATCTCCAGGAAACGCAATCGCGGCTTCGAAGTCAACCTGAGGTTCAGAGTTTTGCTCATATCTTAGCATTATTGTGGTTGCATTTCAAATGGTGCTCTACCACGAAATGAAATAGGCAGCAGATAAAAGTTAAACATTGTCTTTATATCGACTGAGTCGTTGAATTAATCAATCGGGATTGATACACAACAAAGCACGCCCAAAGTGACTAATTTTTTTGCTCTGACACGCCTTATTAGCAACTCTTAGCTTTAAAATTGTATAGCAGCGTCTGAACAAGAAAAGTTGTTGAAAGTCTGGTGGACGAACTCTTGAAACTGTACAAATTGACAATCAGTCAGCTGGTATGGATTTCGAGAACAAGGTGGAATCACAATGGAGACCGATGTTCGTTTCATAAATACTCTAAAGATAAAAAAGAAAAACGAAATAGAAAGAAATCAATCGGTTAACTCCTCTCAAAACTTGAAAAGCCAATGCTAAGACTGCAATGCTGCAAATAGAATTTAGCTATAGGTGAGTCACAAAAATTAGAAAACAGAACGGCTGTCTCTGTAACGATGACACCGCGATCAGGGCTTGATAGATGCTGATTTTTCGAGATAGCACGTCGTGAGCTTAAAAAAGGGGTATTGGACTGGAAAGAGTTCTGCGTAGTTTGTAAACCAAATTTTTCAACCTTTACAATGTTTTTTGTGCAATGAGTGGTGATATGATGCCAATGTGGAACAGATTTGTCTCATTCGGTCGATTAGTCCACGTAGTAAACGTTGCAGTTTGCGCAGTGTTATGTTAGTTCTTTATCAACACTTTTTCTAAAGTGATTTCGACAATGTTCAAGAGATCGTAGTGGATGATTCTATCTGCCGATCATTCGACAGTCACCAAAACCTTCCTTTGATGCAGGACTGGATTCAGTAGGTGTTTCTGAGCGTCTTTTTAATCCGATTATTTAGCAGATCAGCTTTAACTTCCAAAAGGGCTGGTCATCAAAATGATAAGGTCTTTGGCAATGTGTCTCGCCAATGTCTGACTTCTAGGATACCATCGCCACCATAAAACTTAGGAAAACTTGCACCATAACATCATTGACGGTTTGCTGCCCAAATGGAGAATTAATATTGCAACCAGTCTCTACTGCTTCAAGCGCAGTTTTGATTTCGTGCCAAAAAATACTCAGATCAGTGTATTTCTATCCTTGTTTAAATCATCTAAACTCATTAAAAATTTAGCATAAAACAAAAAACAGTGGCGCAGAATTTCAGAGTGTTTGCACTTTAAAAGGCAACGCTGGTAGCCAGTTTTCCGACAAGTGCCGATAAATTTTGGATAATTTAAGCAGCCAATGAGTTTAGATTATTTTACAGCACAATAGAGGACCATCGTGTTCTGTTTAAAGAAATCTCGCATGTTCAGTTGGTTTCCCTGTCCAAGATACAAGCGCTGGTGAAGAAAAAGTGAACAAAAAAAAAACGCTTCCGAGGCCGGAACAAAAGCACCATTATTTCTTTAGAATCATAAAAAATGTACTCAGTGAAGAAGTGCAAATTTCAACTGTTTTAGTACTAGTTAATAACGAATAATTTGGACTGAGATATGCCGCATTAAAGTTGGAAGCGCACTCTACTTCTGCATCCAATGCATTGTGCTCAATGCACGACGGGTGTCAAGTATCAAAGTGGTTTATCATGTGAATTCGAGTGCACAAAGACCTACTCACTATAAAAAATTGTTAAAATTTAAAACAAAGTGCTCAAAAACTTCATCACAAGCTCATTAAGAAAGTAAACACCGTTTTAATGTGTGCTTAAAATAAAGCATCAAATTGAAAGCACAAAACCGACAGTATCTTTGAGCAATCTGGTACAGACTCAGATGCGATCAGCATAAAAGTAAAATTTATTCCCCACCACAACTTTTGAAAATGTATGAGGAAAACGGACAAGCCTTCACTTGTAGGTGTTTCAGAGGGTCGTGGAGCGCTAGTTCGTGGTAGAATAGGTCGAGGACCCCGATTTGCGCTCGGAGTTGGACTCATCTACAAAATATTTACGTAGATTATGTTCGCCGTAAAAAATCACAATAGAAAATAATCTCCTACTTATCATTTAAGGAACCAAGCCATAAACGAATGTTCGATGCTCAAAAGGCTTTATTTTTTATCTGTAGAAATCATCAACTCAGTACCAAAATGTATTTTTTTCATTGAATTGCTACCACGAAGTCATAAAAACTTGATTCAGCTAACGTCTTGGCACCATCGCCTCCTTCACGGTCAGACTGATCCAAGTCGATTGTCCACAGTTGTTTTTTATTCCGATGTGGTCATTGTGATAGAGTCAAGCCGAATCCGATGGAGCACCGTCCGAATGAAGTAACCTCAGTCGGCAGAGTTCTTTCGCACACAATGGTAGTTGATACTAATAGTCCCGCGATAATCGTTTTTTTTCTCCGTACAACCCATTCTGCGTTACTTGGTGTCATTATTAGCTAGCACATAGCGAAATAATACTTTGTTGAACCAACTTTCCTTCAAACTTGGCATGGCTAGTCAACACCTATTCTTGATATTGGTTCAGTGGTAAGTTAATACGAGGTTAATAGAAACGTTATTCAGCTGACGTTTCGGCGCCTTCGCCTTCCTCAGAGTCGTACATATCCGAGTCGACTGTTCATAGCTATTCCATCTCGCGATTATCAAAGCTTCCAGAATTAATTCGCCTATATGCCACACAATTTTATCTTAGCAATAAGCACTGTTTAGTTTGCAAAAACTTTTTTTAATGGAAATGACGGAAGGGGATCTTTTCTCAAGACAAATTCATCCATACTATCATTGGGCTACGACGGGACGGAAGTCTTCATTATTCAATTTTTATGTTAGTGGATCCACGGATCTCCCTCATATGAGGGATCTCGAGCCGGTTAGTCGCGAGGCTACGTGGCGCGACCCCAGGTGGCGGATAGGGGTTTATCGAGGACCAAAAGCGACCTTGTTTCCCTGAGACGCAGGTGGATCCAGGGGATGGGCTCCTTGTTTCTGCTGCGCCGATTTGGCACATACTTTTTGTATTTACGAAGCGTATTCATGCATGCGTGTGTGGGTGCGTTCTAGTTTATGCGGATTGTATTCTACGAGTCAATTCGGCCAAAAGCCTGTAATCAAGTGATAGGGAAGTATGTGGAAGGCGGCTAGGAGTCGCCTCCAACAAATAAGCTCCATGTCCACTCTGGGAGAGCTTGGCAAGCTACCCGTGAGTATATCCAGCCTCCACGTTCAGAGCCCAGCAAGCTATACGCAGGTATCAAAATGCTAAACACAGTAAAAACGGGACTCATTCCCGTGAACCCGAAACAGCCCCCCAATTTCGCAGCGTTGGGTAGGGACGAGTACGGAGAGGCTGCTAAAATCTCAGGGCCAATTGAAGCCGCCTAGATCACGAAGAACTATGGTGACGATCTGTACCCCACAATGCTGTATACTTGCATCCGAGTCCTCGATAGAAGACCTGCTCATGCAATCAAGAAGGATAGGTTAAGACGTCATTGGTCTGGCGAAAACGAGACGACGCCAATCACTCAGCGCCGACTATGACACCGTAGAAGAGCTGTTCCTCGGAACATGCGACAGTAGAGGAGTCGGCGGCGTCGGCGTTCTCGTCAACACGAGTTTGTCCATAAACATCGATTCATTCGAACAGCTTACAATCTGAATCGGACGTTTACGATTAAAAAGATCTGGATCAACACCGGCATTGACAATCTTGGTCTTTTCCGCGCCGTCAAATTATGACGAAGAAGAAGTTGAAACGTTCTATATGGCCTTGGAGAAGTTCTACAGAGAAGACCATACATTCTTCAAGGTCATCATTGGAGATTTCAATGCCAAGATTGAACAAAGAAGAACGTCTGAAGAACATCATATTGGGACCCACGGATAGGAATGGAACGAACAGGGTGAGCTGCTGTCTGAGTTTATCATGGCGACCAAGACAATCCATGGTAACTCGCAATTCCCGAAGCCCCACCCTCAAAGCTGGACGTGGGAGTCTCCCAATGGAGAGTAGCATAACGAAATAGGCCACATCATAGTAAATAGGAGGTTTTGCCTAACCGATGTCGCTGTTATCCCAAAATTCTACACGAGATCAGACCATTGCCTCTTTTGTGCAAAATTCTGTTTCGCGCGGAAAGGAGAAAAAGCCGCTAAATCCAAAAAACCGAAGTCCCAGAACCACCACAAACTGGGACTTATTCAATTTATTAGTCTGCTGTTGGGAAAATGCCGTTGTCGATAACATCGACGAGGAATACGATCGGCTCATTCAACATCTTCACGTTAGCGTTATGAAAGCTGAGAGTTCGAAAATCACCAAGAGACGTCTGTCTCCAGAAACACTCGAGCTGATACGCCAGCGTGGAATCGCACGAGCTGCAGGCAACCGCGAACTTACGTCCGAACTTGCAAAACAGTGCAGACACGCGACTAAAGTTCTTAAAGAAAGAAGAGCAGCAGTAATGGTCCAAGCTGCAGAAGCTGGGTAAAGCATTCGCAAAGCCCACCGAAACTTCTCCAATTAGAAGAACAAGATGATTGCACTCCGACGCCCAGACGGAACAGTTACAGTGTCCCAAAAAAACAATGGAGAAAAATAATTCACGAATACTACTCAGATCTCTTTGATAGCCACGTCCACCTCCCGTCATATGAAATAAAGGAGGATGGACATGTTGTACTACCGGTTCTCCCTTCCGAAATCCGACATGCCATTTCGTCGGTGAAAAATCGCACAGTACCAGGTCCGGACAGGATAAGATCAGAACAGCTGAAGAACCTTCTGCCAATCCTCGTAAACATACAGGCTCGGGTCTTCACACGTTCCCCTGTCTGAATGCAAGGTCCCTACTCAGTGGAAGACTTGCAAGACCGTGTTATTGTTCAAGAAAGGTGACCCACCCAATATCGGCAACTATCGCAAAATCTGCCTGCTCTGTCGTCTACAAACATTTCACGCAAGTTATCCTAAACAGGACTGATAGAACACTGGACGAAGGACAGCCATGTGAGCAAGCAGGGTTTGTAAAGGATTTAGTACGATGGACCACAACCACACGATAACAAGACTCAATGAAGTATCGCGAGAGTACAAAAGACCGCTCTGTCTCACTTTCGTCGATTTACAGAAGCCTTTTCGTTCAACTGAGATAGAAGCAGTCATGGAAGTCCTTGATAGTCAGGGTGTCTCTACTCAGTATATAAAGATTCTTCGTGAGCTGTACAAAAATTTCACAACCAAGATTTCAACATTCTACAACGATATTAACATCGACGGCAAAAGAGGGGTTAGACAAGGCGATACCATCTCGCCAAAATTATCTACCGCCTCCCCGAGAGTCATGCGAACACTGGAATGGAATAATATGGGAGTGAAAATCGATGGTCGGCAATAACACCATCTCCGCTTTGCTGATGACATCGTCCTTACAACACCAAACATTCGCAAAGCGGAACTTATGCTTGCCGACTTTGATAAAGCCTGTGGAAAGATTGGTCTTCGATTAAACCTCACAAAAACGATGTTCATGAAGAACGGATTGGTTTCATATGCCCTATTCACGCTCAACGAAACGAATATATCTAAATGCTCCAGTTATGTCTATCAAGGTCGGGAAATCAATATGATGAACGACTTAGCTCCACAGCTGAGCAGAAGGAAACGAGCGGCTTCGGTAGCTTTCAAGAACATCGAGGACATAGTGAAGAGAACAAAGAACACCCGACTCCGTGCCCAGCTTTTCGACTCAACAGTACTTCCTGCCCTAACGCATGCGTCAGAAACCTGGTCGGTGCGTAAGCAGGATGGAAGCTCACTCAGCGGTATCGAACGCGCAGTCGAAAGGACGATGGTAGGAGTATGCCGTTTGACACAAGTAAGGGATAGGATCCGAAGCTCCGACCTGCATCAACGATCAAAAATCAACAGTGCCGTTCTGTACGCCAAACAGTCGAAGATAAGGTGGCCCGGACACGTAATGCGTATGAATGACAACCGATGGACAAGAGCCGTTAGTGACTGGAATCCTTCTGGATG
This sequence comes from Angiostrongylus vasorum, assembly GCA_018806985.1. Classification (NCBI taxonomy): domain Eukaryota; kingdom Metazoa; phylum Nematoda; class Chromadorea; order Rhabditida; family Metastrongylidae; genus Angiostrongylus; species Angiostrongylus vasorum. Next base: position 180,080 of record JADANN010000385.1, read on the forward strand.
TCAAACGTAGTGCAGGAAGACCACCGACCCGATGGTCAGAGTTCTTCACGAAGAGCCTAGAAGAAAAATATGATGCTCGACGAGTCCCTAGAGGGAACAGAACCCACTGGGCTACCCTTGCACGCGACAAGGAAAAATGGAAGATTTACTGGCGCCTGCTTGAGTCACTCGACGATCTACGGGACTACAGGTGATACAGGTGATGTTAGTGAATTTGTTATTTTTAACCCGTTTTGTATCTGTAGATCAGTAAAGTGCTCTTCGAAAGAGACAACGTAGTACGATGAATGAAAAAAAAGCACAAACAACGGATTAAATATTGTGTACAAACTTCAATTACTCAGAAGCTTCACATCATGGGAAGCCGTTACAAACCTGTGAATAATTGAAGAAAACAGTAAACCTACAAAAATTGGGATTCGGAGGGGAGGGGGAGGGGAGAGGAGCGGAGGAGTTTGTTGGGTGGTGTAAGATCGGATGCTAGTAGAATTGAAACTTCAAAAAGTGTGACATAAATGAAATGATAAAGAGGATATGAAGAGAAGAAAAAAATCACCATAGATGACGACATGGCAGTAATTTTCAGATCACACACTGGCACAAGTACTAGTGGCTGTCGTGGAACAATACAAAGATTTTCTGGTTCAACTCTACATACAGCCGCCTGCATGGTGGTTTTAGACAACTTTCAGTTTCTAAAATCTGCAAGAATTAAACTAACATATGAAAACCAAAAACACGAAAAATAAGAAGGTGATGGCAGTGAAAACGAAACAACGTCTGGAACCCTTTCTATGAAGTTTAAGTAGAAACTGAAGCGAACAATAAAGCAAAACATTGTGCAAAAGGATGAAATAATGGATGAATGGAAAATTAGAGCGGACGACTTCTAGCTTTCCATAGAGGCAAATATTGTGGTTATGGAAAGTGTTCGAGCAACATTAGGGACAGAAGCACTGACTGATAAAAACGACTTTTTGAATAACAAAACTAATAACGAAAAAAAGAAAACGAAAAGAAAGCTTAACAACGAAATAGAGATTGGGGCTAAATTTATAGAAGCCGATCATCAGTGTGAGCCCTTTTGTGAGCTGTCCTTAAAATTTTAGCGAGACAAAGAAGAACCTTCACGGAATCGTTGCCACTACATGATTAATCCACTTTTCTTCGTTTACCCATTTCGAAAGCAGGCGCGCGTAGCTCAGTGATCGGAGGCGACAAGCAATGCACATGGGAACCAGCCCCCGCGACCCAGGCCCACTAGGCCCTCCATTGCTCCGGAGTCGGAAAATTGATACCAGACTTGTCTGGCAGGATAGCAGCACTGTCTCGATGCATCGGTTGGCCACTGCAGGTCATTGTAAAGGTCAGATATGCATTCAATCACCTCGAACGATAGTGAAGTCGAATGCATAGCGCGTCCCTCAGGGATGGATCAACGCCGGGAGCTTTACCCTTTATCCTTGTACTTTCGAGGAAGTTCCAGGTCGTCCGTTGCCTATGCCTTCTGCAATCTCGTTGGTCATCAACTGATTGGAGCAGGCGCCAGTAAGGTATGCCTTCGGCCTCGTCACGCGTCAGAACTGTCGAAGGACACAAAGAGAACTATTACATCATTCCGTATAAGATCCTTGTCTTAAATGTCTTTGTCGAGAAAGTATCTAAAAGTAGCACTCCGACAGTCGCCGTGATTTCGATTATATTCGCTGGTACCTTGTCGGGTTCTTCTGGTTTAGACGCACAGTAAAGTTTTTGGAGGTAGAATGCGGTCAGCATACATGTAGTCCTACCGAGGCATCACTTGGACTTCGATGAAAGTTTGCAATTGGTCCTAGCCAGCGTTTAACCCCTTTATACGCTATCCCGACAAATGCTCCACCAAGCGCTACTACTACATAGACGGAGACCCCCTCATTCAAAAGAAATCCGTGAAGTTCCATAGGCAGAACAGAATTTACATGGTATTATCTGTCTAGGATAGGAAAATAATAAAGGATAAAAAAATTCAATTCAAGTCCAAAGAAACTCGAATCATTTGAAACAAAAAGAGGGTCAGTTCTGTTAGATAAGCAAGGACCTTATATAAAACCCATCGCGAGGCGCAGCTGGCTCGCTGCTAATGTTCCGACAACGATCATGTTAGATACCTGAATGATAAAGTTTGAAATTTAAGAGTATTTACAGCACAGCAATCTCAGTGAAACAAACAGAAATCTGTGCAAGTAATTTGGCCCTAATATTATTCCATTATTGTCATCCCTTAGTAATGTTTAAGTGAAGCTTTTGAAAACCACTGTTGTGTTGGGAAACGAAGGCAAATCCAGCATACTCAATATTGAATCCGGCCTACAAAATTCTTGAAACACATTTAAAATGGTGATTTTGCAAAGTAGTAAGTCATAAGTGTAACAGTTGCTTTTCATGAAGATGCACATGGAATTTGATGCCACGTCCACTAAGTCTCTTCGAGATTAAAACTTATCTAAAATTTTTTTCATTGAGAAGCTAATACGAGGTTTATAAAGAAGATTTTTATTGGACTAAATTCTCGGCGCCTTCGCCTTCTTCAGGACCGAATTGACCCGCTTGCCCACGGTTCTTCTTTCTTGTGATGTGGGTCATTGAGATCGCGTCAACGAACCCAGTGTAGCACTGCCCAAATGAAGTAACTTCACTGACGCTGCTCCTCCACACAGGATAGTTGCTATATTGATTGATCGTTGATAATCGTTTGCTTTTCTCTGGACAACCCATCCTGTAGCAGTCGGTATTACTGTCAGATAGCACATAGTGAAATAACACTGTACTAAGGCGAGTTTCCTATAACATCGGTATGACTAGTAAACATCCACTTTTTCATTGAAAACGTTGTACGACGTGGTAGAAAATTGACCGACTTGAATTTGCTCAAGGGAACGTGGAGGGATATTTTAAAAATACGTCATTATTTGGTTGAACTTGGGTCCCTCTGTTGGATTCAGCTAACAAAATGTGCGATGATCACAGGACATTTGCAGTTCATTCCGTTCTATCGTGACTTTCCCCAGTACTGTGTTCTTTCGAACACAACGCAACTTGCGAGTATTACTTTGTAATTCGTTCAACACTGGTTGTAAATGTACATCTACCAGTCTCATAGGTGACAATCCTGGATGACATTTGCATTCTATGTTGAGTAATGTTGAGTCTACAGTCTCCATTCGGATTAATCCACTACAACTTGCTGAATGTTGGTGAAAAGACTGTTTTCGAATGCAGAGGCTCGGTCGAAATGAACCAATCCTCTTGAATGAAAAAGCTCATATACAGAGCACTACCAATGCTGTATAAGTTCAACAAATTGCGGAGCTACGAAACCCCTGCTTCATGCACTGCACCCGTCCTCCAAATGACTGCCACTTTTTTTTCAATCTCGAAAACTAGTTGTAAAGCAAATGATGAGCAGCTACGCTGCAGCTGAAAACGTCGACGAGAAAATCGCAGTCACTCAAACAGGGAATGTGCATAGTTTGCTATTTGAATTCATACCCCCCCCCCAACGGTGTACCGCTTAATCGTGGCTGGAAGGTGTTTCTGGGTGTCGAGCTGCGACGTACAGCGAGGGAATTCATCCTCCCAGCAAGGTCTACCACGCTGAGAAGGTCCAGCGTTTCCATCAGGAAGCGTAGCTAAGTGTAAGCCAATTCCGAGATCCACCACCGTCCTGGTATCAAACTGGTCGCACGATGGCAAATCTACCTCTGATCCACAACGGCGGCGACAGCTTGTGGTGGTGACGAACGACTTGGGGGCAAACTTTTGGCCAGGCTGACCTCGGCACTCCAGGGCAACGTAGACACGTGGACGGCCCGTCCTCATTTGTTGTGCGGACCCCAGCATAACATCCAATTTTCGGAGTTTTTCTGGTTTGAACATTGTGGCTCCCTGGAGTCCCGAGATCAGCCTAGCCAAAGTCTGCTCCAGGTCGTCACCACTAGAGGTAGTCGCCGCTCATGTGGATCGCAGGGGAGATTTACCACCATACAACTAGTTTGATAGCAGGCCGGTGGTGGATTGTGGTATTGGTTAACTCTTAGCTAGGTTTCCTGACGGAAACGCCGAAGTCCTTCTCATCTTGGGAGACTTTGCTGCGGGGATGTATCCCCCGTTGTAGGTTGCAGCCCGACATCCAGGAACCCACCCATGATGAGGCGGTAAACCGTTGGAAGACTTCTAGTTGAGAACAGCAATGAATTCAAGAACAATGAAATGAGCCTTACTAGATGGATCGTAAGTCATCAATATAACTCCTCTCTTAGCACAATTCTACCACTAAATACCACTGTTCTAATCATAAGCTATGACTATTAAATACAATTTCAGCATGTGACAGGATTCTCTTCCACATTGAAGTGAACAGTCTAGAACAGTTAGCACTTTTAAACAGTAACAGCACATGACAACGATTCAGCGCAACGGTTCGGAATTTGAGTAACCGAGAATGGAAGAAATCATCAGAGGAGAACGTTTTGTTTGAATACGAGATCAGCAGGAAACGAAAATGGAGGAATGCCTAATTGTGTTGTAGTTTTTCTCAAAAGCACTAGCTTCATACACGTACTGAGCAGAATTCTCAGACTTTTCTCACTGGTTCATCTGAAGTTATCGGAAAAAAGTGGACTGCCTATGATACATACACATATATATATATATGTATATATATATATATATATATATATATATATATATATATATATATATATATATACACGCGCGCGCATATGCATACGCACACATACACGCGCGTGCATACAGAGATATAAATACACATCAATGCAGACAACATAGATACATTACATATCAAACATACCATGTATACCTTAAATAGACAAATATCCACATGTATACATACGAATATACACATACTCCAACGAGGTCATACAGCCATCCGTTTGAACGGCCAAGGACGAGATGATGTTGAGTGATCTTGACTAATCAGACGATTTGCCTCGCTCAAACCTGTCGCGAGACGATAACTCTGTAGATAAGAGGAAAAACCGTCAATGTTGTCTTGTTTTTAGCCACCTTTTAAGACTTTTGGAAATAGGTAGAATGCATACAACGCTCAAATACACAGGATTAATATGGAAGGGGTAAAGTGAGAGAAATATTCATCATAAGGGATATTCTAATATCTATTCTGTCTATTCTGTCTAAAGAGCAAGTAAAGGGATATTCACTTGCTCAACGCTCGCGTATAGTGGTATTACTAGGAGACGGAGGCAAAGATCTTTCCTCCTCATACTTCATAATGGAGTTATACTTCTTTCAGAATTACAGCCTCAAAAAACATGACTTCATACAGATAAAGACACAACTACAAAAGAAAAGGAAGTAAAAAGGTCATATCACACACATATGATCATAATCATGTCCAAAGGAAGAAAGGAAAAGAGGAATGAAATGACGATTTTGTGACAAGACAGAAGGGATTGAAGTTGCCGTGAGTTCTATGATGATTAAAACGAGGAACAAACTTTGATAAGACGAAAACAAATAGATAGACACGATTTTCATGAAGAATGAACTGAATGAATAGTATTTCGAAGAGAAGTTCAAAAGAAAAACTAGTCGATTTATGAGCGCACATAGCGAGTCAAACCAAATATTTGTCGAATGAGTCATCGTAACATTAATGGTAAAAGAAACGTCTAGAATAGTTTTATTGAACTCGATCGTCAGTAATCAATGCGAGAACTGCAGACAAAGAAAAAAAACTGTACGAGACTTATGGGTTCCTAGGAGAGCTGAGTGTCAGATCAACCGGTGATAGCACTAACGTTAAACGGCAAGACGAATTCATGTGAATTTCACCTAGAACTACGTCATTACTAGAATTCAATGATATTTCAGATATAAACAGTAGTATGAGTAATGATGAAAAACGGAGTGGACCAATGAAACTCGTCCTCTAAACAGGAAAAAAACCGCCGCATATGAAAGCATGGCGGTATCGATCGACGCGCGAACCCGAATACGGCAGTGGTGTGGATGGTGCCGTGGCCTGCGCTTCGGCTCGAGCACCATCAGGCCGGCAGTGGTTTTCATTGCTGCAGCTCGGTCGTTTTCCGTATCCCGGTGATCGTTCCAGATGAAGGTGGCAGAAATGAATGATGGTCGATCTCACCGTCGAATTTCAAGCATATTTCTTCCTGTGCTAAATATAAACGTTGATGTGTCATCGCGTTTTTTAAAAACATAAAAAGTACATGGTGTTCTAGCTTTCATTAGCTGCATAAAAAACCACACATAGCTCTTCAATGACTATTTCCTGTTTCATATAATAACACTGAAGTCTAATAAATCGGGTCAGAACGTATATCTCGTCGGATACATCATGATGAAATAGACAAAGGGGAACTATGCAAGCAGTCCCTTATGAGCGAGGGTTTGAATAGTGGAAAGAAATATTTAGGAAAACATTAAACGTTAATTTCCGTCATATTCGGTGCACGTAACTGTAAAGTTATTTATATTTGCATGTATATATATAAAATAAAAGATAAAGCTCTCGGCGTTGATCAATCTCTGAGGGATGCGCGTGCATTCGACTTCATCAAGCTTCGTTGGAGGTGATTGAATGCATATCTGGCCTTTACGATGACTCGCGGTGGCCTATCGACGTATTGAGACGGCGCTGCCATCCTTCCAGATAAGTCTGGTACCAACACCGGAGGGATGGAAGGCTTGGTGAGCCACGGAAGCGAGGATCGATCCCACGTGTGTGTCGCAGGGCGCCTCCGACCACTGCGCCAAGTACACTCTTATGTATATATATGTGCATATCTTTAATTTTTGTGTCCTTTTTGTCCTCTTTAAATGGGCTGCCTTCGTGAAACATTTGGATGCATTATGAATCTTTTAATGAATCTCGGCGTAATTTACACAAATCGTTATCACATTGTTAAGAACGGTCATCTGAAGAAAAGACACGTTGACGAAAGTCAGTGATTTAATTACAGTGCACGTCGTATAGTTGTTATAGTGCTTGTCTTATGAACTGAACCACATGCGTTTTCATTGGCAGGAAGAGGTTTTCTACTAGACTATACTACGGTTTACTACTAGTTTTTTTAATCGTTTTCACGGATTCGGCTCTTTCTACATTAACTTGAGCGGCAAGGAATTCATGCCCAGTTTCTGACAGTTCGGCTTCACAGATCTTGGGCTTGCCAGTACTGATCCAATTAGCAAGGCCAGTGGATACCGACGTCCGATTTCTTGTCTGTTTAGCCTTCCGTTCTATATATCATACCCTCAACACCCAAAGTGGCTCAGGTATCGGAACACATGCAGGCTACAGTTGAGTCTGACACATGATACTGAACTTAAGTTCTTCACTTTGTAGGGTTTCTTTAAAAGGTCCGAAGGCAATATTCAAGTAGTTCTTTATATTCACCGAACGCCTTAGGTACGTCTATGATGTAAAGCTTGGGAATGAAGGACAATCTATTTGGATTCGTTTCGCTCATCATCAGCTCAATTTCAGGAAGCAGGTCATCTTCAGTTCATCCTTAGTTTTTTCTTTTTTTAATGCTTCATTACTCTTTTGTAGCAGCGTCTTTAATATCCGGCAGCTTTTAAAAAAGAACGACTTGTCGTTTACAATAAGGAGGCTGGAGTTTAGAAAAGTAAAGAGAAAAAAGGAAGGAATTTTTTTACAAATGCTTATATTTTCGTCCCAATCACGCATCTTCTTTGTCCGCTATAACGGTCCCATGAACAGATTCAACAGTAAGGTGTTCTTACACTTCCTATCGTATGGAACTTGAAAGAGTGCTGTCGTGGTGCTCTATCGGTCAATTCATTGAGCGGTCGCCAACAGGATTCCACTCATATTTTCGATGATCTCATGTTCGTTTTCTTATTTGATAAACTTTGGAGCAAGGAGCTGGGCATCATTCTTGCCTATTTCTAAGCTGCTGCCAAAGTTTGGCTGCAGTTGATATAGATACCTGTTCGAACTTAGTCTGAACGAGTTACTGGGCTCTAAGAATCCAATGACCAAAGAGCCGCATCATTCATGCACTGAAATAGAGTTCGAAATAAACAAGGCTTCTTAGAGGTGTGGTATCGGACTTCAAGTTTGTTGTACGCATTCAAGCTTTCTTCTCTCCAGTTATTTTAAATCTGATAGACGAACGCCCTCCAAGGTGATCATAACTCTGTTTGGTATTTGGAAAAGGAACACAACATGCAAATATTTAAGAACGCAGGAACACATAAGAACCAATATTTACAAATTTGCATTCGTCTTGCATGTGTAGTTGCGTAGAAACATTAGAGAATCTGGAAAAATCCAAAGTATAGAGTGATATATGTGAGGATAATATAAAGCAAAAGTGATCCTGAGAGTTGGATGTGTTCGAGTATTCGAAGAGAGATTGAAGAGAATATTCGAGAATTCTTCTAAGTGTAGCAACGAAGATGTTCGATGCGCTATGTTGATTACGAAAGGCAGAGTGACCAGCGTGCAATACAAACGCGGCGCTGATGAAGACGACCTCTTTTTCAAAGAGAATCCGAGGAAGAAATAAGACGAAACAGACTACTCTTCATACGTTGACTTATAATAAAGACCATTAAAGAGCACTTTCAAGGTCAAGGTTAGTAACAGCACAGCAGGCGTTTCTAGTTTGACGACAAAAGGATTGGAATGAATCAGAACCAACGAAATTCTCCCAGAATCGTGTAGAAGTTTGTCAGTGCATCTGGTAAGGTCAAATTACAACCGTTTTAAATTAGAAAAGCTCAGCTTATTTACAAATTAAGATAAAATCACCTAGCAATTTTGGAGCAATTTGCCTGATTGATTGTTCCGTTTCTAACGATTTTGTCGTTTTTCATATGAAAAGACAACGATTAATACTGACATTTGTAAAAGTGTTGACGACTATGACTAGATGATAACTAAAACCAAAAAGCCTCAACTTTACATCTTCAATCACATCGAAGCCTTCAATGTGAACAGGATCTTTGCGCGTGGGAAGCTTAACTGATTTTTTAGTAAGAAATTCCTCTAGAATACCGTATTGGAGGGGCTCACATTGAGGTTGTCGCGACAATGTGGGTTAATAGAACAGATGACATTGTAGTTTAGTTTTTCAACACACGCTAGTAGGTGATTTGACGGAGTTGTTCTTTGTAGGTTATGGAAAACAGTATGGATTCAATAAAGAGCCAATGAAAGTGGATTTTTCCAAAATTAGGTGGGATGTGATCTTCATGGTATCTGTGAATTTTATATTCTACTTTGGAAGTAAAGCATCCTGTTCCATTGGAAGGTAATACGTTTCTGTCGGCATCAGTGGGCTATTGTATGAGGAATTTGCGTTTAATTCTTATGACAACTTCGGCATATGCACTTTTAGTTCAACTTCAGCCTAATTTAGTTGTTTAAGTTGATTTCAGGAACTCAGATACTTATATTAACTGTTCTCTTATTCCATTCTGGTCCCAGCACTGACGCATTCGTTTCGTCGTCCCGCTTGCAACACCGTCTTCTCGTGAAGTGGCCGAGTATGTGTAAATTGGACTCTGGACTGAGAAGTTGAACCTTGGTCGAACGTGGTCTTCCTTGCAATCCCGCGATAGCTGTGCCTGAACATCCTCAGGTCTTCTTCAAAGTCAGTAGCAGGACTGTTGTTAATCAGAATTTATATCGCTTCTATTCCAGTAGGATTCATTGACGACGGAAGTGAATCCCATGATTTGTCGACTGATCTATAAATGCCCATCTAATAGGCTAAATAAGGTGCATACTTCTATAATCAAGACTTTTTCTTACTTAAAGGAAAACACGTTGACTGTATGTATTGTATAACACTTAAATTTTTGAGATGAAGAGTTAATGGATGTCGTGCTGGTTCTAGCATGCTTCTTTTCTCTTCATTATTCAGTGGTTGTCTTTCAAATGGTAGGATTAGAATATCACTTAGATAGCATTCGTGGGATTAATTTTTTCCCTCAGTACGTGGTTGTAATGGCTCAATTTGTTAGCCACTTCTTCGGAATCGTTTTGCCCCCTTCACACATTTTGATGTGCTATTATGTATTGGACAATGTTTTTTCAGAGCTCATAACTAATTTAAAATAAGAGTTAAACTCGAACGTGGTAGCCAAACGTGATTAGGCATCACGTGAACGCTCAAAGATTTGCGTTTTAACGTAGACCGATGAGCTATCATATGTTTTCGCTTGCAAGAATGTGACATGAAGCAGAGTAGCCTGATTATCTTAAAAATGGTGATGCGATCTGCAATACAAAGGTTAAGTAGGAGCACACCTTCCATAGGGAATCTATTCGAATGCCGGAAACACACCAAATTTCTCACCTTAGTAGGACATTTGTTGTAAATTCTAGTGGAGGAGGGGGGTTGAAATTGTGAGAGATCAGCAGAAAAGCTAGCCAATCTAGGGAATTCAGAGACGGTAAACATCTGCTGCTATTGAGTTAGAGCACAAGGCCTTCCCAATTTTTTAACTAGGTTCGCTTCTTTCTATGCCTAAACTGGTTTGCACCCATTTGGGAGTAAATTGCGGACGTTCTGCAACATTGTTTGGTACGTTTATAAGAGATGGGAGGAACTAACATCAAACCAGAAGTGAACTATCGAGGAATTCTAACCATTATGCTCTTATGAGCGCCTCCTTCGCATTAAAACGAGAGCATCAGGAACTACGAACATCTGCGCCTATTTAACTAGCCAGTCAGGGTGATCATGGAGAAATTCTGGAAGTCCACGACTTGCCCATGCGTAGCATGTGTGCATCTCTGGTGTTTAAACTGATCAACAAGAGTTTACGAGGAGGAATATAACTAGAACTGAGAACTGGGTGGTGTACAACGATAACACGGGCTATGTCCGGTGATGTAGCAGGCGTCAGCCAATTCGGTCCACACGGACACAAGTTGGCGTTCTTTGTCTTCTGAAACTTGCACTGAATGAAGTTTCGTGAGGAGCTCGAATCGAGCAGATGGTCATCCTGAACTGCTTGCCAACACAGAACAACTACGAAAGGTTGTCGCTATATAGTCAAGAAGGCAAGTGAGACGACTCAGAGAAGGCAACTGGAAATGTTTGGCAGGACTGCTGTACCCCATACATATATATAGCCTAGATATATTGTCTTCAGACGATCAGTTGTTCTACGCCTGAAGCGTATCCTATGCGATAAAAACCAGTTATGAACGAAAATGTAGTTAAAAAGTCCGATTAAGGGTCATGTTGCGGATTAATGTATAAGACTCATTCTGATTCCATTGCAACCATCACTGACCGAATGCAATCAGTTTTTACTCAATTTTTACTCAACTGTAATTTTTCTGTACTTTCAACGAAGACGTGATCCTCGTACTTGTGATTATTTTATTGCTTAGACAATTTCAAAACTTTCGAGTCCTATATGAAGCTGGGTGAATCCGTAATTTTCCTTCAGTGAAAGTCTCTGACATGAGTGCAATGTTGATAAGGATTTCATTAACATGCTTTAAAGATAGTAAATCATAGACGGAGGTATCGTAAGATATTGAAGCTAGGATAGCTTCTAATCTCCATGCTGATTCGAAACATTTCCAAAGGGATTGTTCCCATTTTAATCGAGTACTTTAAAGGACTTTTTTGCATCAAGAGTAATACTGATGTGTTTCTTTCCAACCTATGTTAAAATGCCGAATTTTGCTGCTCTGTGTTTAGCCGATACGTCAATGAAATATAGATTTCATGAGCATTGTAAGGGTAGAATTTATTAGTAAGAAAAACAACTATATGTACTAAGGACTATGTTAAGAAATCTTCTGATTGTGTTTTTAAAAGATACTTGAGATTCCAACATAAGCTTTAGCGCAAATACATTCATTGTTTTGCTCTACAATATGCTTTGATAGTGAATTGTTTTGAAGCTCAAAAGCAGATCTGTCACACTACCACTTCCGATTAATTTCGCATTGGACTCCGTGTAAATGTTTTCCAGCTTTTCAGAATGTTGTTCAGTGTGGCAGTTCGTTCCTGTCAAAAACGCATTAGCTCTTACACTCAGTATTCTTTGATTCCCAGGATTTATGTGAGTGGCTGTCAGTGTTATCAGTCAGTTCGGTGGCATCTTCTCGATGTTCCCTCTTCTTCTTCTTTTAGTTGCACTCCCTAGTGACGTCGACTCTCAAGAAATTGTGCCGCGTCTACTCATTCTCCCAGTCACAAATCCAGTACAGAAGCCATCCGGACAGCAAGTACCACTTTTATGCTCAGTAGAAGGAGTACCAAATGAGACACGACCCGGTATAGTCTGGAGTAAACACGACGGGATTGACAAGTAAGTTTCTTTTCCAAATAAATCCAGCAAACAAGCAAGCACAGAAGCAGGAGAAGTCAATAAAAGCTCTTTCTTTGAATAAGTAGATTTGTTGTAGAATGCGAAGCATAACCATGAGTGATTTTTTCTCAACAAAAACAATGTTGCTGAGTAAAATTTTTACAGAACTGGTAATGCAGAGGTGAAATCACTCGACCATCATACAATGAGTCTTCTTATCAAGAACGCCACATCGGACGATTCGGGAGTGTACACGTGTCAGGCTCAAATCGGAAATCGCCTTTTGTCAAGAACCGTCGATGTCATCATATTTGGTCCGCTTTTCATTGAATTCACGTGAAAAATCGGTAAAGGGAAGAGTGCTTTAACACACAAGGAAGAAAAAACTACTCTTATGCTTTCGTAATAGCCGTCTTTTCCTTAGAGTTTTTCTTCATCTTCTAACCCTACATATCAAGAAAGTTTTGAAGAAATGTAGGCCACTTAGTTGAGGTTTCATTGGTGCTACCTTTCCATAGCATTCGAGAAGCAACGAAATTCATTTTGCGAAAATGCCGTCTATAAATCCATTTTAATGTTGTTAGCAAATCGTGGAAGCATTGTCCATTTATATGCTGGTTTCCCAGACTTCTCCTCTGATATATGATTGTTTCCTTCGCGCAACAGGTTTGAAACCATTAAATACTGGCTGAGCCTTGAAGTCCATCGACGAATATTAATAGAGCAAAAAGCTTCTCAAGTAACAAGGCTACTTTGACGAATCTCGCTCAGTACACAATTGTGCCTGCCTCAACCAGAAAATGAGCGAAAGCTTTGGCTATAGTTGTTTAGAAAAAGCAGCGGACGTTGTATTAAGGTCACATTCTGATTTAACACAATTTTTTAGACTGATTTTGAAGATAGTTAATAAGGTACGTGGCAAGCAAACACACTCCAATGGTTCACTTGCTCTTCGTGATCGATACGTTTTCCTAGATATCATACTAAGATTTTGAGCGACGAGTCCATCATCTGAGAAATGACACCAAAGCTGAGAAGGAGGTCGATATCTCTATCTGAAATCCAAATCGAGAAGCATGGTGGTAAAATAGAATGTTCCCCGTCTACTTCAGAGGTCAATGACATTCTGTGGTGATGACTTCACAGCACCACAGTTGGAATTTTTCAAGAGTTGAAGGAAGAAATTTTTACCGTATCGACAGTATAGCAGTGGAATATAAACTAAGGGGAAAATTTTACCACATCGACAGTATAGCAGTAGAATACAAACTAAGGGGAAAATTTTACCGTATCGACAGTATAGCAGTGGAATACAAACTAAGGAGAAAATTTTGCCGCATCGACAGTATAGTAGTGGAATACAAACTATTTGCAGCACGAATTATTTTGTCAAGAACAGACAAAGGTATTCCCTACGAGGACTTGCTACCCACGAGTCATATTAATATTAAAGTAAACTCGGGATTAAAAATAGAAGGGTGGTCAGATATGAGCAGAATTCGTGGACCAGTTAGGTTTCCAACTTGTGATTATCCTTGGCGGGAAGTCGCGTGCCATCCACTATACCAACCGATGCCTTGATAGGTTTTCTCTGGGCCAGTTTTTACCCTAACGGTGCTCTCTGCAATCACACTTCCAGATGAAAGATCTAGGGAGAGCAAATCGGCATTGAACTCAGTTGATCTGAAGGTACAGTCAAAATGACAATGTCTTAACTTTTATTCACTGCCTATTCTTTTCTATGCTTGGAAAATCCGAAAGAATTTTTTCCAGAAAATTTTGACTTCACCGACAAGAAGACGTCATTTAGACACGTGAAACCTTCAGCAGCAGTAAATTTAAGCTGTGAAGTGAGAAATATTCGTTCGTAAAAGATCAATTGTTCCTTTGGCATTAGTTGATAATATTTATTACAAGACCAGACGTTATTTAGACAGTGTAATATGTTATATTAAGGTTACGCCGGCAACGATAAAAGTTCACACAGTCTGGACACGCGATGGAGTCCCCATTTCTCAAGGTGAACTTGTTACTGTACACTTTAATTGGTTATTATTACTAGTTTCCTTGCTTTTACTTCACTTTTAGTGTCGTGCCATTCTGCCAACGATAAATTGAAGCTAAATGTGTCTTAATCTCTCAGCTTATTCATAAAGCTTGTTCGGAATTTGTGAATGTTGTTGGAGGAGTTGGGAGTTGGAGTTGGAGTTGTTAGACCATCGTTGTTCCAAACGGTTCACCGTCTTATCATGGCTATGAGGTGTTCCTATGTGTCGGGGTGCGATGTACAGCGGCTCCAGCATGGCTTCTCACGCTGACTAGGAGTCCGAGGTTTCCATCCGGGGAGCCCAGGTAGGAATAAACCAATACCAGGAATCACTACCGTTCTAGTAACAAACTAGTTGCATGGTGGCCAATTCACCATGGATCCACAAGGGTGGGCGAATACCTACGTTGATAACGACCTGAGGAAGGCTTTGGCTAGGTTCACCTCGGACTCCAGGAAATCACAATGGCTAAACCAGCAAGCGTCCAGCCAAATGGAAATTGTACTGGGCTCCGTACAACCACTGAAGACGGGTGATCCGAATATCCAAGTATCAAATTAGGTAGAATCGTTAGAATACAACGTGGAACAGTAAATAAGGAGAGCTAAAGTTGTGCACAAATCAAGCATTTCTTTTTCTGTCCTGAACCGCAAAGCTTCGTCTACTCATGCTCACGGTTAAGACTGAAGAATCGAAAAATAAGAAATCACCTAATACTGAAGCGAGTTTTTTTTCCTATTGCTTGAACGGTATACTGCCTTACTTCTGCTAGGTGGTGTTGTGCTTCGGTAGTCGAACTGCCGTGCGTGCCAGATCGTTCATTCCCTGGAGAGGCCCCTCAATCTGGAAACCAGTTCGACATTTCCAAACAGTAGCAAAGCTAAGAGTAGGTTTATGATAGGGATCAGGTCTTCTGCAACGCTCCTTGTTCACAAAGTATCAAATGTCCCTCCGACCAACAAAGACAGTCCAGTGTCATGTAGTCACGATATCGGAGCGTGCTGTTAGCTATAATAATAGCAGTGAAATAGATGATGGCTAAAAAGCTTTCGAAAACTCCCTTTTCTAACCTCCTTGTGAATATGTTGTAGTGTGTCCAACCGTCTCTGAAGAGTTATATCAATCGCCGGCAAGTTTCTTGGTTTGTTCACCCTGATCAGGGCACCTTTGAGCACGTATCTTAGACCTGCCCCATTCGCTAGAGTTAATTTGAAAAATCATCTAATTATCGCAGTTTAAAAAAATGTTCTCTTATTTCTGCAACATAATCCTTCATGATTTGAGGAAATTTAAAAAACAGTAAAAAAGAAGCAGTCGATTAAAAGTTCTGCTCACCTTTTCCAAGACATTTCTATCAAACTCGTGACATTATCAGAAGTTCAATTTCTGCCTACGTTTAAACCAAGTTCGTTCCTAGTAAAGAATTTTTTGTAATCTGGTCTTCTACTTCTACTAAGTGAAATTCGTTGAAAACCTAAAATACGTCGCTATTAACTCACTTTTTTCAAAGTTGAGAAGAAGGAGAAGTTCAAATTGTTGAACGACGATGCTGTTCTACAAATCACCAACTATGCTCCGATTAAGGACGCCGGGGAGTATGTGTGCAAGGTATGAGAACAACTAAACTATCCTTACTTATTGAAAATGAATTCTGCTTTATTTGGACAAAAACTGGCAACCAACAGTACTTCATCACTTTCAAATTTTCTCAGTAACATCACATAATCGACGAATGTAACTTATGTGATGCGTATTAGATGTTTACAATTCATCCATTTGGTTTAGTTCGTCATGTCAATGCAATGTCATCATTAATTGCTACTTTAAGGAAACACTAAGAGTCCTGAGATAGTAAAAAAAAAGCTTAGTATTCCGTTTACATTTATGAATTCTGTTGTAATGAATCATTCAACATGAAAATGGAAAGAAAGAAACAACAGCTACATCAGTATTCTGACCGTTTCACAGTTACATATCCCCAACAATGTATTCTGTCAGAGTTCTGGTAGAATTGATTATTGCAATACCAACTATGGAATTCACAACTGAACTTCTGTACTGGTGATCACTTGTTCATTAAAAAAGATTTTGATTTATTTTAAGAGCCAATGTGCCTCCAATGCTTGACATTTCTAAGCTAGACATCACTTAGAAGCTGTCACGTTATGTCGATGAAGGTCATGTTTGCTTATATGTACTCAACACAATCGTGTTATTTATTCGTGCTACGCTGTTTGATTCGTACGACCAGCAGACTGAGCACGTCCTTAACACTAAGAATTGAAAAGACTTGAATCAGTACATACCGCGATCAGAATTACTATACTTTAATGTTTAAACCGGGAATTAAAGCTAAACATCCGAAGTTTTTGAAGTAATCAGATATATGGGTCTGATAAATGACCAGAACTATCAGCTGGCGAAAAATCAGGGCATTCATTCTAAAAAATTCGTTGGATTTCTAATTCAGAAGCCAGTTGATCCTTGTATTTTCAATCTATATATATATATATATATATATATATATATATATATATATATATATATATATATATATATATACATGAGGAATTACATGCCAAGCCCACCAAGATCGAGCTGATCTCCCACGCCCAGATAGGGTTGACACCATAAATCATCTCACTGAATGCAAAGCAACTATGGTTAATCCCTATGCCGACCCCATGACGAATGTTTAGTGGGACGAAATGTGCATAGAAAAAAACGGGGTGCAAAGAAGAAATCGATGCTCCGGAATACATAAAATAGCACCATAGTTTTCTAATATGGCGGAATTCTTCACGGCGATATGATTTGATAATCTAATCGCAAGATGCAATTCAGATGGGATATCTTCAACAGATACGAACATGTTTTTCGATTCCAGGTATTTCATCCTACAAGTGGATCTACTCTCTACAGAAAAATTACGATAGGTAATCGTACTCATACCCCTAATTTTTTGCTTGCAGGCGTTGTACTAAAAGAGGCATTACATCCCGATTCGATATCTTTTTTTCCTCATTTTCAGGATCGGAATCGGAAAATAAACAGCTGTTCTGCTCGAAAATGTGCAACAACGTTTGCAACTACATCTATCCGTCAGTGCTTAACTGAAGATCATCGTTGTGTGGATGATGTCAACATCTCAGTGTTGCTTTGTGAACTAACACTTTGAACTAAGCTTTAGATAAAACGTTACTAAGATAATCATAGATAACTGCTATTAAACGATGTTCGCAGCACTAACTTCCACACTAATCAGTTGGATATCCTCATTCTAATGAACTAGTGAAAATATCATGCTCAAACACTGGAAAAGCGAAGCAACACTAAATTAAATAAGTCGGGTGAAATGTGAGGTAAAACGAAGACGGCACGACTTTGAGTAGAACAACGACCAGGCCAGGGTTTGTTTTTAGTGTTCATCGAAATAAACAATCACCTTTTACAAAACGAGTTATTTCGATGTTTTTAGAGAAAAAAAGGCAGCCTTCTTAAATTATAAAAACGCAGAGCTTCTTTCATTCACGCGAAAGTACTCAACAAAATGTTTGCGTTTTGTTTGGCTCCCAAAGTAGAGTCGGTATTTTCATTGAGGAATAAGAAAGCCGTTGTCATATTTTTTTGATTAAAATCGCCACTTCTGTCTTAAAAATTGCAACTTTTCAAAGTCCTTCACAAAAGAAAACAATTACTTCTAAGTGAGAACTACAAAGTTGAAATTGTAAGCTTCAACACATCAGCTGATTCAGCTCTTCTGGCACCTTTTCTCCTGTTGTGGTAAGAATTTTTCAGGATCGATTTTTACATAGTCCCTAAAATTGAAATTAGTCTTTGACAATAACAAAATATGATGGTGTTCATCATCCCGAAATTCATCGAATGGATTTCGCCCTAGCGGCTGATATTAGGTGAGGATGAGAAGCTTCAACTTTTTATTGTACCTTGGAAAATTGCTTTTAATCTCCCTGAACTCTCAGTTAATTAAGCGAAATATTTCATGTCTAATAGCTTCTTTAAGCACAAAATCGTTGATTTTCATCGTAAACTAGAGGTACTCTTCAAAGAAAAAGAAAAAGGAAAAAGAAAACCATAGACTCAGCTGTTCTCATTGTCTTAATGTCACATTCTATGCAAATTCTTTCGTCTACGGCAACATTGCCAGCGTTGGGACCACAAATCCGTCCAAGTCTTTCTCACGTGACGGATCGGTCTCTGCGTCGGTAAGTCGCCAGACGACATGGCACGTTCCAGATGGCAGCTAGCGCTAGACGCAGACCAAAGGCGACATTGTCCTGGCGCTGAGATACCGGTTGATCCATGGGAAGGGCTGTTTTCCTCTTTCTTCGAACACTCCGTGTTGAAATACATTTACCTTTCACAGTTATATAGATTACATTGACTAAACTAAGAGCCTTCAGTCGAAATGGTTACAAAGTGCATGACAGGCGGCACGATGTCCACCACATTCATTAATCTCGACGTTTGCACCAAGAGTGCCTGACATGTTATAGGCTCCACCCGCCGTACAAATCTAGCTAAGATACTCGTGGTTGCTCTCATGTCAATGAGAATGAAAAATTAGAGAACTTGATATGAAATATTGAAGTTCTTGCTGCCCAAAAAGTGAGTAAAACCTATTGGTAAACTATGTTGTGCAACACGGAGAAGCTGAGTTTTTGCTGATTTCTTCTTGAGTTCCTCGATATTAACGTGATTACAGGTAATAGAAGCAACGACATAGAAGTCTGATGTCGCTTCGTTGTTGCGCTCGTGATTCTGGCCATCTGTTACCCGTTGCTCATGCTTTGACTCAATACCGACCTTGTTATTTGCTCAGATCACATTCACATACTATAATTACCCTTCGCGGCCTCTTGGACCCTACTAGCTCTCATGAATGCTGCTCTATCATTTTGCGTCAATGATTGGAGAATGCGATGGACCGGTTTCGATACAGCAGTGTGAGCGAATGGATTGATGTGTCATATTGTTCCATAACAGACACTTCAATTTTAACTTTATTTTTTTCGTTCACTTTTTTTTCTTGAACCGTGTCTTCTGTACGGGTTCTAGAAAACATGTGAAAAAACTCCCCATAGAAGCGATTACTTCGATCGTTCAGTTCACCAGAAATTTTAGTGAGAGAGAAGTTACTATGGACCAGTTTTAGTGAGTTTTGATGTGTGAACGTCATTTGTTCTCCATCATTTCTTTCATGTGGTGCTTCGATGCCAACCCATAGTTAGTTGATACCACTCAGTCACATCATCTCAACTCTAGTGCCTCATCAACACCTCTTGTTGGAATTAAAAGTTATACATAATTATATTTTCTTATTGTACACAAGTGAATGTGGCCATATGAAATCAGTGTCTCAATAAATTCTATCTTATGACCGTAATAGTTTGTGACCTACTAGTACATTCTGCGGTTGTATTTTAGATAACACCATGCCATGAAGACAGAATAATCAGCAAGTAAAAAATTATACATTGTAGTCGTTTGCTCTTTTTGTGGTCCAACACCTCAGACCTTTCATGGTTGTTTTCCAATCAAACACGTAACTTTTTTATTTCAATAGAGGAAATTACTAAAAAATCGATCTAATACTGGTTTTTAACTCAGTACACTTGATTGAGATCGAAAGAGAGAAAAAGCTGGATAACGTTAAGCTTACAAAGCATAGTAGACTCTATAAATGTATTTAATTCGTAATACAACCACATTTTCTCAAAATGTGGTGTCGGCTCTAGACTTAACCCCTCACGCAACATTTTAGAGAAGTTTAAATATCTATGAATAGGAGAAGTTTGTTTTTCTCATCCTTCTACTATTGCATGAGGCATGATAGTACAACAGAAGGCACACAAGTTTTTGGCATCGTTGAGGAAATTTTCTGATATTCGTTCATAATTAACGTTAATCTTCAGTCTAACATCATACTTCTTCTCTTCCAATGATTAAGGTAGAATTCAGGACGAAACAGGAGATTGTTGGTTGTTGAGGGTTGAACGGTTGACTACGAGGTGGAGAGGGATGAGGTCGGCTGGGTAACCAAGCAGCAAACCAACGGACCGAATGGTCGATTTGTATGTGTGTGTGCTCAATGACGACGCGCCTACCGAGTCTCTGACTCATCACTCAACTTATTTCAGCATGGTTTACCTCTTCTTCACTAGATATCGAGTATTCGACATTGAAACTATTCGAATCGTGTGCTTACTGTTTGAATGCATTTCTATGATTTATTTCATTCAACCTATTTTGTGGTCTACTTTTAGCTAAAGCGATTTCTTCCCGTGAGAGTCGACGTTTCATCTCCGCCGAAAGCCGCGTAATCCTTGGGTGATTTCACTTCGAAGCTCTCATCCTTACCGTAGAAATAGTCATTTTCGTTCATAGTCATATCAGCGGACGAATCACCACTGAATACGGTACTATTCGAATAATTTGCCTAGTCGTGTATTCATTCTATACCAGTTCTACACAAGCACTCATTGCTTTTAATGGTTTTCATAGTTCGAATATTTAATTAAGGTATTGTTAGGAATAACGATTAGTCATTACTCGAGTGTCTTCATCGAATCGAAAAATTTGATAAAAAACGTCGAGTGCAAAAGCAAGTGAAATTTTTAAAAACAACTATATACGGTATTCGTCCGTTTGATGGATCAACCGTGAACCTTAGTACAGCAGCGCACGCACACCTCTCAATTTACATTATCTGATTATCTAGGCTATGACTCCTCTTCGTTTCTTTTCCATGTTGCCGTTGATTTATTGATCATTGGAAATATAAAGTTTAATAACATGAAGACTAACAACGGTATTGACACAGGTGACGCTAGATTCACCTCATAATTATTTGCTTAGCTAATAAAGAGATTTATCAATAATTTTCTGTTTGGAATGTCGGCGATCATCCAATCTCCGGTTAACTCTTGTCAGTAGTAATGAAGTCTCTATGAACTACTCATTCGACTTAGTTCACTGGACAAACGCGACGAACGTCAAAACTCTGATATGAGCTCCTACACTTACACAGCCCTTGTCAAACATGGCTCGTAGAGCACTGCCATGGCATAGATTTATTCCTAGATGAGCATATGAGTGGAAGTGTCGAAGTCATTCTTGGCTTGGGTTTCATCGCTGCGATCGTGATTCAAATGATTTTAACTGAATTTTTCTCTTTTTCGGAAGTTATCAACGTTGTTAAGACTTGCCTTCCAAAACTCAGTCAAAAAGCATCTTAACCGAAGTTTTAAGCCTGAAAACTATCTGAAATCCGTTATAGTGGACGTTTCCTGCCATTATCAAGTTAGCTGTACTATTATCCTACCTAGCTGACACATGCTCTAGTTGAAGCGCTTTCAGCGACGCTAATTTTGTTTCCTCGTTCATTTCTTTCTGTTCTTTTTCTTTTCATTGCCAATCAGTCTTCCTCCGACCCTCATTCGTCATTGTCTCGATATATTAGACAATATGTAATCTGAGCTCGATGTTCTCTATCATCGTTACACCGTTCGTATGGCAGTAATTTGTGCACAATGGCAGTTAACTGCCCATTTTTTAAATACAAAACTAGCCCTGTACGTATGTAGGCCAGCATTTTTTTCTGATTAGTTTACATTAATTATGAATTTTATCTTCTCCTTTGTCAGCATATGTAATTCTTTTCAGGTGTTTCTCCTCCATTTTTTTTCTAAATTCTTGATTTGTTCTATGATTCCGGTGCTAGTGATGTCGGTCCTGGTGTCTCGTGCATTAAATGTGCATCGAAAAAAGCCGTGGATGAAATATTTTAGAATGTTCTCGAAATCCATCTTGTTATCTTAAAAATTACGACTTCACCAGTATTTCTTCCATTAGCCTGTGTTTTCAAGAACGTTACAAGTGCAACAGAAATATAAGTCATACAGAGCACTTTTTGTATCCGTTCTTTTATCCAATTTTCTTTCCTTAATACTTATCCGTATTCCAATTCATTCACATCAGAGACACTCAGTGAGAAGCTGAGTGAAAATTTTGTAAGAGTTTTTTAGCAATTTGTAGTTTCAATGAAAAGAGATATGTCATCTGCCGGACGCGAGAAACTTGCAGTAGAGAATAGGCCCTGTGGTTTAAAGGGTATATACTGCCTTACCAACGCCTGAATTGTCCACTTTCACGAAAAAATAATGGTGGACCAATCACCATCCTATATGAGGTGATAATATGCGGTTGTGCAGGATTTGTTCGCTTGGAATTATGAGGGAAGCGAAGTGGAAGCTTCTGAAATTGTCGGAATAGGCATTCATCAATCTTTCCCTGAAGAGATTTTTTCACCTTCTTATTAAGTTGCCAGTAGTATTCACTCTGGCGCAAAGTCCTGGAATCAGCTTACTGCTAGTACGTTCCCATTGGGAATGTCGAATTCGTCAATTTAAGCCACTTTGCTGGGTTAGTGAAGCTCTCATTGTACTTCGCAGTTAGACGCTGACAAACATCCCCTAGCCTCAAATGGTACGCTAAAGCAGCTAAAAGGCGTCTGTATTTTTGTTTCATAGTAATTTCTTTTGTAAGTGATCAGTCACTTAGACAACGTTTATTCACATCTCAACTAGATCTCAGCACTTTCCACTTGATTCATTATCTTGCATTCATCATCCACAGAGTTGTTTGGTTTGAGTTCTGCGGTTTCTTGAAGTTCTGTCATCTTTGTACGCTAGATATCTTCAATAACTTTTCGTATATCATTTCGAAAATTTCAACTTTATGGGAATTTTATTTTTCCTCCATTACATTGACAGTTGTGCTAGGCTGTTCTCAGCACTTCACAATAAGCATTCGCCGGCTTAGGACGGAGTGAAATGTTCTGTCTAACGGATTGGATTCTAGGACTGCAACGTTTCCAGCAAATCGACCGCTCGAGGACGATGTGACAAGTCATATTTCGCTTTGTTTTAAAATATTTTGATCGCTTAAGTAGGTTCGGCTACTCTACCTTAGAATTTGTAGAATTTTTTGTCTCTCATATTGTTCTGAATCCTAGAATGAGAACAAGAGTATTCCCTCATGTCCGTCATGTAATTCCGGTATAATCTTAGTCTCGGATTCGAATTCACTTTTCAGAACCCATCATATTTTTTTTTCAATGGAGTTAAAAATCGTGAAACTGCGTAGTTTTGAGGATTGGATTTTCGTTCCATCGTAGAAAAATTGACCAATTCTGCTAATCAACAGTTTTGTTCTTTCTTTCCTTTTTATTCCTCAATGATCCTAAGTGTAGCGGCGAACACGTTGACTGGCGGCTTACGTTCCAGCTAGATGCGATGACGACTCGAATGTGCCGCCATTGGTGTTCCAAACTGCTGTACTTCTGCTGTTCGCCGTTCCTAGTCGAAGAATATGACAAATCATAGTTATAATCTATCCCACTTAGTAAAGGTGTGAATAGAAGAACCTTCTCGGAACTTGCAAAATTTATGCGATGATGGGATAACTTTCCTCATAAAATTTGATTGTCTTTGAAAGTTTCACTGTGAAGTTTTTTTACTCATCATACTTCACTTGTACTGTACAGTAGAATCCTGTTATTCAGTTTATTGAACGCCATGCAATGCTCGCCTTATTGAGCATTTTTCTTCCTCATTGTAATGTTGGTTTGCTTTTAAGCTCGTTGCTTGATTTTACAGTTTAGATAGAGCAGGTTCTATACAAAGTTAACTAGAAAGTGCGGCCACACCTTCAGCTACGGTTGCTTCGCTTGACTAAGCTAATTGGCAGCGTTACTTTAAGCTAGCAGTCTAAACGTTGTAGACACTCAACAATAATCTACTACAAAGGAAAGATCAGATTTAGAAAAAATTCCGCTGAACTTAATACTATACCCTCAGTGTAACAGCAGTGAGACTGCTCATGTCATGACATCTGCACTCCACGTCTCGGTTATCCCTACAGAAAACAGTGTATGGATGACGTACTTGACGAAGAGGAAAGATGGGTTGTGCTTGTACTTTGGAGAATTGCCAGGACTCGTAAACACCACTGGATGCTTTTCGGAGAACTGCCAATGTGTCGCAGTCTGACGCAAAGAAAGTTTTGTTCTTTTACTGATGGGACTTTGAATGAGTACCTTAAAGGTTCTTCGAAACGGTGCCATGGCGATAGATACTGTCTACTCTTCTAAATTAAGGGAACTTGCTGATGCCGTATAACGAGAACATCCTAAACGTGAGATAATAGTTAGTTAGCTTTTCGGATCTAATTTAGAATCCATTGGCCATCAGTGAGTAGAAAATAAACTGCCACCTGCACTCTCGAAATGTCCAAGTCCTTAAGAATACTAGCTCTTCCAGTATCTCAAAAAACAGTTAGGATCACAAAACCTTCAAAATCGATCCTAGTTAAGGCCACGATCTGTGGGTGGTGAGTGTTCTTATGATTCTGGAGAGTTGAGGACTTATGACATGTAATGACTGTGGATTGACTTGTTAGGTAATTAAATGCATTAGGTATAAAAAATGCTTCAGTGCCACTGAACATTCCGGTCAGTCTGGTACCGCAAAAAAAGATACGGCCACTTTTTATGAGTTGAATTTACGAGTTTTAACGACCGGCAGCATCAAGGTCATGAGTGTAAGGTTGCTCGCATGAGACTGTCTGGGATATCACGAATGCGGCTTGAAATTTCCCACTTTCACAAGAGAAACCACATTATCCACCTAATGCATTCTTCCACGAATGTCGAACTTCGACGAAAATCGCGAAATTTCTCAACCGGGTTATGCTAATGATGATATCGTGTGCTTCTGTCTTCTATCTACCCATCCTTTTTAAAATTTATCTTGACTCAAAGCAAATTGACTTCCCACTCCCAAATTAATAGAACAAATCCAACGCCTTCATATAGCTCTTCGAGGTTGCAAAAGTCTTGAAATCAGTTCCGAAGATCGACTTTCTATTAACCTCGGCATTGGATTATAAATCTGTTGTTCTCTTTTTACAGCAATCGCTTGGTTGTTATTCAGCACACCTTTACTTCCTTACAAATATAACACATACAACACAACGGTAGCTGACGTTTCGGCAGTATCGTCTTCTTCAGAGCCTGGAAGGGCACACTAATATGTAATTTACTAGGTCAAACGCTCCAACAACGCAAACAGAAAGATGAAAATCTGAACAATAATTATACACGATCACCGGCTTCTCGAAAAACCCACCGTTTTTTATCTGTTTTCCACCAAGGGGGAACAGCTGCTTAGAGTCGTATATGGTTGATTACTGTACCGCCCCACATCAAAAATCACTTCTGAGAAACGGGGCTAGATCACACGCTATCTCAGGGCATTCTTCGCTGCTATTCATTCTCGGATTTTTGAAATTTATCCAAAAGGGCCCGAGAAATTTGTGCGTTGGTGTTTCACTCTCCCGCGCGATGATAGCGACTTTTACATCAAAATCTTCTCCGCTATGTTTTTGTATCCTATGCCTGCCTGGTGGCGTGCCTTGTTTTAATTTTCGTTTGCCATGTAGGTGTTCTTTTATGCGGATACATAAAAGTCTGCCCGTTTCGCCGATATATTGGTCTCCGCAAGTACTACAAGAAATCAGGTATATCTAACCTGAACTCATGCGGTCACCGTCTCTGCCGTAAGGGCAAATTACGCAATTTGGTGTTTCACATAGACAGGCGGTCATACAGGCGGTTACCAACTAACTGACGACGATCGCTACGGATTCCTTTTAGATCTGCCCTTCTTAAGCATCGCTTTATCGCTACACTTATTTCATCGCTAATGAAGGGCAAGATAAACGGGAGTTTGTTTCGGCCAAACCCCTTCGTTTTGGGGCGTCGTTCTCCTTCTAGACTTATCTCGTGGGGTTACTATTTCGTAGTCATTGGAGATGGCTATTTCTTATCTATAAAAGATTTATCTCTAACCTTACAGCCGCACAAAAGTGTGGCATGCGAAAATTTAGAGATTTAATAAATTCAAAGACCATTGGGCTATCAGTTAGTGATAAGGGGGGAGAGTTCTTAGTTATTCCCCGCCAGCTAGATGTTAGGATAACTGAGGAACATCTTAGTGATGTTACCCTTTATCGCCCATCATCTGAAAGGGCATAAAGCAGTCTATACCGAAAACTAAGGAATCAGTGGGTCAAAAATGGCAAAGGCGGTAGGCATGAAATCGTCGGTTATTTCGCACTTTAAAGTAAATAGACCAACATGCCCCCGTCTTATACCTACTTATTAAAAGACATAAGTTGGTATCACCTGATGATCTTGCATCAACTAATCCGTCATCATTTAAGGTTAGACCAATCATCATCTGTGTAGACGAGCCAACGGATAGGATGAACTGGTTTCTAAGCCTTATACTAACCCAGTTACTTAAACATATTCCAGCTCACCTCACAAACACCTAAATGTTCCTAGAACGTCTACGTAACGCGTCTCCCTAATAACGCGTACGTGATGGAGTCCTTCGACGTTACCCCCGTTGTACAACAACGTATCGAATGACCCCGCAATGCAAGCCATCCACGAACTTCTTGTTGAACATGAAGGAAGAATAAATATGCATGGTTTGTCCATCCAGCAGCTCATGGCTCTCTTAAACGAGTGCCTAAACTGCTCGATTTTCAGATGATCTGGGAAATATTTCGCGCAAATAAGTGGGTTAGCAATGGGACAGCGATTGGCACCAAGCCTTGCCATTGCGTTTATGTCTAAAGTGGAAGCCCCCTGTTCTCGGTCTCCTGCCACTACTCTACTGCATGTACATAGATGATTGTTTTTGTCATCTTCTGTACGCAGGAGGAGATGGACAAATGCTTCAAATTATTGAAAGAGCAGTCTGAGTACATTAAGTTCACCCGGGAGAAACCGAGAAAAAACTGGCTTCCGTTTTTAAACGTTCAAACAAACCTATCAAGTAGCGGTTATATTACAAAGTGGTACCGAAAGCCAAGTAACAAGAACATCCTTCTTCATTTGCTTTCTTTCCACCTTTCACACACAAAGATGGCGCTTGTGAGAAACATGTTTCGAACAGCTACCTCTGTGTGCACAACCAGGGAACTAAAGGAGGAATCGCGCAACTTGGTTCGGCAAAGCAAATAGCCGTCTCCAATGGCTACGAAATAGTTACCGAACGAAATAACTTTAGAAGGAGAGCGACGCGTCCAAGCTAAACACTTGGCCAAAAGAAAGTCCCGTTTATGTTGCACTTTATTAGCGATGAAGTAAACGTAGCTATTAAACGATGCTTAAGAAGGGCAGGTCTAGAGGAATCGTTTGCGATAGTTGAAATACCACCGGCTACTCTACGTCGTCATTTAGTTCGTAACCGCCTGTATGACCGTCTATGTGAAACAACAAATTGCGCAATCTGCCCTTACGGCAGGGACGGTGATTGCATGAGTTCAGGTACGATATACCTGGTCCGTTGTTATAATTGCGGAGAAGAATATATCGGCGAAACGGGCAGACTTTTATGTATCCGCATAAAAGAACACCTACATGGCAAACCAAAATCAAAAACAAGACACGCCACCAGGCAGGCATAGGATACAAAAACATAGCGGAGAAGATTTTGATGTAAAAGTCGCTATCATCGCACGGGAGAGTGAAACATCAACGCACAAATTTCTCGAGACCTTTTGGATAAATTCCAAAAATCCGAGAATGAATAGCAGGGAAGAATGCCCTGAGATAACGTGTGATCTAGCCCCCGTTTCTCAAAACTGATTTTTGATGTGGGGCGGTACAGTAATCAACCATATACGACTCTAAGCAGCTGTTCCCCCTTGGTGGAAAACAGGTAAAAACGGTGGGTTTTTTCGAGAAGCCGGTTATCGTGTATAATTATTGTTCAGATTTTCATCTTTCTGTTTGCGTTGTTGGAGCGTTTGACCTAGTAAATTACATATTAGTGTACCCTTCCAGCCTCTGAAGAAGACGATACTGCCGAAACGTTAGCTACCGTTGTGTTGTATGTGTTATATTTGTAAGGAAGTAAAGGTGTGCTGAATAACAACCTCGCGATTGCTATAAAAAAGAGAACAACAGTCTTGAAATCGTTTAAAGCGTTCCACAATTCCGTGTGGTACACCTGAAGAATATATCTGATCTCCAATGACTAGAAAAATGAATTAATAATCTATCAAAATTATGCTTACCCTAAATACCTGATTATGTCCAGCATTCCTGAACAATAATTGATTTTCTTTTTTTTCTTAAAGATTCAGTTCATAGTTCACTTGAAAGGTGATTATTCCATTTTCTATGAAATTAAAAAGGATAAAGCTCTCGGTGTTTATCAATCCCTGAAGGATGCGCCATGCATTCGACTTCGTTAAATACCGTTGATGGTGATTGAATGCATATCTGGCCTTTACAATGACTCGTGGTGGCCTACCGATGTATCGAGCCAGTGCTGCTACCCTCATAGACTAGTCTGGTACCAATTTGCCGACGCCGGAGTTATGGAGGGCTTGGTGGGACATGGGCACGGGGATCGCTTCCACGTGTGTGTCGCAGTGGCGCCTCCAACCATTGCTCCACAGGCACTTACCAATTCCCGTATCACGTCTACTCTCGTTTCAACTAAGTGGGCTCAGCCTCCTCGAAAGACACGAAGAAGCAGCAGATTCGTATCGTTTTCTAAGCTTTTCTTTTCTTTTTTACTGTTTATAGCAAGATAGTAATCATACCTAGTTCAATAAGCTTTGCTAGTGGATAAGTGATTTCTCACATGAGGGTGTGTTGATACCCCAGAATAGAAATAAATGCGCGTTTTCAAACAAGATATTAACTCCCAGTCAAATTATTGTGAAAGAAACTTGATGGATACTAAAGCAAAAAAAAACCTGAATTTGTCAACACCATGACCACTTCCACTCTCCTCTATGACCTTTAGCCAGCCGTCGAGTCGGATGTTTTCATCGTAAGATCCTATACGATATCGATATATCCCTTCACTTATACGGTCATGGTCTCTTCGCCATGCTTTTTTTCTTCGCTTTTCTTTTTGTTTTGAAGTTATTTCCGTGCCTTTTCCCCACTCTCTAAACATTTTCGGTTAATTGAATTTGCCAATTACACATGGCCGTTGTTCCGTTAGTCCACTGAATGTGTAGCAATCGATTCGATAACACATGCGCAATAATCGGATGCGTTTTGAGCGCGAGGGCGTGAAATCCGTGCGGGAGCCACCTGACCGACCAACTCATCTGACTGCCTCGTCACTCTTCATTACTCCCTCTCTCTCTTTCTCTCCTTCCCCTTCTCTCTCTCCCACTTTGCTGTCTTTCTTTTAGTATGCTGTCTTTTAGCAACCTGCAACTTTTAAGAGTCGTTCCGTTATCGATTCATTCTGGAAAAAAAATTGTAATGCTTTGATGACATCTGAGAACACCACATCTGATTTTGTTAGCTGCATGAGAATTCTCCGACGTTATGTCGGGTCAGGCTTTCTGAGCGGTTCGTTAGAAGAATCAGTGCGCCTCAAAAAAATTTTCTTTTAATTGTTTTGATTTCAGTATCGGATAGTGACATCTATGTAGTAGTAGGTAGCATGGATGTACACATCCTGTATCGTTTACTGGATGACCAATGCCATATTAATGTTGATTCAACTGCTTTCGTTTTTGTAGATCTAATAAAGAAAGATGACTAACAGTAATAATTTAGTGTCACATTTTATTTATACAACGCTTTCCTGTGTATTGTGGGTGCTACCTTAGCATTGTTAGACTAAAATTCTAAACTAGATTGATAAGGAGGATTTCGGCTTAACTATTTCTTGGAAACAAGATAAAGCACCCTAAAATGAAAGGCATTTTCTAGCAGAAACTATTCTTCCTTGTCGGTCTGGTCTGCTCAGCAATTGACAATTGAAGAACCCTATCGGTGAGAGATCATAGTAGAACTGGACATGAGGTACAATCCGATCTTCGTTTCGTCCATTTCTTTCTCTTCTTGGACCCTTTTCAACGGGCCTCAAGATGAACTCGATTTCATTTCAGTGCTGTTGTCTACTAGGAAAGTAGTTTAAGGGCTTTCTTTAGTTTTGATGAAGATAAGTAGATTCCCACAAGAGCGGCGGGAAGACTATGCTCTCGAAAATACTTCGTGGATGAGTGCTCGTTAACATAATGATATCGTAATGAAAGAGCAAGGAAGCCCCCTGTTTTGTCTACGATTGTATACGAGGTTTTTATACCCAGAAGCATGTGCAGTACAGAAGTACAATATACATGGAGCATCATCCTCTTAAAAATTTGAAGTCGTCCATGTAAATCGCTTAAATTGCTGTTGCTTTAATTTATAGGACACGGGACCTTTGATGCGACTTCGAGAACGTTGATTTTTTTTCATGTTCTTCATTATTTTTTGTAGTGGAAGACTGGATAGATTTCAGTTTTTCTTTAGGTCATGATAATTATTCCTATACTGAGGAATTTCTTGTATTCGTAATCTGTTGTGGAAAGTACAGAATATACAGTGGACGCATAGTATAATATACATATAACTGTGTTTGTATGTGCTGTCTACCTGGTACATATATTTATATATATATATACATACATATGCATACATCCATACATAAAGGATAAAGGATAAAGCTCGCGGCGTTGACCACTCCCTGAAGGATGCGCCATGCATTCGACCTCATTAAGAATCGTTAGGAGGTGATTGAATGCATATTTGGCCTTTATAATGACTCGCGATGGCTCACCGATGTATCAAGCTAGTGTTGCTATCCTCACAGACAGGTTTGGTACCAGTTTGCCGAGCCCGGATGGATGGAAGGCTTGGTGGGCCATGTGCGCGGGGATCGAGATTCCACGTGTGTGTTGCAAGGCCCTTCCGATCACTGCGCAGCACGCGCTCTTATATATATATATATATATATATATATATATATATATATATATATATATATATATATATATATATATATATATATATATATATATATATATATATATATATAATCCCAACGATTTAGCTTCTCATCGTGGCTAAGAGGTGTTCCTTGGTGTCGGGCTGCGATGTACAGCGGGAAGATTCATCCCCTAGCATGGTCTCGCAATATGAGGAGTCTGACGTTTCCACTAGGAAGCCCCCTCTAGAAGTAAACCAATACCAGGATCCACCATCGTCCTGGTACCAAACTAGTCGCTTGGTGCGAAATCTCCCTCTGATCCACAAGGGCGAGACTACCTGTGGTGGTGACGGCCTGGCGCTGACTTCGCCTAGGCTGACCTCGGGGCTCCAGGAAACCACATTAGCTAAACCAGCAAAACTCCGGAAAAATAGAGATTGTGCTGGGGACCACACAACCGGTGAAGACGGGCCATCCAAGTTTCCAAGTAGGTGAGTAAGTAGGTATATATGTGTATACACATATATCCTAGACGTTTTTCAAGAGCGCGTCGCCGGAAAGCTCAGCTTGTTATGGACCATAAGCTGTTGATGACAGAAATAATCAGCATTTGTTTCTGACTCCTCTCTCAAAATACACTATGATTTGATAGATGAAGAACTATTATAAACAATCATCTTTAAGTTATTGCTTTATTTTTTTATAGTTCTTTCCTGCTTCCAATTTTTTATTCATGTACGAAGGACTATGGTTGGTTCGTATTATCTTATCTAAATGTCATTTTTTCTTTGTATTAGTCATGATTTTAACGATAGATAATAGTAAAACCGATCATTTTGAACCACCAATACCTTCCTTTTTAGGTATTTTCTCCTACTAAATGAAGAGATTTTGTGCACATTGTCCGCTACTTTTCAATTTCTCCTGCTCATGTAGGGCAGTGCTTGAATATGTCTTGTAACGCAACGCATGGTCGTTGGTTCGATTCGATCTTCAGTCGGGCAGTATTTATCAGAGTTGTCTGGGACGAAAGCAGCACTAACTTAATTCATCGGTAGGCCATGCAAGTCGTTGTTTAGGCCAGATATCCATTCAGTGACCTCTGACGTGCGAATGGAGTCTAATGCGTTTCCCTTCCCTAAGGGATTGGTAAACGGCGAAGGTTTTATTCTTTTATCCTTCATTGTAGTTTCTTGTGAAGACTTAAGAAATATATGGGAGTTTCTAATTTGGGTCTGCCACGCTTCAGTGACCTTCGAGTATGCAAATTGCGAGTTCATCCCTTAGTAGGAATAGGAACAAAAGCCTTTATCTTCGAAATCTATTTCCATTCCTACTCATATGGCTTTTTTTTCTGTTAACATTTTATTAATACCGCAAAATTTTTGTGCTATCCGCAATGACAGCAATGTTACTAGAAAAACTATGGAAATACATGAACACTGGAAGAATTCGTTATGTCTAAGGTGATAATTCAACTACTTTTTTAAATTTTCGAGAAACTTCTTTGGTTTCTTTTTAAAGTAACTACTCAGTTTTTTTAAAAAGTACTTCGTTGGGTTTTTTTGTCCTTAGGTTTTTGACAATTTATTGAGAGTTTTTTTTTATTTTATACGACCCGTCTTCACGTCTATTGTCCGGATCCTAGCACTTCTCGTATTCGATTCGTATTTCATGCATTCATCTTTCGCAGTGGTCTTCGAACATTTTGCGTTGTTTCGACTGCTTCTCGAGGATTTCCTCTTCTTTATGAATGTCATAGAATGCTGATCGAGTCGATTCTCCCGGAGTCGTGAGATAGCCGGCCTGTAGCGTTCCCAATTCGATTACAGAGTGATTTTTCCCTAGATAGGTTCCGTTCCATTTCCCGACCCCAGAGGAAAGAGAGGCCTAGTGAGCCTGAGCCAAGATGGATCTAGCACCATGTTCGTGATGACTGACATCACCACCACTGTTCTATGCTCTCTCTTGTTGAGAGTTTAGGTGTTATATATCGTGTCCAGAATAAAGGATACGATATCACTTGTTACTGAGTAAGGCTGAAGAACAACCGTTATTTGTATTTTTTATGGAGACCGTTGTTTGCCTTATGAATAATGGGATGGCATGTACCGAAGCGGTTACATGAATAATTGTGAATTCTAGAAAGAAGCACCGCCCCAATGATGGTTCATAGAGGCGGTGCTTCTTTCGAAGATTTATAAGGGGCGCGTGTAGGGCGGTTATTATAGGTGTCCTGCAATACACATGGGTTCGATCCTGCGCTCCAGGCTCACCAAGCTTTCCAACCCTCCAGGGTCGGAAAGTTAGTACTAGACTTGTCTGGGGGGGGATAGCAGCACTGGCTCGATACATCAGGAGGCCACTGCAAGTCATTCAATCACCTCTAACGATGCTTAATAAGGTCGAATGTATAATGCATCCCTCAGGGATTGATCAACGCCGAGAGCTTATCCTGTGCCTATCCTATCCTACCCTATCCTATCCTTATTCCCTTTTTGAATGGTGTGATGACTCTTTGTATTTCTTATCGGAGCAGTGTCTTGTAACTATCCACTTCATTACCATCTTTTTGGGAACGATGTTCCTTTTTTTGTCATTGACAATGACATAATATAAATTTTCAAATAATAATAATGAAACGCAAGGGGCGGATAGCACAGTGCCAGTGATGCCCGCTATCACCAGCATTGTTCTAGTTGGATTCCCGCACAGGACCATCCAAGCCTCTCATTCTCCCGGGGTCGGGAGATTTGTACCGGACTTTTCTGGGGAAAAAATCACTCTCTGCAATGCAGTTGGGAATGTTTCAGCCCGGCTATCTCAGGACTCTAGGGAGAATTGCTCGACCAGCATTCTACGACATTCAAGATGAAATGAAAATCCTCGGGCAGCAACAGAAGCTCCACATTAACGTTGGAAGATCTTCGTGGACAACGGATGCGAGGAAACGAATCGAATGAGAGAAGTGCTGGGATCCGCACAGTAGACGTGAAGACGGGTCATGTAAAATAGTTGTAAAATGGAGTAAATAAATAAATAACGGAACAACGTTTGTGTTGTTTATGCATACACTGCTATATATATAGTACCAGTCAGACGAAAGCATCACATTCGCCATGTTTAGAATTTGCTCGTTCTCCCACTAAAATCATATTTCTCAGGTGTTGATCTCCTTGTGTAGTAGAGGATTCCGTTCTTTTTTCCTTGTTCATAAACATTTCTTTGGCACGAAAAGGTATTCACGAACGTTTCATAGGCAGTTCGAGAATATGCTTCTCACCCAGATGCATTTACGCTCCACGGCATTCTCCAAGCAATCCTTCTTCGCAGCAACTTATCTGTTGATTCTCATGTGAGATTCTTTCTTCAGTTTTTAGAATATTCATGTTGCCTTGCCGGTTTGAGCACTGCATACTAATTCCCTGTATGAGTCATAACAAAGTTGTACTATTCTTGGCAGTTTTTGGATCTAATTCCAGCCGAAGCGCTTTTGTTTTTGGAACATATTCCTCGCTTTTTCGTTTTATTTCCTTGCTAAGGTTTTGTTTGAAAAATAAAAAGACATTCACCATATAAGTTCAGTATATGTGTTGAAAGCTTGATGAGGTGTTAGAGAAGATTCGATGGCGTTTCCAAGTTTAATACCTATCTATTGTTCTTAAAATCTAATCCTTTAAGAGTTAGAATGACTTCTAAATACGAC
The DNA here is from genome assembly GCA_018806985.1 of Angiostrongylus vasorum. NCBI lineage: Eukaryota > Metazoa > Nematoda > Chromadorea > Rhabditida > Metastrongylidae > Angiostrongylus > Angiostrongylus vasorum. Next base: position 215,071 of record JADANN010000385.1, read on the forward strand.
AAAATCCTTAATTCAATGTAATAGGCGAACGTATTTTCACATGGAATTAGCTCTAGCTAGTAGTTGCAGTGGAATCCAGAAATTCAATGTCTGTTTTCTTTTTATTATTTACAGCCACACTACGATCTAGATGCAGTGCTTGATAACTTTATCCTCGGAATTGAAATTCATGATATCATGAAGCATTTTTTTCTGCAGAATTGGTTGAGCACAGGATTCCGTTAGTCGAGCAGCTCAAGCAGCCATCAGAAAAATCTCAGTAGATCTATGTCACGCCTTATTATTGCACCGTATGCTTCACTTGCTATGGAAACACCAAAAGTTTCGAGATTTTGGCAAGGTGCCTTCTATCTATACTAGTTTTTGGCGAAAAGGTAACCATGGGTGACCCGTGTTCTGCAATGGCATGTGTTTACTATTAGCTGCGGTTGTTGATGAAGAAATACAGAATTCTTTATCAACTTTGAGGACCCTACTGGAATTGTCCCCAATCGTAGTTCGACGCTGCAATAATGCCATGACGGTTAACTATATGGGTGATGGGATGCAATGGGTACGGCTTGACCGGTTTGGAATAGTGAACTGTAGGTCCACAATGATTTTGCTCTATGTACCTGGGTTGATCAATTGACGCAAGACCTGTTTAAGAAGAGTAAAACGTTGAATTCTACATAAGATTTTCCTATAATAGGAAGTTTTTTGAGGTATTTTTCAAATATACACTCATCGTTTATAGTATATATTTTTTTATTTTATGTGATCCGTCTTCACGTCTACTGTGCGGATCCAAGCACTTCTCGCATTCGATTCATTTCCTCGCACGCATTATCCACGAAGATCTTCCAACCTTTTACGTGTGGCTTCGGTTGCTGCTTGAGGATATTCATTTCATCTTGAATGTCGTAGAATGCTGGCCGAGCAGTTCTCGCTGGAGTCGTGAAGTAGCCGGGCTGGAGCGTTCCCAATTGGATTGCAGGGAGTGATGTTTTTTTTTCGGACAAGTCCAGTACCTACTTCCCGAACCTAGAAGGATGAGAGGCTTGGTTCATCTGGAGCGGAATCGAACTAGCACCAAGCTCGTGATGAAGGACATCAATATCACTGTGCTATCTGCCCTCTCTTATATTATATAATTCATCCAAAAACATCCGCACCAACTACGACCGTTACGTATTTCGTGATATCTCCCTAATTGTTTACTTTCTCATCATGGAAAGGAAGGTCCTAATGTGTCGAACCGCAATGTACAGCAGGAGGCTCGTTTAGGTTAAGTTACTGGCTTAATCATTCATGGTTTAACATTTCCATGCAAAAATTTCAACGTATTAAATACAAAATTTCAACGGGTATTAAACACACGGAAGACGTGGTAAAATTAAGCGTAGCCACTTTTTCGCCGAAACCTGTGGAAATTAATGTTGTCAAACGTACTATTTATGTTTTTCAAATGAGGGAGGTTTTTTTTCGTGAAGAGTTTACTCCTTGGATGATTAGTTGGGCTCTGAGTGATGAATGCATGAACCCTCTTAAAGGTTTACCTCCTCGTCGTGGCTAGGAGGTTTTCTTGGGTGTCTGGCTGCTATGCACAGCGATGGGATCCATCCCCCCTATCAGGGCTCCCGAGCTGAGCAGTCCAGCGCTTACTTCAGGAAGCCCACCTAAAGGTTAACCAGTGCCACGATCCACCACCGTCCTGGTGTCAAACTACTCGCATGGTGGCAAATCTCCCAGTGATTCACAAGAGCGGTGACTGCCCGTGGTGGTGACGACCTGAGACAGACTTTAGCCTGGCTGACCTCGGGACTCCAGGGAACCACAATGGCTAAACCAGCAAATCTCGAGACAGTGGAAATTAATCTGGGATCTACACAACCAGTGAAGACGTGCCATCCAAGTATCTAAGAATGCACAAACAAATTTAGGATGCTTAACATTGTCAAAACCACTTTTGACGTTGACTCCAGCAGCAGTGACACAGTGATTGCCACTATAAAGAAATTGCGAGTAGTCTGAACATCGGATTAGCTTAAATAAGTTTTATAGTGATATGTTGCCTCCCCAACTGTTTACCGCCTCATCGTGGCTGGGAAATGTTCCTGGATCTTGGGCTGCGATGTACAGCGGGGGATTTGTCCCCCCTGGCAAGGTCTCCCAAGCTGAGAAAGAGTCCGACGTTTCCATCAGGAAGCCTAGCAAAGAGCAAACTAGTGCCAGGATCCGCCACAGTCCTGGTATCAAAGTCGCTTGGTGGCAAATCTCTCTCTGATTCACAAAGGCTGCGACTGCCCGTGGTGGTGAAGGCCTGGAGCAGACTTTGGCCAGGCTGACCTCGGGATTCCAGGGAACCACAGTGGCTAAACCAGCAAATCTCGAGACAATGGAAATTATGCTGAGGCCCGTGCAACCAGTGAGGACGGGCCGTTCAAGTGTCAAGTGTCAAGTGTCAAGTGTTATGTTATAAAAATTACTACTCCAGTATATGTTCACTTTCCATTATTACAATCTGGTCTTCCGCGCTTTTGGCTACGTCATCACTTTGAACTTCAAATATTCATGTTGAGCCACTACTAACTTGCTCCAGTTGTTGTTTTTTCCTATTATTTATACCAGTTTTATTCGCTGTGCTTTCTTTTTCTGCCTTGGTATCAATTTGAACGTTTTTTTTAGGAGTTTTGCAGCTCGTATGTTTGAGATATCTTTTGGTGTATACTAACTTTTCCATGTGACTTCTTTTCAAATTCTCACCAATCTCTGATTTTTCGGTAGTTCTTTTAATGAAAACTATTTATGATCTTTACACGATCGTGCTTTTTGGTTACAAGTACACCCTTCGTCGTTTGGAAAATGATTTGTGCGAAGGAATCTGAAATTTCCGTCGTTTTTCAGTGCTTCTTGTGCGTTTCTTCAAAGCTTGAGAAGTGTTACTTGAATCCCACAGAGTTGTCCTTTCGTTTCGTTGCAACTGAAATAACTGAATCGATAATTTGACAATGTTTCAATTACAGGATTTTAACAGAAGACGTAAAAAGCTCGCCATCCATCCAACGGGCGGCTATTAAAGGGCTTGCATAGAATGTCGCCGACCAGAGAAGCAATCAAGTGCACTATACTTCAGTTGAAAACCACACGACGTGCTGGTACACTACGTCGGAAAAAAGGTCACTTTATTTCGTTTCTGCTTCCATCTCACCACTCGTCTTCCTAATCAATGTTGTTGCTCACTAAACGCATTATGTAACGTTTGTTGAAGCGCTTATTTTGATTGGAGGCTCATGTTTTTCTGAACAAAAAAAAACAAAACAAAAAAAAGAAAACCAGCTCCAAAACTTCTCAATCGCCTGATGTTTATCAGTTCTTCAGCGTTTCCAAGCAGCATTTTGCGCTTGCATTTTGGAAATCAGCACAAATTGATGGCTATGGATGTGCTTGCTTCAAGAAAATTTTCCGAAAATTTCTTAAGTGGTGAAAAAAATGTTTAGGACACTTTTTTTTGAAGTCCTTACGAGAAGAACAGTTTTTCCGGCTTGGTTTCCTACATTTGTAGGTAGACAAACTCTGTATGATTTTTTGTCTTATTTTATTGTTAGGAAGGCGTTCTATAGTTTCTCGTTTATACTAGAGGACGAGATGCGTATAGTGCAGTGGTTGGAGGTAACATGAAACGCAGTACTTCAGGTCGCTGACTCTAACCCACACCCCGGTTCACTAAGTCTTCTACCACTCCGGGGTCGGAAATTTGGTAATAGACTTATCGTGGAAGATAGCAGTATTGACTCGATACATCCGTAGCATATCACAAGTCATTGCATAGGACATTCGCTCACCTCTAACGACGCGTGATGACGTCGAATGCATGGCGTATCTCTCATGGATTGGTCAACATCGAGAACTCTATCCTCTATCATTTTCTGTTTTTTCTTCGATAAGGCAATCATGAGGTTGCTATTATAGAATTTGTTAGCAAACAGCAGCTGACGTTTTGGCGGTTTCGCCTTCTTCGGAGCCTGGAAATTCAAATTGCCATGCAATCTACTCTGCCAAACACATTCATACCCTTAGCAGATGAAGCTTAACACATAAATTTGCATTTGCAGAATAAACAGCTTTTTTTTAAACACCCATCCCTTTTTATTCTTTTCAAGTATCACAATTAATTGGTGGAGAAGAGCCGCAAAGAGTAATCCATGGGCGAGGAATATGCTTGTGTCAGATCCTAAAACGCTTCATAAGTTTTACGCGCTGATGTCTTAGATTCCTATTGTGACTTCTATTTTTAAATCTTCTCCGCTATGTTTCTGTGTCTTATGCTCGCCTAGTGGAGTGTTTGGTTTCAATTTAGGCTTACCGACTAGGCGTTCTTTTTAAGCGGGCGCAAAGCGTTCTACCCGTTTCGCCAATGTATTCGTCTCCACACGCTTTACAAGAGATTAGGTACACCGTACCCGAACTTATGCAATCACCATCTCTATCGTTAGGGCAAATTGTGCGGTTTTTTCACTGTGCCCAGATGGTCATATAGGTGTTTACGAACCAGCTGGTGTCTTATAGTGTGTGGTGGTATTTCTGTCACTCTTACCGTATTCTTTGGATCGGCCGTTCTTAAGCAATGTTTTATAGATGCACTTATTTTGTTCAAAATAAAGGGCAAGATGAATGGAGAATTATTCTCGCTAGAGGCGTGGTTTTTCCTCTATGCCTATGCCGAGGAGCTACAGCTTCGTAGCTATTCGAAATCGCTATTTGCCGCGCCAGTTTCAAGGATTCTTTCTTCTGCTCTCTATCTGTGCAGACGCTGGTGGTCGAAACATATTTCTTATATGCACCCTTTTTGGTGTCTGTGTGTGTGTGTGTGTGGGGAGGGGGGGGTGAGAGGAAAAGTAACGAACCGCTATGTTTTTACTACTTGGATTTCGATCCATCTTCTAATGTAGCCGTTTTGAGATAGGTTAATTTGAACGTTTAGAAATGGAAGCCAGTTTTCTCTCGGTTTCTCTCGGGTGGACTTTATGTACTCTGACTGTTCGCTCAGTGACTCAAAGTATTTGTCCATCTCCTTTTGTGGAGCAGGTGACAAAACAATCATCTATGTACCTACAGCAGAGTAATGGCTTTAGATCGATTACTGGTTCTTCCACCTTTGACATAAGGACAACGGCGAAGGTTGGTGCCAGTTGCTGTCCCATTGCCAACCCTCTAATTTGTGCACAATATTTCACGACTATCTGAAGATCGAGCAGTTTAGGCCCACATTTAGGAGGAACCGTGAGCTTCTCAATCAAGAAGCGATACATATTTATTACTCCTTCGTGTTACTCAAGAAGCTCGCGGATGGCTTGCATTGGGGGTCATTCGACACGTTAGTGTAAAGGGCGGTAACGTCGAAGAACTCCATAACGCACGCTGTTGGAATGCGCCTTACGCAGACGACTTAGAAACATTTGGGTATTTGTGAGATTAGTCGGTATGTGTTTAAATCTTATCTGCTAAGGTTATGAAAGTGTTTGGCTTAGTAGATTGCATGTCAATTTGACCTTTCCAGTCTCGGAAGAAGGCGAAACCGTCTAAACGTCGGCTGTTGTGTGCTAATAAATTCAGTAGTATCAACCTCGTGTTTGCTTTATCGAAGAAAAAACGATGTATTATCAACCAATGCCGAGGGTAAAAAGTCGGTTTTGGGTATTGGTACATAAAGCTTATCACTTTGTTGGGGATCCATCACATATGTCAAATTTGTCGTTCGTTGTCCTATTAATCATAGAATGGTTCAAGCCTGTAGTGGTAAGCCTTTCATTTGTCCCTCTCAGTCTTTCACGCTTCCCAGTGGATTTTGCTCACTCATGGAAAACGGAGAATAACAGCTTTCACAAGAGGTCCATTTATCTTTACTGGCTTGATAAGAAGATATTCACAAGTCTCCATGCTGTGCTAATGGGAGCGAACAATGAATAGTAGGGGTTTTTTGCTTACTCAGAAAGATGCAAATCAGTACAGAGCAAAGTGGGCTGAGTAAATTGGGAATATATGGTCACTCTTCGACCGCATTTGATCTCCTATCCGCCACATGAAGTCGTTATGTGTGACACTGAAATTAACTGACTTGATGTCCTTCACGTGAGGAAGATAGCGCTGAAGCACATATCATGGATATTATAAAAAAAATTCTATATGTCACCTAAACATGTAATGTGTAAAAATGTGGACTTATGTGCTATACAAAATCCTGCAAATTTACATCTATGTCGCTAAATTGTGTTACGTAGCTTTCCAAAATTTCCACCAGAATTTTCTTCTACTTTCGAAGTTGAGTACAACAACAGTTCTCTTTTTTCTTAAATGACGGTTTTTTAAAGAAATCTAAGCAAACTTCGTTGACACAGAAGTCTTTTGCAAGCGAACATAAAGGGGTTTTCATGTTTTCAGCATTAGTTTCTTAATTTTCTGCACAATCTCAGAAATTTTTTGCCGCTAATTGGTTGTGTCACATAAAGTGGTGTTTGATTTATGGCAACTCTTGAGCTTTGAGCGGGATGAAAAGCAACTGGAGAGTTGTAAACAAGTGATTCTACTCATCGTACTTTTTGCCCGAAGATTTCCATGAGATTCTTATCAGTGAATTGATCAGTTGCTTACATATCTTTTTGTAAACATGCCGTTTTTTTTCTCGTGCTGTTTTCCATGTTTTTTGTTCGAGGGGTCTTTTTTATTGGCAGCTTGGCGATCGCAGGAGTTTCCATCCTAAAAAAGAAACAATAAAGTGAGGTGGTTCTGATCTCTATTTACTTCTAGTCTAACTGAACTGACTTCATCGAAAATTCCAATTTACGATGTGTAGCAACTTTGCTCGATCGGATATCCTTCAATTTATGAGACTGGGCCAGCTTTTTTCTGGTGTATGTCCATTAAGTAGGTGTTTAGAAGAATTCTTCATCTTCTTATTTGCGGAGAAATCCTTTAATTGGTTTTAATCTTTTTTCTCGGTTAGCGAAAAAATACAACAGAAAAGTGTTAAGCCTGACAAGTCAAGAGCTTTAAATGCTTAAGAGTTAAGAATTAGTGTGGTTCTGTCAACGAAAGGCATCTTAGAAAAAAGAATGAAATCTCCACTTGTTCTTCTATTCCAAGCTCTTGATTTATTGAACGACACTTGTCTATTGAGGAAGGAATCTGAGGAGGAAAAATTTGACCAGTTTCATAGTCACTTTCTCAGCCTTTGTTATAATCCAGAATATTCTGATATTCTTTACAAAGACATGTTTGCACGTCAAATATTAATTTTATAAACTTCTCTTTGATGGTGTAATACTCCACACCAGTTGTTATAACATTATTTGCCGATTGTTCATTGACTTCGTAAACAAGTCAAAGTCGTCTCATGTTATTAGTTGCATGAAGGTGCAAAAAATACTCAGTGCGAGTCCTGTCAGATGAAGAAGTTTTATGAAAGCTCTAACTATATGAAGTATTTTCTGATTTGTCTGTTTTATAGAGATTTTAGTTTCTTGTTTTCATTTGCTTGTCTAGATGAATTTGACATGAATAACGGACACAACAGAACAATAGCGAATAGGATGGATTAGCCACTGGAGCGTTTATTTATCAAATCATATTACTTCATCCTGACATGGAATGAGTTTATATGCTAGCATTTTTTATCGGTACAGTATCATTTTCTGTTGTATATCTTTATATATGCATATGAAACTCGGCGTCGATCAATCACTGAGGTATGCGGCATGCATTCGACTTCATCGTTTGGTGGCGATTGAATGCCTGTCTGGCCTTTAATGAATGACTTGTAGTGGCCTACCGATGTATCGAGCCAGTGCTGCTATCTTCCCGCTAACTTCCCAGATAAGTCTGGTACCAATTTGCCGACCCCGGAGGGATGGAAGACTTGGTGGGACATGGGAGCGGGATCGATTCCACGTGTGTGTTGCAGGGCGCCTCCGACCACTGCGCCACACGTGCCCTTATACATATATATATATATATATATATATATATATATATATATATATATATATATATATATATATATGTATGTGGAAAATGTCGGTCGTTGGTTCGACGCAGCGCCTTGCACTAACCTAGCCCTAATCCCTCAGGAGTGCGAAAAATTGCTACCGTATTTGTCTGAAAACATGGAAAAACACTGCTTTGTTACATTGGTATGCGCCTGCGCTGTCATCATATTGGGCCAATGTACATTCATTGGCCTCTGGGAACTACAAAAATATGTGGCGCATCCCAAAGGATTATCGTAACTCTAAATGCCTTTTTATATATATAATCTTGCAGTCGGTTTTCGTGAATTATTTTCCTTCATTATTTTTTGCTTAAAGTTTGAACTTTTCTGGAATTGTTGTTTTCTTTATAAAACAGGAAGAAATTGAAACTTTTCTATGAATCCTATTACTCCGCATAAAGTTGAGTCGATTTCGTTGAAACGAGATGATCTCCTGATGTATGACGTTCCAAAGACCGAATGATTTGGAATGCGGAAGCAATTTAGCCATGGTCATTTGGATACGAAGATCATTGCGTGGCTCTCCTTCACAAGTCAGTTCACAAGCGCACTGTTCTTCGCTTTAGTTTTCTACCAATCGTTATCCATGGTGATTTCTTCCATAGATCGTTTTGAGATGGTGAATTATGTGAGCCACATCCAACACGTCCTCTCATCGTCTAGATGATCTCCCCAGTATACAAATTCTTTTAGGGGTCCACTTTAATGTTGTTCTCGTCTATCTGTTGACAACACTTCTTATTACTTGATCAGTCGATGTACGTGTTGTCTTCTTTGTAATTTCCTGGATCTCCAAGGCAAGATATCTGTCAAGAACTGGAATTTGGGTTCATCAGTTGGTCCGTGGCTTCCCTGAGTTGCCCGAATATGTTCTGTATTGCACCCATGCCGAACAATACATCACTTTATTTCGTTTTCTATGTCCACCGAATGCCTTAAATTACACATAAGATGCTGTCTTTATATTGAAAGAACAAAATTTTTGTTTTGTTTCCATTGTTTCTTCTGATTTATTCGTAGTTCTATTCTTCTCCACACTTCGTTGAGCTCTTTAGCCATCGTATGTGCTTCACTGGCACTTGGGACTTCTTAATTGTTAATCACCGCTAGAGAGATGTCAGGAGCTATTTTTTCTAGTTGTACGTAAATTGTGATATTAGGCAATTTCCATGTCTTGCGACGACCTTTTTTTATTGTTGAAAAATCGTTCTTCATGGCAGGGGCGTTCTGTAGAAAAAAAACAATTTGAGGAGATGTCAAACTCTCATGAGAGCATAAAGATCGGCAGTGGATTGGGTTGTACTGGTGTTGTGAGAATAGAGCAAGAAATAATCTCGATGGCGTGTCGTGGACCTGCCCTTTTTATCCAGCTCCACAGTCGTGGGGCGCGCGTAGCGCAGTGGTCAGAGGCATCCCCCCTGGGATTGGAAAATTGGTACCAGACTTGTCTGGGAGTATAGCAGCACTGGCTCGATAGATCGGTGGGCCACCGTGAGTCATTATAAAGGCCAGATATGTATTCAGTCACCTCCAGCGATACTTAATGAAGTCGAATGTATAGTGCATTCCTCAGGGATCAACGCCGACAGCTTTATCCTTTATCCTATCCACTGTCGTCCTCTGTAATCCACGGGTGTTGCCTCTTACCACCTTTTGACTGACGCAGTTTTATATCTACTTGGTCCGACTGAAAGAAAGGTTGAGTAAGGGCCACAGTAAGTAATTTTATGCGCCAGATTTGCGTTCAGTCTGCTCTATAATACCCGATGAAGTCGAATGTTTCCCTTGGGGACTGGTCAACGTCGAACACCTTATCTTTTATGTTCTTAATATGCTATATTTCCTCATATGAAGGAAACAAAATTCTTCGTTTGTTTCATTTGACATATTCACTTACGTTTTTACTTACCGTAAAAAAATGACAGGAAAGTTAGAATTTGTCTTTCAATCACAACTACTCTATTTTTGAATCCAAATTTGGCTAGTAGAATATTTTCTTATAACTTCGGTCTGCATCTGTCGAAAAATAAAACATCATTCTCAGCTGAAAGCGATGGATCAAATGGAGTTCCCTTATACAGAGGCGTAGCACACACCCTACTTTATTGCAAACTTATTAGCTACTGATTTCTACTAGGTCGTCGAGTACCTGCGGCGCTACTTTTCTAATTATTATTGTCTCCGCTTCAGCACCTTGGATTCCCAACGCGATGATGGTTTCTTTCGCTTTCAGAAAGTCGAATACGGTGATGCTTGTTATGTTGTGTTATGCGTGCACGACAATAAGATCCCGATTCTTGAGTGGTATCACACTGAAGAAGCTGTGAGCTTACATCAACCGTTTAAGGTCAGCGAATCTCTCACTTCAGACTTTTTTCTTGCCTTATAAATCCCTTATAAGTTTAGAATTAAGCGATATCAATGAAAGTACCATTACCTTTCGTTCTTGTGCGGTGTCATACCGAATTTGACAATTTCAGCTGTAACTTTTTTTAACTGTGGTATCAGTAGAGATTTTTTTTTCTTCATTTGTTATTCAATTTTTTCGTTCCTGTTTTTGCAAAAGGAAATTGCGCTTGTTTTTCATCTCTTATTGGGTTCATCTCCATCATGTTTGACATCTACTGAATCCATTTCTCAAATGGAACTTCACAGGACCTGAGTTTTATTCAGATCGATTCAACCGTTCTTTTTAATGTCGAAAAAATCATCTTCAACATCAGTTTTTACTGTTTAAATGTTTGAATTTCTGGTTTTTTTTGATGTTAGATTGATGATAAAAAAGGAAATTTATGTGCATTTTTTTTATACCTCTTCATTCACTTTATTTTTGCTTGACATACCAAACGGGAGATGAAGGAAGCAAAGAAACGGGAAAAGTTGTTGTGATCTCAGATGCTTTAATATTGATTGGTTTGTTCTTTTCTTTAGAATCTTTTGTCGATTCACAATATTAGGGTATTCTTATAATTCTTCTCACCTTCAATGCACGCAATCTCCTTGTTACAGTTTCTTTCTGCATAATAGCAATAGCAATCTGGTATCTTTTCAATCTTCACGTTCGCCATTCGAATTATTTTTTATTTTAATGATTTGTTTAACTCCGATAAGTTTCTGAACATATGCATATGCATTCTTTTCCATATTGTAAAACGATTTCGGTCGCGCATACGGCTCAACGGTAGAGATGCCGCTCAAGACGCTTAATGCTCTGTTTCGACCCTTTCACGAGCCAACTAAGCCTTAAATCCCTATGTTAAGTTTGTTAGATATCGTTTCACTAAAGAAGTTTACCGATTTATTACTCCAATGTAAATGATTACTACAATTCCTAAAAATTGCAGATTTAGGAAACAAATCAGTGTATTGAGGAAATATCCTACTTTTTTTCAAGATGATGGTGTGCTGTTATATTTTTCATATACATTATCGATCTTCTATGCTTAGTTTTAAAAAATTAATCTAGGTATTTGCGTATTATGTTGGTTAACTACCATTGATCGGCTGCAGTTATCAAATGGCTATAAAACATATTTACTTGATACTTGAACGGCCCGTTCACACTGATTGTGCGGGCCCCAGTATAACCTCCATTTTTCGGAGATTTGCCGGTTAAGCCATTGTGGTTCCCTGGAATTCCGAGGTCAGCCTGGCCAAAGTTTGCTCCAGGTCTTCAACGCGACAGGAAGCCGCAGCCCTCGTGGATCAGAGAGAGATTTGCCACCATGCGACTTTGATACCACGATGGTGATGGATCCCGGTATTGGTTTACTCTTAGCTAGGCTTCCTGATCGAAACACCGGGCTCCTTCTCTTTGGGAGACTCACGAACTCCCTCCCAGCCACGATGAGGCGGTAAACCGTTGGGAGTGGTTATAAAAAGGCGACATATTGCAAAAAATATGCTTAGCCTGTAAATGCTGACGATTTCAATTTCCACGATCCATCTTCTAGCAGAACACAGAATGTTCAGTTCGTAAGTGCCATGCATGGAAGAACTTTAGTGAAACGATGCAACGCGTCACATTTGCACTGTTTATTATGGTGTTCCCGTAGGTTTTGAATAAGGAATTTTGCATGCTCAGCTTTTTCAGTATCCCATGCAATGTGTGACTTTTTCAGTGCCAGCTTGTACCTATCTATTGTTCTTTTCGTTTTGGTCACTTCCTTGTTTCTTATACGTATTTTTCTTATTTTATACTTTATCGATGCTCAGTTCAGATTTACCAATACATTATATTTTATAAGTGAAAGAATAATTTAATGAAAAAGTGTGAAAATGAAGTCGATTTAAATACTGTGAAGATAATGGATAAATTATTTTTTTAAAATAGGTTCTGGATCTGCTCTTCGCTACTTACGTGATTGAAGTGGGTTCCGACCCTCGTGCGTTCGTTGTTGGACTGAAAGAATTGGAAGCGATTGAATTGGTCGCAATAAGCCCGTAAGTGAATTCATCGTTAGAGTAGAAGGACATGTGAATATGTGAATATTCCGGCCACTGTGGTGCTGCCAGAAGTGCGTCTTCACGAATTCTACATATCTCCCAACTTGAAATATCCGAAGTACTGCAGAATTTGCAGGGTAAAATGATATGTAGTTAAACAATCTGGGATGAAAATGCTGATTCAGTGCTGGAAGCTGCATTCAAAGTGAAAATAGAGAAACACATTATTGCTAAGGCATTGGTTTCTCGAACTCTTCCGTAAGAGAGTTTTTCTATTTGGAAGAACATAGGAATTTGTAGTTGAAAATAGCAATTTATTCAAAATTTTAAACAAAAATTGTACTGTGAATTGAGTGTTAAAGGGAAAGTATTTCCACGTATTACATGAAATTCTTAACTGAGTAAATGGAAACAAAAAAGCATAGGTTTAAATTTACGAGCTGTGGGCTGAGTGTGCAACACTGTGAATAGTTTTCCCTCAGCACTCATTATCGCTCATGGATTTCTAGAACATCATCTACCTTTCACTGAATTTAGGTGCTGACCGGAGTATTTCTTTCAGCTAACCTTTTCTTTCGTTTTCTGCATGTTTTTTTTTCTGATAGGAATGGATTCCTTACAGAATTCTCATGTTAGAAAACACATTCTCATTAGATTTCCTCTTCACTAATTTCCATCCTCTAATGGAAAGAATTCTCTCGTGCCTCGTCTATAGCAGAAGTATTCAAGCATGCAACATTAAATTCCTACGTTTCGTAAGCTAATTACAAATACGAAGAGTGATCTTGGTAGAAGAATTTCCGCTGTAAATGATTTCTCTAAAATAATAGAAAACTGTGGCGTAGTGGTTGGAGGTGCCACACGTGGAATCGATCGCCGCGCCCATGGCCCACCAAACCTTCCATCCCTCCGGGCTCGGCAAATTGGTACCAGACTTGTCTGGGAGGAAAGCAGCACTGGCTGGATACATCGGTAGGCCATGGCGAGTCATTGTAAGGGCCAGATATGCGTTCAATCACCTCCAACGATACTAAATGAAGTCGAATGCATGGTGCATCCCTAAAGGGATTGACCAACGCCGAGAGCTTTTTCCTTTTTATCGTTTTAATAGAAAACTGCGCACTGTCAGTCTGAAAGCTGGCAAAAAGTGGAATCCACTGGAAGTCTTAGCAGAAATAGAGTGCTGTGAGCTGCAGGGAATCTATATAATATGAAAACTCCACAAGAAATCTCATAGAGAAACTGTCAGTTCATTAAGTTGCCTCGATCAATTTCGCTTTCATGATTATAAGCAAGAGGTCATTCAATTACTTAGTCCTACTTCTCAGTGTGACTGTCCTTCATATGAGGGATCTCGAGATGATTAATCTCTCACTACGTGGCTCAAGTGCGAGTGTATTTATTCCCATGTATACTACAGATCCCCCTCATCTGAGAAAGCTCAAGCCCAACTATTCGTGGGCTGTGTGTCATTAATGAACAAGAAATTGAATGTGGCACAAAAGTGAATATGTACTAACCAAGGCATGGATAGATCCAGGGGATGAACTCTCTATCTTTCTAGTTCTGGATTAACTCGTCCCATACACGTAGTCGCATTCTTTATAGGTGACTGGGTGTAGTTTTGTGTTTATCTTCTGTTTCCTATACATTTACTTGGAGGAAAGCGAGTAACTCTCACTACTACTCTGCAAGAATTTTAACTTTCCCTTATCTGTCTAATCTTTTTTTTTCATGGCAGAGTATTATGCGAGGTACAACCACAACGATGCTGAGGTACGAGCCAAACGCGGAACCTGAAGTGGGCTTCCAACCCACGATTAGCCTTGCCTGAGCTCACGTGCTATAGACCACGTCGACCGAGGCCCTTGCTTTACCTTTTCTTCAACCACGTTTCTACTGTGTTAGTGCTATTAGCAATCATTGGTGGTAGAACCAGCAGAGTAGGAATGGCAGAGGGAAAAGCAAAGCAACGGTGTCGGTTGGTGTGGCCATAGCACCTGAGCCTCGCGGCAAGAGTAATCGTGTGCTCGAGGCTCACTTCAGGCTCCGAGTTTAGTCCATATCTTAGCATTGTTGTGGTAACCCTTTAAGCGTTTCGCAAGCTACCCATTGCTGAGCTACCAGTGTGTTTTGACTTAGCTATAAGATTTAAAGGTGGATAGCGGAGTGGTTAGTGGTACAGTTCATCAAGAAATAAAGTTCTGGTTCGACCTTATCATCACCGATGTCCTCTAATCCATGTGGGAATGGCTTAACTCAGTTATCTTTGAGATGGCAGAGGGAATCAACTCGACCAGCACTACGACATTCATAAAGTAGACGTAATGCTCAAGCAGCAGTCGAGCTTAATACGTGAAAAATTCCAAGACGTTCACATATAGGGGGGAAACAAATTGAATGCAGGAAATGCTGGGATCCGCACAGTAGATGTAATGAAGGTTTATGTAAATAAGAATGAAGTAAAAAGCTCTAAAAAATAGGTTCGTAGGAAAAATGTTATACTCTTGTACCTCGAGCGAGACACCCACAGGACAGCTGTGGCGCGCCACTATGGATGAAAATTGTTATCTTGAATACCAATATTAATGATTTTTTGAGCATGCAGTAGTTGAAGTGGTTTCGACAGGTGGTCAAGTTAGTCCTTCTGAGGAATTTTAGTGAGGTGTGCTTGGAGTGGGTGGACTGCCTAACGGAGACACTACATCGTTTGTCGATTCTTGTCGAATCATCAAACATCTACATTCCAACTCTGCGATACAAGGTGAATTATTTCTTGCCAGATAAAGTTTGTACGAATGGTTCAAATGGAATGATTGTTTAGTTTCATTGCTTAGGGTAGAGGTATTTATTTTTTATCGAAAAATTCACTGCGATATTTTACCACTTAAAGTATCAAGAATATCTAGCTAGTGCAGTGGAGTAATAAGTATAATGGAAAAGGGAATGAGCAAATTAGCCTGTCAAAAACCTTTTTTGACTTTTGACTTTGTTTTTGCATGGGCTGCGTGAATGTGTACTGATAACAGTAGTAGCAAGTGCAGTAGTGACACTATTACTACTTCCATACAAATAGAACACATACAGCACAACGGTAGCTGACGTTTCGGCAGAATCGCCTTCTTCTTGAACTAAACGCGGGCTGAATAACAATCTCGCGGTTGTTGGAAAAGAAAACGACACATTTAGACTTCCCAGGTTAATAGAATGTCGATATTGGGAACTAGGACTACTACTATTTTGTGCGATGCGTGGTTATGACATTCAGAAACATAACGAAAAGGTTCAAGAAACTTCAAATCTTGACTTGACTTGACTTGTGGTAACAAGACCAAGGATGAGTCGCTAACGGAGTTAACGATTAATTCTAGAACTGTGAGGTGACAGAGACTTCGATGCTACCCGATACCTATATTCCTCATCAAGTATGTTCTATCTTCTGAGCTTCGTCTATTCTGAGTCAAATCTGATATTTATATTTATATAATTGTTCGATTATGTAATACGAATGTGCTAGGAATAGCCCATTAGAGATGCAACTGTGTTTTTAAGGTTGAAATGTCAAGTGAAACTTCACCGCGCCATAAAGTACGCTGTCGTGATGCACACAGCTTAAACAGAACGTCTCATATTCATTCTCCGCAACGGCCTCCACTTCCACCTCGTGCTCATCAGGTTTTCCCATATAGACCGCTTACCGTGGCCACCACTGATGAGATGCGCGAGGAAACCACCTATGATGTACTGCGTGCTCGGTCTCAAGTGAGCTGTGATGACGAAAGGGAAGGGAATTGGTACGACATTCCGAAAGGATATTATAACCCACTGAGCCGTGGAGTATCTTTATCGAATATGTCATCTTCACCAATGGATTCAACATTGTCGACTACTTCCTTGTGCAGTAGTCTGTCAAGTGAACTACGACTGTGGACCTCGATCCCCTCTGAAGATATTTCTTCTAGTGGTTATGCTAATGTGCGCTCAGAATTGAACATGCCTGTGCGGTCTGTTGCGCTGAATCTCTCGGTGTTAATAGAGCACGTAATGTTCGTCCAAGTTGAGGGACGGGTCTGGGTGGCAGGGTGGTCCGAGATAAGGGATCGTCAATTAAGCCTAATGTTCAACGTTGGGGACGAACTCATTGAGGTGGAAAACGTACGTGTAAAGGGTTTCGCCAGCGTTATACAGTTGTTCTACACACTTTCCACTCCGGGCACTCCTGTAAATCTGCTACTGAAGCGAATTCCGTTAGGAAAGAAATATCGCTTAATGAAGCCAATCTCAAAGAACAAGGAAATCGGCATTCAGCTGCATAAAAACAAAAATCGAATTGCCAGCGTTATTCCTGATTCGTTAGCTGATCGCCGACGTTTACCTGCCTCTATGCAATCTCCTTTTAAACCAGGGACGGAAACAGCCGTGGTAATCACGGAGGTGAACAATCGTCGCTTGAATCCGTTTTCGAAAAATGGTCAGCTATTCAAGCGACTCGAAGAGGTTCGTGATGGTAGTGAGTTTGAAATCGTTTTACATCCCCACGACTTTATCAAGCTAATGAAGCAACAAATTGTCAACTTTCGTCATTACAAGTCATTTCTTTGTCAACCATGACGTCATCTACCCAAATCTTTGCTATACGTACGCTTGGAACCAAAAACAACCGCTAGTGATAAGAATTTCTTTTCAAAAACCTGATTTGAATCTGGTCACAAATTCAAAACTTCTCGTTCCCATGTCGAGCGGTAGTGCAGGAAAGATTCATTTCTCATTGTACGGTTTTTTATATTCGCTTAGATTTTATTAGATGTATGTAGTTAGCTTAACATTCATAATGAAGTCTGTGTTTTGCATGGCATACGGGAAACTGTCTCTGTATCGCATATCCTTATTGTAATATTCGTAAAAACAACTATATTAATGCAGTAGAATAAAGAGATATGAACTCTGGTTTGCGAATTGCTTAAATTCGGTGATTTTATCGTGGTGATTTTATGATAACCGCTGATAACCGATTAATCAATAGACAGAGAGCTTGAAAAGTTATGAACTTAAAAGATCTTTGAAACAACTTGTAATGAAGTGCTAATGGCGGGCATAGTTCCTACGTGATTTATATTTTAGATTTGTTTGTAATTCAAATTTATCTAGCAGCCTCAAGGAATGACGACGAGTCCGGATACAACTTCACCTTATAGTAGATAAATTTCCGTTTGCTTCTCACCTTTAAGTAGTCGAGAAATGAGCCTAGTGAAAAAAAGCGAAAGAAAAGAAAGATTTGTAAGCTGGGAATTACATTACGATACGAGAAGGAAATCTACATCTTTTCGGTGACGACTTGCGGATTTTAAATGGTTTTTATTCCAAGTAATAAAGCTCACTATAAGCTGAGGTAGGCATATCTAATTTTGGGAGGCCTAAACATTCTAGCCTACATGCGCATTGAAACGAATGCGCATTGTTGTGAATGTGTTGATTTTTCTTTCCTCAAGACGCGCTTTTTCTACATTGAAAGCATTGTCTTCTCATGAATTACTCAACTGCTTCCAGATTAGAAGGATACATTAAGAGTTACAAAACTGGTTGATCACCTCACTCGAGTAGTAGGAGCAAGTTGGTCAACTGCAGGCAATATTTCTCTTGTGATGCCGGTGCATAATAGTTGACAAACGCTTTACTTGTAGTCGGTTTTTATTGTATTCGTTTCGATTAAAAATGTTGATCAACTTTTTTCACTCGCAATTTAACCCGATTTATATTGACACTATTATTACATGGTACCAGCCACCATATTAATAAGTAGTGAAGAGATGAATTAGGTTCCATTTTCTATTATTTACGATTCTGCCAGCCAATATTGCTGATATAAGTTTGTGAGAAAAAGACTTCTTTCGCACTTATTCAGTTATTTTCTGCGGTAAGAATGTTCTAAAATAGTGATTTGGGATATATTAATCCATGGTATTTCAAAAGTGCTGTTCAGCGTAAGCCCTGGTGGTTGATTAGATTGCAATTACTGTTTGTTTTACAGCTCGATTGATTTTACTTAATTAATTGAGTTATAGACATAACATTATATCCGCCCATGTTTAAACACGAATACAGATTTACCAGTTAATAGACATTAAAGTCAGCTTGCTTCTCAAATTCGAACATTAGGATCCCATGTGCAGATTTTTCTCACAAATCACAAAATGAGAAACGGTTTAAACAACCTTTTATGGACTATATCCGACTTTTTGGACAAATCTGGTCTGCTCGGCGAAAAAGTAGAGTGAAAGGGTCCTAAGTCGATTAATCCCCTGATGGATGCGCTGTCCATTCGACTCCATTTGTAACATTGTTAAGGTGATTCAATGCACATCTGTCCTATAACAATGATTTACGGTGGTTTATCGGTGTATCAACGTGGTGTTTTTACTTCTCAGAATAGTCTGACACTAGTTTGTCGACCCGGGAGGGATAAAAGACGGTGACCGATCTTCTGTCTTTTTGCTGGTCGCGTCTAACCACTGCGATAAGTACACATAAGAGTTGAAATTGCAACACGGTCTGTTTTTTCTTCATTTTTTAGACTTCGCTTTAATATGTAGAGCTAGTGTGATTGCATGGCTTGTGTGTATGTATGTGATTGTAAGGGCGAGTGTAGTGCGGTGGTTAGAGGCGCTCTGCAATACATACGGGTGCGAATCCGCACTCCAGGCTAACCAAGACTTCCATTGTTCCCGGTCGGGCAAATTGGAACGAGACCTGTTTGGGAGGATGGCAGCGCTGGCTCGATGGATCGGTAGGCCACTGCGAGTCATTGTATATGCCAAATATGTATTTAACGACCTCTAACGATGCTTAATGAAGTCGAGTGCATAGCAAATCCTTCAGAGATTGATCAACGCCGAGAGCTTTATTCTTTTCTATCGCTTAATGTGATTATGTGGTTAATAGTCCTTGTTGAGGTTTTCAAGGCATTACAATCGAGCATAAAGAAAATTTTTTAGTAGCTACGGAAACATTGGTTAAAGTTGATCTGTCTTCGAGGCGTCGGCTGAAAATATTATCATTTATTGAAAGATTTTTCCGGTAGTTACCAGCCGGATATTCGCATGATCTATTTCTAAATAGTAGTGTTGGTTTCTGTTCAAATATATAACAACTTGATAACGATAAAATCGATGATATCACTGCAGGACCGAGATCGTAATTTATCTAAAAGGGCTTATAATAACGTAATATATATATCAAGCATAATTTATCTATCGTGCTATCCGTGTCACCATCTACTATTTGTGACGTATAATTAACTGACAGCACTGAACACACTCGATACTATTCCCTCTAGTCGTCAGCGAACGAAAATATTGCGGTTTTGCCAACGTTATAATTGGTTTACATGGACGAGAATCAACATACGTATTCATACTCGCTCGTCATGCTTCAGATGATTCAAGCACGTCTATCGTCGATGAAATTTATGTACATCGGAATAGCAATAGTCGTAGTTTCACTATCCTCTCTAGCTCTGCAAATAAAATCCGGCTAATTTTGGAAGCGATTCATTCATCTCATAGAGTCACGCTGCTTAACACTCGTGTCTTATGTATTTAGTTATCAAAGCTAAAGTCATAGAAAAGAATGAAACATCGTTCTCTATGTTATTCATCTCTTTTAATTTTCGTAAGTAACATCTAACTGAAACTATTCTAATTCGCTTTCTACATATATCCACAGACGTGTAACACGGTTAGGGTTAGAGATGCCCTGTAATACATGCCGGGTCTTTGATATGACACCACACCGCACATTGAAAAAAGCCTCCCATTTGACGGGATCGTTAAACTTGTACCATATTTGTCTGCTAGCATAGAAAAACAGTGACAAAGCGACAGATCCTTGGAAGCTATAGTAACTGCTGAATATACCGTCAAGTATCTCAACGATGCTATTAATGGGGTGGAATGCGTGGCCCATCCCCGAGAGGTTGATCAACGTTGAAAAGTTTTATCATTTATTCAAAACATTTATTCCACAAATCGCATCAGTAGATTCGAGCATTTTTTCACTTTCGTCTGAAGATAATCATATATAGTGCTGAAATAGTGAAATTTGGAGGGCAGGATTTTAGCTGATAAGCTCTCAATGAAATAGTGTTTTACACATTAATATTTAAAGTGTCACTAAACTTGGGAATATGAATGAAGAGTTTTTTAGTGGTCAGAGTACTAGCAGAGCAGACGTGAGCGTGTAGACACGATTCTAATATTCCAATTTCGCTTTCTTGTGATTCTTCAGATGATATCAACATCGTCGAAAACATCGACGTTCACTGTGTAGCGGTCGACTTGTTACTTCATCGTCCGTCTTTTTTTCTTAGTAACACGTTTTCGGCCTCTCATGAAATTAATGTACTGTCATTATTACGGTCCAATTAACTTTTTACGTTCTTTGCATACTTCGGATTCAAATGAAATCACCAGCACCGATTAAAACTTAGTCATTATTGCGATTGCTAACGATGGAATGCTGAGTGTTTCAAGTGTCAACTAGAAATTGACATACAAATCACTTTTTTTCTGACCGATTTTCAACCATTACCGTCCGCCAGCGCAACTTGTCACTTGATCGGTGATTTTGTTTTCGATGACTCAGTGAGATATGTGGAATATGTTGGGAGTATATTGAAAGTATGAAATAGATGTGTTTAGAATCTATTAAAGGTGTAAAAACTCTAAAACCGACTATTTATGCCGTTGATCAATCCTATGAGGTGCTCGTAACATATCGCTTAGACGTACTCACTAGAATACATGTATATATGTATATAGTCATTGGTTCGATCTCGCTTTCCAAACTAACTAAGCTGCATCTCTCTCAAGTGGGCAACTTGGTGGCAGATTTATCTGAAAGGATGAACAACACTGACTTCGTTCACCGATAAGCCATCACAATCATTGTATAGGCCAAATATGCGCTTAGGCACCTCTACGATGCTATGAATTGAACCCAATGCATGGCACATACTCGAAAGCTTGGTTCGCGTTCAAAGCCTTCTCATTTATCCTATACTTCCAATCATTCTTATGGTAATATCTTCGTATTTGATTTGAGAATTCACTGAAACGATGAATGTGGGCTTGACCTTATATGATCGAAACTTGCAAGGCGAAGCCTACGAACAAGTTATTATTGCTTTTTGTGGAGAAGGTTATTACGATTTGACAGATCCTGTGGTGATGGATGGTTTCCGAGATCTGGATGTGACACTGCAATTTTTGCCTCCTATGAGACAATGAAGTCTGTGCACTGCACTAGGTCATCATTCTCTGCTTGATGTTCCTTCTTTTTTAACAAGATGTTTTTTTCTTTATACATAAGACATAAGTACATTGGTACTTTAGCAAGAATGAATAACTTTTTTGAAGAGTATTTTCTATGAGTTGCCACTTTTACATCAATTATTCATTGGCTATGCTCATTATTTCAGGCATTATAGATTGTGTTAAGTAATGCAATACATAGCACTTGATTAAATAAATAATGAATTCTTGGACAACCAAGTAATGCTGGAATAAATTAAATCTGGATCACCACCAACAAGTTATTGTAGACTTCTATTTGTAGAGTTGTTTTTATTCCGCTGGTATTTTAACAGCAGGGGATTAAGTCACTGACTCTTCTAAGTTGAAAGTAGATCGTAGTTCCCATAGAAGGGTGGCCTTAATCTGAGTCTTGAGGTTTTGGCTCAATTCTCAGAATGATTATTGCTTGGAATAGAAGGCGATTTCCTTCAGAGTGGTGTCATGTCGACGTCAACGACTTCCATTAAATCGTTGTTCAGCTTCTGTCCCTCATCCAACAACAATTAAGGACGCAAAAGTTCAGTTGCGTAGTTTTGACTCAGATTGTATTCTTACACTGATGAAAGCAATTGACTTAAGCTGTCAACTCCTGCAAATGTGTTTGAAAATGTCTGCTTTCTGCTGTTCTCTTTTCAGTAGTAGATTTCAAAGCCTCTTGTTGGATTTAATTCAGGGTTTTTTATCTTATTTTTACAATTTTCGGGCCTTTGCTGACGATTTTCATAGCGCTTCGAGATCGAAAGGCTTGTTAGAGCCGTCTAGTAGCCGACGAACCATCGGCAATCATATATTACTCTCCACTAATATGTCCTTGCACTTTTCGAATTCAATATGGGGCAAATTTTTGGCAAATTCATCAAATTGAAATTATATCATTCGATCAGAAATGATTCAGCATTTACGGATTTACTTAGTTTTTATCCATTTCTTGTTTATTTATGTATAATTTCACTGTCAATTCATCCTGCGGATGATCAAATTTCGCGATCGATCACCGTGCACAGATCATCTCGGACCAATCAATACTGTGTTCATTATCGATAGTCACTGCAGATAGTACTATGGCAAGTGATTTTGTTATGATATCAGCTATTCTGTTGAAATTAATGTCATCGAATTGTTGTATTCTATCCAGTCTTATGGAATTATTGGATTTTCTCTTTCATGTTTCGTGTTAGTGCTCGCATACAAATTTATACTTGTGTTTATACAATTTCATGAATTTTTTTTCTTCTCGTTTTGAGGAAAGGGAAGTTGAAAAAAGTTCCATTCTTTCACAAGACATAAAGAGTGCTCATACCGTCACAGGAAACAACAACAACAAAGAACCGGTTTGAACCATTGTGTCCATTTTTTTCCATAAGATATGATTTTAATACTGTATTCAGATAGACCCTTTCTAAATGATCTTTCCAAAAATAGTCGTAAAACTCTAAAAAAAGCTCTCGGCGTTGATCAATCCCTGAGTGATATGCCATGCATTCGACTTCATTAAGCATCGTTTGGAGGTGATTGAATACATATCTGGCCTTTTACAATGACTCGCGGTGGCCTACCGATATGTTGCAGCCAGTGCTGCTATCCTCCCAGACAAGTCTGGTAGCAATTTGCCGACCCTGGAGGAATGGAAGGCTTGGTGGGCGATGGGCGCAGGGATCGATTCTACGTGTGTGTTGCACGCCACCTTCGACCACTGCGCCAAACATCCCCCTTCTAAAAATAGTTATATTTGTCAAGAATTTCTAAATCATTTCTGCATTCAGAATATTCATGATTACTGTAATTCATTTATAAGGATTTAATTAACATCAATTTTCTGGCTGAAGAATGTTTTTAGCTAGTAGGGCTTTTCTAGGTACTGATTATCTCTTCAAGGATTTAGGCTATTCTTCTTCTCTAATCACTTGTTATGGTGAAATGTCAACATGTTCACTGCACATTCTCATTATTATTTCATCCGATTAAAAATCTACTAGCTGTGGTTTCATTGTCTTACGTTTACATAACGTTTTACTTTTTTAGCCTAGTCAAGTTGTCAATCTAATTTTGTTATCATATCTGAATGACCACGAAAATGGTAAGCCAAATCCATAGTTGTTATGTTTTGTTAGACGGATCGATGCATTCAAATGAAATTTTCCGATTCCAATCGGTGATTTTCCAGCAGCCGTTAGTTGATGATTAATGAAGTTCTCTAACTGCATCATAGAAGTAATGAAGTCAAGCTCGCAGCTGTTATCAATTCTCTGAGCAAATCCAACTTTGAAATCGCTAGCAATTTCTGTGACTATCGATCCCCGCACCCATGGCCCACTAAGCCTTCCATCCCTCCAGGGTCGGCAAATTGGTACCAGACTTGTTTGAGAGGATGACAGCAGTGGCTCGATACATCGGTAGGCTATCGCGAATCATTGTAAAGGCCAGATATGCATCCAATCACCTCCAAAGGGTGCTTAATGAAGGCGAATGCATGGGAAATCCCTTAGGGACTGATCACGCCGAGAGCTTTATCCTTTACCCTTTAGGTGGAAGGCTTGGAATAAGTTTCCTTAAATTCGTTCGCATCACTTGCTAGATCTGCCAAACAGGCTCAGGTTATTGGAGGAATACGGAAAGCATAACGTTTTTAGTCGTGTAAAACTCTCTATTTTACCACTTTTAGTGAAGTAGTACCCACTGGTAACTTCAGGCTTCACCGCGGAATCTAAGTACTCGTTGATGGACTACCCGAGAGTGAAAGAGAAAGGCTTATTTGCTACAGGCAATGACACCGAACCTTCTCCTGTACTTCCATGCACCAGAATGCAGGATGCTGTCCAAATCAAGCATGGGGGAACAAAATTCATCTATGCACAAGTGCGCCTACATTTGTATGAGTGTGATTGCGCGTATGCGAAATATATTAATTAATCCGGTGAATTAATAATAGGAAGCTCATCCTTTCAACTCATCTACTCATCTTCCTTAGGTTATAATTGCGTTTAGCTCACTTTCCGGCAGCTCAGAAGAGGGCGCGTACAATTTTTCCAACAATTCGGCATGGAAAGAAATCAGACTACAATATGGTAAAATTGCTCTGCCTCTATCACGCGCAGTCGCGTTGAGTCGAGCGAGCACCTGACATTCTTTCCTGATGCACGTGTTGAGTACCGGTCGACGAGCACAAAAGGCATTTATTACATATGAACCTTTTGTTTTTTAACATTTTTAGTCATAAGCTAAACATAAATAGCTTAATAGGCTAGCCATGACATAGATTTGCTCCTTAGATGTGCTTCCAGATTTAATGGACCTCTGTTGTACATACGTCGCACTTGGAATTCATCAATACCTAGAAACACCCTTAGAATAAAGCCCCTATATACGGCTTATCGTTATTCTGTGGTTATCTTTTTGGTTAAACACTTAATCGATTCTTCGCATAGAGAAAACGGTGATTAGATCTAGTCCAGAGTCCTAGCAGTGCGAAGGTGACCGATAGGTAACGTCTATTAGGTTTGAGATTGTTGTGAATATCGCGCCATTAAACTGTTTTCATATCCATTATCGATGATGACGTCGAATTTACAGTCCCAACCGCACGAATTACGCTGCTGTACCCCGCAGGACACACCAGTACGCTGCACTGGGCGGTCAACCATTGAGTGAGCTGGTAATGTACGACCTATTTCTTTTCATCAACTGCAAAATTGGCTAGTTGGATTTTATGATACTGGTCTTCTTTGACACGGACATCGATGCCGGATTAGAAAACATGATTAAACACCATTATATGAGCCCGCGCCATGGCGAACCGATGAGTTGTCTAACGAAACCCTTCACTTCAACACACCTATGTGGTCTTTTCTCTGTGGATTACAACGATCCGTCACTTATTTGTCGTGTGTCAGTTTAGGAAAACTTAAATGATTTGTGTATGTAAGGAAGAGAAAGTGGTCGTCAGAAGAGACGGTATCGATGTTACAGATGCAGCACAAGAAAAAGTTTGCTTGATATGTCACCGACCTTCAATCCCGATTCCAATCAAGTCTTGGCACTTGTCTCACTATGCGAATTCACGGATGTGAGTTTCCGCTGTGAGTAAACTGAAGCAGATTTAGCAGATTAGCACGGTTATGTTTCCTGACATTGATATAGTCTTAGGCGGGCTTTCATATAAAAAATTTTTGGATTCTTAGATCGTAACTCAGTGAACTGTTTCCGTTCACTGTGGTTGGATCCCCAATATTACTATTATTATTACTATTATTATCACTATTATTATTATTAGTAATAATACAAGTCACGATTAATAATCACGAATGTGCTAGTTAACGATTTCCCGACTGGCGTTTCCAAATAATTACAATCAACGCAAACATCTTCGATGTTTCCGCTCCTCATCACGGTAAGTACATATCTTCGTATGTCATATTCAGATGCATAACACATCTACACTGTGAAGAAGCACACTGTTTGAGGATAATTGAGAGCTCAGATAGAAGTAGACCAGCATTTTCATGATTAGCTGTCATCTACCCGAAAGGGGCTAGCCGATTAAAAAAAAAGAAAGAACTCTTCTAAGTACTAAACAACAAAGATGTTCACTACTTTTTGATGGAGAACTGAGCACGTTTCAGTTCAATTATCTCAATAGCACAAGGAATCGAACAGAAGGAGTTATATAATCGCATGATGTTCAAACACACAACATTTAAGAATGTAGGCAGGTAACGATTATACGATTATCAATCTTGATTGGACGCAGATTCATCAAACTACTATTCACACATGGCCCATTTGAGAGTTTAATCTAATACTGAAATTTACTGAAGAAATTATAAGTCTTCCAAGCAGAAGATTTTTTTGCCAATATGGTACTACTTTTACTGATCTATTAAGATAGAATTCTTATTTTCTGAATCTACTAAGTTCTACCTTTTTTTCCTTGGCTTTAATCAAACCTGATATTTTGATCAATGAAACTTTGCTTAGTCTCTTCTACAGTTGTGTTAAGTTCTGACCCTGTCAAGTACCTACCGAAAAAATATCAACAATTATCGTGAAACCGGTATGGCAGCCAGTTTATTAAAACATAATGCTATTCTGTTGATTAGCTGTTTCGACGTGGACGGCTGTAAATGTTCTCAAGGAAATTCATATGATTAACCTAGGAGATTACGTTTGAAAGTTTATGAAGCGATTGAATTTCTAAGCCAGAAATGTTTTCGATTACTCTTTTTTTGATTGGAAGCTGCAAGGAACCTCATTTATTCGAAAGCACTCCGGTTAGCTTAGCTATTAAAATAATGTGTATTCCTCCTCAGTGGGACGCGCTTTTTTCTTCTGGTATTTCTTCTAATATCTCATTCACTTATATCACTCAGTAAGATGAATTTGCTTTCTAACATCCTTCCCAATATACTTCCTCGTTTCTTTTCGACGTTTCCCTGTGATGCAGCAAAATCACAACAGTTAGCTAAGCTTATGAAGAAACACCGAAAAGTCTCGCATCCAGGACGTTCGCTCTCTACGAGTCACGCACGGTCCCGATGGCATGTATATAGATCCCAAGCGTTCCGCTGAATCCACTCAAATAATTAAATATTGGGTATCAATAAGTAAACAAGTGACTGTAAGTATTATATTATTGTGGTATTTTTTCTCTAGTGCTGGGATTCAAATGTCAAATATGCACGTGATTTTTTCCGAACAGACGAATATCCGAATATCCCGGTCTCTGGATTTTACATCTCTTTGGAACGATTAGGAAAATCGTATAAGTTTAAATTCGTAAGCTCACTAATAGGAAATGCGGGTTATTGCATCCGTTGTTCGATGAATGCTGAATCCATGTACTGTCACGGACGACTATGGAATAGTTTTGAGAATATCTGATACCGTGGTTTTTGTCGTCTGCATTACTCTTCGACGCGTGTGTTTGATTCCGTCTGTATGTATGAATGCATGTATAGATGCACGTTTTGTCTTTAGATGTATATATATATATATATATATGTTTTATGTGTGTGTGTGTGTGTGTGTGTGTGTGTACGAGTGTGTATAGGTGTGTCTGTGTGTTGGCGGTTATTAATGACGACTGGCACGCAAGTCGGTTGCGGGACAAATCGCATGTCTCTTCGACTGACGTTCACTACCAACACCTCAGCTCATTGCACTTTACCATCGCTACAGATCTTTTCATCTACATCAACTATCATCAATTTCCAACATCTTAAGAGTTTCCGAGGGCAATATACCTTATCTAGGACTTAGCCGATTCGCACAACGCTGTCTGGTCCAAACGGTCCAATTTTTAGTTTGGCTTGTCTTATCTGGGTGATTCGTAGATCTTCGGTGACGATTATATTACGATTTTATTCTATTGCCGAGTTGATAATCAATGGAACGTTTTGGTTCATAACTTGACATACAGTTCTAAAACAAAAATTCAAGCTTTGGTGTCAACCAAATTTTACGCTGGCAATCCACAAAATTGCAGGAAAATGAAAGCTCGAGAGAAAGATCTGTTAAATTTTGAAATGTAAGACCAAAACTCTGAAAACCTATGAATTTTCTCTACTGTTAGGGAGTTCTCGGAATTTTTACAAGATAACGTAGGAACATCGTTGTTATCGTATTGTTAACAGTGAACTCAATTTTTTTCTTTCAATTTTAAACATATAATCGATAGTGATCAGCTTTGAGACGTTGATCAGCAGTTTCACGGGGGAAGCGCGTTCCATTCAGACGTTTTATGTGTAAATTTGTCAAAACAGCGAATT
Source organism: Angiostrongylus vasorum (assembly GCA_018806985.1). NCBI lineage: Eukaryota > Metazoa > Nematoda > Chromadorea > Rhabditida > Metastrongylidae > Angiostrongylus > Angiostrongylus vasorum. The sequence continues at coordinate 243,657 of JADANN010000385.1, forward strand.
GGAATTTCGTCTCTAGCTTAAAATGAGATCTACCATAGCAAACGATGGACAGAACGAGTATTTTATCATCCTGGGATAGATTTGTCGTCAATTCGCTAATAAACAAGCGAATTTAATGAAGCGTTGGTTGGTTGGGTGTGGTGGATCGGACCGCAGACGGTGTACGCACAAATATCGTCTCATTCAACTGCACTAAATACCACTTCACAGTCGTTATCCACAATGCTTCTAACGAAAATTAAAAAACAAAGCTGAAGATTGTTTTGAGGTGGAAATGAGATGCGATAAATGTGTGAGAGTACCTCGACTGAGGATTCACTTGCTTTACTTAAGAAGGTCCGGATCGTTCGATGTACTGTCAGCGCCGCTATTCAGGTGCGATGTCTTCAAGCGGCATTCTGCTATTGTGCCTTCCGAAAGAGCTCGTTTTAATATGTCGTTGAACTAAGGAATGCTATGTTTATCCGGATGGCCTCGTCGCACGCATCTAATAAAGCATGAGCGAAGATTTTGTTTTGATGGTCAGTGTGTTCAATGTATAAGGTAATGGAAATCTGCATTGTATTACTGTAGAACTGAATTCCTCCGTACTGTATCACGTTGTTCAGTTCCGTTTTATATAACTTGTTGTTTATTGGGAGCTCATTATAGAGGTCATACTTCTGAATTGAAGTGAACAAGAAGAAACCACATTGAACCGTCTTATGTCTTGAATGAAAGCACTTTCAGTTCATCTTCCTACTATATTTTTCTACATAATATTCTAGTCCTTTCTTTGTTTCTATTTATCCGGAACCAACCTGGTATATCTCGTTGACTCTTGCTATCATCGAATCTTTAACAGAAGAGGACATACTATTCCAGAATAGTCTAGATCTCCCATTTTTTGCTTCATTGTTCGATAGTTTTCTTGGTTCGTTAACAGCGTTATTGTCAACTATGAGTTGTAGTAGCAGTAAGTAGTTAGTCAACTGGTCCTTTCTGGATAGGTACAAGTTTTGAAAACGTCGGCTCCTCATTATCAACTAGACTAACGTTACTTCGCTTGGCTTTGTAAAGGTATCACTTTGTACCCGGTTCTTGTCAACTAAGCGATACGATGACTACAATAAAATCTTCTGCTCATTCCGATTCTTTTGTCGATTTCGAGTTATTCATATGGACCAGTATTCATATAGCAGAGAAGATCGTGCTAAGACACGATTGTTTCACTCATCCGAGAACATTGAAACTTGGAAAGTTCCACTAGATCTCGTTGTTCGCTTCCTATGTTCCTAATCCATAGACCCTCACCCATATTTTTCTCCTTTTTGCCCAAGTATGGCATACGTTTGACTACTGTATTTTTTTCCATTATCACGAACTTTCATGTTCTATACGGCCTTTCTAGGTCACTAATATTGTGGACTTCTTTAGAATAAGAAAAAAATGGCAAGGGAGCCGTTCTTATGTGCACCCTAATTGCCGATAGTACATACGACAATGTTCGTAGCTTATAAAGGATTTTGGCTACGTCGACATTTCTGTTGCATTCGAAACGCGTTTAATATAAGCCTTGACTCTTCTAAGAATATGACTCGACAACGTTGGTACGTTGCTTGTGGATTTATTTCGAAATAAGTTATATTCTACCTGCCGAAACGTTTTATACAACCACACCGCTATCGCTTACTGAATTGAAGCAAAATAGTGGTCGTTTGTACTTTTTTTTGAGAACAGAGCTCAGCTCCACGCTACAAAACAGTTCGTTTTTTTTTATTGAAAATGGTTGTAACGAATATCATTGTATGGTTGTTCACTATCGTTGCTATGCGCCAGAAAACAGTAGGTAATGTCCAATTCACGATGTTTGATGTAGTTGCGCCAAGTTTCATAGTCTATGGAATATCAAATTCTTCTTCAGAAAGAAATTTAGCAAAGCCGAAGGCAGGATGGATAGCAATCTTAGTGTTTGGGATGGGACACCTACTTATCCACTTAAATGAACCATCTGCATATACTGTGCAAGTCATCAAAACACATTGCATTAGCTTCGTTTTTCCTATTTGCAACTGTTAACTGAAGAGTTCGTCGAATTAGCTAATGGGTTCGATAGCGACTTGTTGATTTGTCGTTTTTATATCACCATTAACATCTTGAACACTGCTCCGGTGCAGTTTTCTTTGGAACCCCGACATAGCAGTCCTCAGGTGTTCCTAGACCATTACCATGGATAGGCGCAGCAGCGCAGCAGAAAAGTTAGAGAACAATTCATTCAGATGTGCAATAAAAGCCAATTGGCCAGTCAACGCACTTTTACAAATAGGTTATTCCATAACATGAAGTGCTTAAGCAATAAGAAATAGTTGTTATTCCCACTTTCTGCTCTGTAAACGGCCGCAGGTGGTAAGATCCAATAAATTCATGTCTTCTTTTAACAAAAGTTGTAGAAAAAACATTGTTGCGAACCCATGACAGAACGAAGTTTGGCTCCAAAGCAGAGTTCTGAAGGAGAAACTCGTCTATGTATGGTCCAACCATGTTAATTTCAACAGAACGACACAATTTATGCAACGATCGCTAATCGCTACCAATTTCTCTAGATTTTACAGATCTTTGGTGGAAGTTCAGAAGTCAAACAGGGAACTGCAGATCATTGAAAACATCGTTGTTGTCGTTTCTCTACATTTGAGGGAAATCGCTACATTGCCGCCATTCTATGCACTGGAACGAGATGTACATATGGCAGCACATGAGAGGCGATTCGACGATGCGTGACTCTTTTACATAAATGATTATATTGAGTTTGGGTTCAATTATTTAAATTATTTTGTGTGCTTTAGGCGGCGCAACGGCTTGTTCGTTTTCGCTAACGCGCCGACCTACAGCCGATTTTGCCTGTAATAGTGTCAACACGCATACGATTTCATGCTATTTTTTTCGCTTTTCATCGCTCATAAACGACATCATCATCATCATCACTGTCGTAATCGTCGTTGTTGTCGTTGTCGTCGTTGTTGACACTGATGTCGTCATCGTCTGTGTCCACGTCGTCATCTTTGTCGTCGTCTTCGTCGTAATTCGTCACTGTCTTCCATTTTCCACAGTGCTTGGCACGTTTCTGAAAAAGTGAGAGAATAACTACTAATTCAATGTCTCGACTGAATTACGGCCTTGTCAAGAAATCGAAAATCAGTATTTTTACGCTGTGAAACAGGCGTTTTTTTCTTAGCAACGCCTCGTTGTTAGTGCGACAGTTTTCCATCCGCTTCTCATTGTATCGACCTTGCGTTGAGCTACGGAATGGATCACACTCGAGAAACTTTCATAAAACCTTTTTTTAATTTGCGTCGCGAATTATTGTATATGTCTCGCTCAGATGTTTTTTCACATATATTAGCTCGTTTTAACTATTTTAAGTCTAGTAGTAATAATGCATGCTACAATCATGGAGCCGAATTTGATAGCTTAGTTCCTTGCGTAATAGAAATGAACCCGATCATAGTGTTTTTGTCTCGTAGAATAAAGTTGTTTGTTTCGAAGCTAAGGAAAACATATCACGTCAAAGCTTTTTTCTTTTGATGAAACTTCCTTTGAAGTCCACATGTTCGTGATTATTGATAGAAGAGGAAATTGATGTGGATTAAAGACTGCCGTTATTGGTCCATCAGTTTATCAGTTGTGTCTGTCCAAGGAATAGTGATTATGGACAGATTCTATATAGTCAATGCTGTGACGACAGCCGTTTCTCGCGCATATTTCGGCTGTAACATCATTAATCTGCAGAATCACGTGCGTCAAGAAACTCTAGTGGCAATACTGCACGCGTCGGTCCTCGACTTTCGTCCTCATCGTACTTAGATTTCGCTCTTGTTCTCCTAAAAATTCTCTGCGAATTCATTCGTACACTACTGTATTATCCATGCCATGCAACGCTTACCATCTGACACCATCTGCCAGAATAAGTTCAGCTTACGATTTCGACGAAACGAATTTCGTAAGAATCCTATTCTTTTGTACAACAGAAATGCTTTTCTCTCAGTGAAGTCGTATTTTGAGCCATATTATTCAGCAATTTATGAAATTAGACTGAAAATGCCACTATCGACTGCATAGGTTAGCTCTGGCTTGAAAGCATTGTCATTGAATACGTGTGTAGGGACATAATCAGAGTAGTTCTAGTCCCAAATTTGCTCGTCTAGATAAGTTTTGTCTATTAACTATAAGTTCTAGTAACCCATATGTTGTAATCAGCTCGCAGAACTGTGTAGGATGTTTTCACAACAGTTTTTTCAACTCTACTTCAGTCATGTAACAGTATTTAAACACGCTTCGCTTCTTTCTCGTTCGCATCGATTATTGTGATATTGCTAACAACATTCATCTGGTTTTATTCTTGTTAGCATCGAATATTCCACAGAAAATCCGAACGAAACGGCGTCCGCCTCCGATTCGTCGTTGGAGATGATCAAGTGTGCTGCGTGTACGCATCCTATTCTCGATCGTTATATGCTTCAAGCTGATGGACGGCTTTGGCACGAAGATTGTCTTAAGGTGAACATTCTAAAGTCTTGTTGTCAAAATTCGCCATCTCTGATAACATTTTTGTTAAAATTGACTGTGGGCTACAGTGGGGACTTGCCATAATCAATATCACTACTCATTTATTCCCTAGTAACAATGAAAGATCGAGAAGGAGGGAGTGGATTGATCTCATAAAGATGCACCTTCATGTTTGCGTGCTATTTAAAGATGTAGAAAGTGTTAAATTTAGCTTATACGACAACTCGTGGTACCATTGTGCAGGTCATTGTTGGCTTCACCCATAACCTTGCTCATCTATTGGGGGTTCACATCAGGTCCACTTTCTGAACCTGATATCAGAAAGTGAAAAAAACCTTTACTGAGTTCTGAACTTGTTGGCGGTGTTAGTTCGATCCAACAACGGTATTCGCTCATTTGTGGTCGCATTGTACTATGTCACATGCCATCGTAGTTTTTCTTTATCAAGATTCTAGAGTTTTGTTTGCTCGAGGTTTGCGTTTATCTTCCATCAATATTCTACAACTATTCTGTAACTTCACATATAAAGAATGCGTAACGTCTTTTTTTCTTACTGTATTACGGTAGCGTATTACAGCAATAGAGAGATTATAAGAGCAATCTACGTGAAAATTTTTTTCAAAGTCGACAATTCTCGATATACTTTCATTACTTTGAGGTATCAATGCATTGATTATAGGTGTTTATTAGAATGTTATTCGTCGAATTATTTAATTGTTTAATGAAGTTGATAGGACTTGGGAGGGGGCGAAAGCGTTACATTATACCACGATTGCTTTTTATTTCGTTAATGGAACAACATTAAATGGCTTGCAAAATCATAGTTTCTTTGCAAGTCCTGGAAATTCACAGTGGAAGGAGCATTAGGGGTTACGCTTTATTAAACCTGCATCAAAATTGCAGTGAATGTTTGATGCCGGAGAAGTTTTGAGTACTAAAAACATGAGTTGTAATAGAGAAAAGAAGATGGGGGGAAAATTCGAAATGATTAGAAAACGGGGTTAGCAGAAAGTAGAATAGGCTTTCCACGCTCTCTAAATACATGACTTTAGCCTTAGTTATATACCTTTTTGCGTTTTTAGATATCCTGTAAGAATTTTGAAGAGACTCCTAAAAGTTATGGAGTGAGAAAAAAACCACATCACTGCCTAATTAAACTATTAAAACCAGTAAAAGCTGCAAAAACTACATGCTAGAGATTTCCACGTCCATTTTTCAAATTCTCCTCGAAATACTACTGTGTATTTCATATCCTATCATATCATCTATTATAACAAAATTACTATCTAATGCAACCGTATTTAACGTCTTGTGCAGGGTCCGTGTTGTTCACATAAAAAGAGATAGAATAAATAAAATTGTTGAAGCGAATTATAGTTTTTCCTTGAATGGAATCTACGGCAATGACTAACCGCTTCTGGAAAGGCTTCTAGTCCTTTAGAAAAAACGGATCCATTAGATCCTTTTTTTAGATTTAATAAATAATCAGGAATGCCTGAAATGAGGTTGATCCGCTGACCTGAAACGAAGAGAACATCACCGAGAGTCGGTATGGATCATGTAAAATGTGTTCATTATGTTTCTATGGACTTTATTTCACTACCCTAAAAACGTGTTTTACATTAAATTTTTTTTGGAAACTTATGCATTTGCCGCAGTAATGTCTCGTCCTTAAGGTGTGATAAGGACGTTTAGTTGATGGATGGCCACGAATCGATATGGCCACTATTAATTGTAATGCACTCGACTCATGTTCTGAATGGAGAACAGAGAAGAAGAGCTTATAAAAAAACCTCAAGGTGCAAATGAAACGGTTTCGTTAGTTTTTCTTAAGAGCTTTTCCTTTCTTGCTTGTCACTCTCATCGTGATAGTGAAGGAAGAAAAAAAGACAGAAAGATAAAAATTTCTGCTTTGTTGTCATCAACCAAGTACATAATAAATAACGGCAACAAATGAGTAAAATAGGGAAGGAAAGCTTAACATAACGACCATGATTTTTCCAAAAACAGTCATATTTAGTTTCTTTTTCATTCGTTGCGTTCGCTGCTTCAAAGTACATCATTTGTTTGTTTCATGTGTAAATTCAAAGTTGAACTATTAATAATGGGCGAAACTAACCTGATTATATGAATGATAATTCAGTTTTTTTGCCGAAATGTAAGAGGACAAGCAGAAATTATTAACATTGTTATTAAAAAGGCTGTTATTAATAATAACAAAGGATAAGGGGATGAAGGGGGTAATAATAATATTAATAATGGAAATAATGGGATAGATAGGGATAGATGGTAGAGCATTTGGCGTTGATCAATGCATGTGGGATGCGCCATGGATCCCACTTCATCAAACATCGTTAGAAGGATTGAATGTATATCCGCCCTCCCACAGTGATTTGAGGTGGCCTACTTTTTTGCCAAGTGGTTTTAGGCTCCCAGGGCACGTTTGGTAGCGATTTTTTCAAGCGCAGAGGCATGGAAAGCTTAGTGAGCTTTGTGCGTGCGATCAGAACCAAAGACAACGGGTATATTACAGGACACCTCTAACTGCTGTGCTACATCTGCCTCCGCTCAAACATGTCAGCTCTAAATCATTAACTACATTGGGAATTTTTATTGGGAAGCGCGTACCCCTATAGTTAAAGGTACGCTGCAATCCAAACATAGTTGTTCGTTTGATCCCACTTCCGAGTAATCCAAACTCTTCAACTCTCTGTAGTTCAAAGATTCGTGCAACTCTTCATTGGCAGCATAGAGCACTCGCTTGACACATCGGCAGGCCACCTCAAGTCATTGTATGGGCGAGAAATGATTTCAGTCACCTCTATCGGTGTTAGAAATAGAATCCAATGTGTGGTTCATCTCCAGAAGTTGACCAAAGCCGAATGCTTTTAAGTTTATTGTCACTTGTATCACCAATGAGACGGTCAGTCATTAAACATGTCAACTGAGTGTACCTGTATAGTATGCATGCGTCTTCATCGCTTGCATACGACTTCTCAGTGGGTTCTGCGAGGTACACGATAACCATCGCACTTTTTCTCTAATAGAACGTCTACTCTATCATTTTTTCTTGGCAATAAGGTGACCATTTGAATTTCTCTAGACTCCTTCGTGGTATGGTTTTACTTTGTCAGGCATGGAAATGTCGAACACCTCAACCTGAATGATCTTGAGGGAGAAAATGAACCCTCTGCTTTAGATCGCAGGTCGACACCAAGCCACAAAGAAGCGGAAAACTCTTGGATAGGGCGAGAGAACAGAAGACCAATAATCGTTCACTTCTTCTAGAAGAGAAAAAAGTACCCAACGGCAATCATTTTATACCTATAATTTCGCAATAATTCTATTAACAAATATCTTTTTGTTTGAGATAAAGTAAACAATAACAACTAAAATGAACATACATGAAATAGTTTGAAATTGAGAGCTTGACAAAAATACTTTACTGGCTTGATACGCTCTGGACAGCCTTTTCAAAGTAGTTGGGTTTGTGCAAAAGTCTCATTGTTTTTTTGAAAATGTCGCTGTTTTAATATGTACCTTTCGGTTGTTAGAAAGCGTTGTTAGCCTCAATATAGTGCAAAAAAATGTTAAGCTTTAATGTTTCAGAGGAACGCTAATCAAACTGTGTTAACATAGTTCACGGAAATTCCTACCGTTGAATATCGTGATTAAGCAGGCACCGGTAAGGTACACCAAGGTTCTTTTTGCGTGTCGGAGTTGTCTAGTTGGTTGTGGGTGAGAGGGGGGGAGAAAGACGATAAGTATATCACATTGTTCGTTCATAGATTTTTACAACGGATCGCTGGCCTTCTTGTTTTCCGCTTGACACATTGTAGAATTCACTCGCTACTGGTCACTAACAGGTTTTCAACATTTCGGCGTATACGGAAACGTTACTGATCTTTGGTAATTGTCATGGACGGCAATATCGAATTTTCTCTCCCTTTGCCTGGTGCGCACTAGTCCTATGAGCATCGTCTCAGTCTCAATAGTGCGCTCATTAGCGCATTCGATTTCTTTGCGTAAAATTTCAACGAAAAAAGTATAAAGACTACGAGTTGTCGTGAGTGTTCTGGGTTGTCACTGATAAGTTCCGATAATTTGTCCATTTTATTTTTATTACATCGTATAGGTCCCACTGTAAAGTGCTGTTCAGAGTTTCCTTTAGGAGAGTCTTGGCATTGAGATCTCCTACGCTGACCTTGTTGAGTGTGCGATCATTGATGTTAAATTATTCCAGGTTCATAAAAAAGTGTACTGGTTTAACCTTCTTCTGGTCCCTGATGTTAAGCTTCAAGCTCTTCAAACTCTTCACTGGCTCACACTTTTTTTGAGTGAATATGCGGTTTATGTGAATAGCTGCTTAAAGGAGCTATGTTCTATGATCAAGCTAGTTTTGACGAGAGCACTAACTTTGCTAACACCTAGACGATGATACATTTCATTAAACTGCTCTTCTCGCGTATCACAGACGACCCTTAATGGAAGTCCTTAACGGTAGCTTTTGATGCTAGAGAGAGCGTGAAAGTCTCGGTTTGACAGCAACGAAGTTTCCTTTGTTTTATTCTTTGGGGAAGAAATTTAGTAAATTAACATGTACATCTTGCTGTGTAGAGCTAACGTCAGGCCAATTTGTGTTAAGATGTCTTCGAGTCGTCTTTTATGCACAGACCAGTTATTTCAATGAAGACTTCTAGCAAGGGCGGTATCCAAAAGATATAATCTAATCATACAAAATGCTCCACTGAACTTCATATTAAATGTGATTACGTGTATTTCAAGGTGATAAAGGTAGTTTTCAAAAGTAATAGGAATCAAGCTTCTCTACAGATCACGGGCTTGAACAGTTTTGGTCTGTGTTCAATCCCTTGATTTTGAAAGCATCATGGACGCACGTAACGCTATGATTAGAGTGCATTGCAGTGCGCAAGAAATGCCTTTTGATTCGCTGCTAACTGAACACTTTATCACCCCAAGATCATGAAATTGAAACCAGACATGTCTGAGAGGCAATAAACACTGAAGGGATACATCGCTAATGTATGCAATCACTCCGTAGGCCAAATTTTTCATTTAACCATATTTAGGATGCTATGACTGTGGGTTGAGTGCGTGGTACATCGCTTCAAGAGATTGACCCACGCTGATACTGTTATTCATTATCCTTTGAATTTGGATGGCATGTAACTTTATCTACCACTCGTAGTCTTGAAAATACTCGCATGAATGGAATCAGCTAAAACTGTTAAATAAGTTTATACATCGATAATTCATTGATTTCATCTAGTGCGCATTGTGCCATTGCCGTTTGGGTGAGATGGGTTCAAAGCTGTACATCAAGCAGGATCTGATGATGTGTGAGACGGACTATCGTCGTCTTTACGGCTATCGTGGAATGTGCACTGGTTGCCGTCAAGTAATACCGCCATGTGATTTGGTAATGCGAGCCAGGTCGGTTTTACCTGTTTATCAACCATTTTTATTTTTGTCTGGTATAAAAAGTTCTTGATATTTTTTCAATACGCTCAGAAAAAATGACATCTATGAGGTATTACTCTGTCGAAATCAATCTAATTGTTCATCGCTTTATATGGTTCCGAGGTTTCAGCGAAATTCTTTTTCGAACTTAAAGAGCGTTACAATAATATCACCTTGATATATTGAGAGACCAAAAATTTTCCCGTTTTGCTTATTTTAATATCTCTCTTATAGCGCAAAATCGCGACATCTATTGAATTTTCCGTAGTAACTAATAAATGAACCGTATCCTAGGTTTAAGAAGAGTTTAAGAGAGGGATTTAAGGGAAACTGCTCAGGACATTATGTTTTGAAATCCGTTTCCCATCATTGTCTTCACTTCCTCTCCTTATTTTTCATGGTTTTCATCGTTTTCATGTTTCTCACTCCTTTTCGATAACTGACAATAGTCCTTTTGAAAGTTGTCACAATGCAATGCCTTTGAAGCTTTCTTCCCTGTCATCAAAAAAATACCAATATATCAATAATTTTTCGAGATAGTAGTCTTTTTCTTTAAATATCGTAAACGGTTTCAAATAAATTTTTTTGTTTTTTTGTGATATTTTCTTTTTATTCTACAAATCTTAAAAGACATTTGATCCAAAGGAAAATTTAGTTTTCTGATCCATAGAAGCTGTGAGAGTTATGAAAACAACCAGCTAGAGATGTATTCATTGAATAAGGAGTTTTTTACATTAAGTCTATTCTTTTATTTTTTATACTTTGCTTTTTGTGCAGGGTTCTCTGAATAAGCAGAAATTTTGTTCCGATAGATCTCAGGTAAGTACTCAACTTTGCTGATTCCGTAAAAACATTTTTTATTGTAAAAATTGTTACAGCCCACGTCATTGTTCAGTAGCGTTTCAACTATCCTTTGCCTATAATTGATTTAATACTTCTGAAGTATTTTTCAATTATTAGTTTGATGAGTTATGAACAAAACTCGCAACTTCAGTTAAGCCTCGACCTAAGCAACCCTTGCCAGAGGCTAACGTGGTGTTCATCACGCCAACCAAGTCCCTTGGTCAAACCTCAGCTGAGGTTACGAGTTTTGCTATTATCTCAGCATCCTTATGGTTGTATTTCATATCGTACCGTCCAACGGAAAAAAAGAATAGGCAGAAAATAAATTTTTGAACAATTTTTCGTTTATTTTTTCACAGTTTTTTTTGTTTTATTCTTTTTTTTATGTTCTTTTTTAAAGACTCATTGTATCCAGAACTTTCCAAACAGTTTATTGGAATAACTGTTCTAAATCTAGTCATAATTTTAGTGGCTCGTTAAAGAAAACGGCAGAAAATGAACAACGTCGCCTCTTTGTGATAAATACGGTATTTGGTGGCGTTCTATGTTGATTTAAGAAGAAATTTCCCAACATATTTTACAGTTCGTAGTGAAGTTTTTCCATTCGTTAACACATGATATCGGCACTTGTTAATGATCTTTACAACCATTACAACTGGTGAGTTTAAAGTTTAGAATCTGAGAACAAAGAACAGAAGAGAATATAGAGAAAAGAACTAGTTCACGTTACTTTAAAAAAAGCAACGGGAAATATTTGAAAGATCGTGAACGTAAATCGGAACAATGACCGTATTTCATTTAAAAAGGAGTATTGACGACGACGACAACGACGACAACGATATGGGACAAACTCGATCCGATGAGTTCATGAAGAAAAACTACCGCTCAAAAAGAGACATGGCTGACGTATGTTGAGGCAGATTCTCCGAAATGAAAGACAAAAAATAGAACATCAACGCTCGAATCGCGGTGGAATCGTTATCCGGGTTTTCTGATAATCCAATTAACAGAATGACTATGAGGGACGCTGTCACCATCATGGATTTGGATCTATTGTGTAAGGATTTTATCGATAATTCCGAAAGCTGGAACAATTTCTGGATGGTAGTGAGGATTCTCTATGGTAGCCATAAAAGCGTTTTATCCAGTCACTGAAACAACACGAATTGCAAAATAATGATAAATCTTACTATCAACGTGATAGTTTAAAGTGCACAAGAGGGATAAAGAAGGAGAAAGATTTCGACGTTGATCAATCTCTAGATACCCATCATGCATTCTACTCACTGCATAGCAGAGAGGTGATTGACTACCCACTTTGCCCACACAATCAGTTTCGGTGGCCTGCCTTTCTATCAAAGCAGTACCGCCATCCACCCAGGCGCTTCTGCTATCAATTTGCTGACCCCAGATAGATGGGGCTTGGTTACCAAGAGACGTGAAATCGAACCAATGACCACATCTGTATGGAAGGGGTCTCTCTAATTAGTGCGCTACACGTGCTCATGTGAGTTTTTGGAGAACGAAATTCGTTCAGGAAATTTTAATCCTCAGGCCCCATGATCGACTTTCTAGTAACCTCGGTACTGGATTATGGATTATTACTGCTGAGAGAAAAAACGACGAATTTAATCTTTAGGTTCATGGAAAGGGGAAACGGAGGAAAAAATAAAAAATCATCTATGTTAAGTTTTTATTTACTGCCTGCCAAAAATTTTTCGCGTCAGGGTATTATGTGAAGTACGACTACAGTGATGTTCAGATATTTGCAAAACTCCGTACCGCTGGTGTCTACGATGGAGAACGAACGAGCTATTGCTCTTTCCAGGGCTAACGCATTGACCACCACACTATGCGAGTCCATCGTTTCGCTTTCTGTCAGCTAGTTTTCTATTTATCAGTGCCATTGGCAATCAGCTATTAACAGGGATTGATCTGGGGAGCACGAATCGGCATTGAATCCAGGTGGACTGAAACTGTAGTCGAAATCATCAAAAGTCATTTCTTTCTTCACTAATTGCGTAATTATAACCTTTGCAGAGACAATGTTTCATGAACATAATGGAAGCATATCGTTAAGATTCCTAGTCTGACTAAAATAACCGTTTACCTCCGCAACGCAAGCCATATTCGAACTCCTTATAAAACACGAAGGAGAAATAGACATGTATGGTTTCAAGATAGAGCAGTTGATGGCACTCTTGAAAGAATGCTTGAGCTGCTCAGTCTTTAGATGGTCCGGAGGTTACTACACGCTCAAATAAGAGGGTTGGCAATGGGACAGCGACTGGCACTAAGTCATGCCATTGCGTTTATGTCTACGGTGGAAAGCACCAGTGAGCGATCTCGGGCTGTTACTCTACTGTAGATATAAAGATGACTGTTTTGTTCTTTGCTCAACACAAGCGGAAATGGACAAATGTTTCGAGTTGTTGAACAAACAGTCAGAGTATATCGAGGTTACCCGAGAGAAACCGAAAGAAAACTGGCTTCCATTCCTGAACGTCCAAATTAACCTATCAGAAAATGGCTACTTTACAAAGTGGTACCGAAAGCCAAGTAGTAAAAACATCTTGGTTGATTACCTCTCCTCTCACCCCCTCTCACACGAAAAGGGCGCTTGTAAGAAACATGTTTCGAACAGCAACCAACGTGTGCACGGGAAAAGAGCAGAGCCCCTTAACGACAACTCTGGCGATAGAAAGGTCCCGTTTATCCCACCCTTTATCTCAAATGGTGTAAATGCAGCTATAAAACGCTGCTTAAGAAGGGCAGGGTCATGAGGATTGGGTAAACGTAGTTGAAATACCACCGAGTACTCCTAGGCGCCAGCTAGTTCGTAACCGCCTATATGACCGTCTATGTGCAACGCACAATTACATAATTTGCCCTAATGGTTGAGACGGTGATTGCATGAGCTCGGGTACAGTCTATCTGATCTCCTGTAAGGCGTGCGGAGACGAATACATTGGCGAAACGGGTAGACCACTCTGTTTCCGCATAAAAAGAACATCTACTCGGCAAACGTAAACCAAATACCCACCAATATACCAAATACCTAGGACCCAGAGACATAACGGGAAGGACTTTGAAGTACGTGTCACGATCCTCGCACAGGAATCGAGAACACAAGCGTGCAAAAACTCTCGAGGCGTTCTGGATCAATTCCAGAAATCCTAAAATGAATCGTATGGAAGAATGCCTCATTATCGCGCATGATATTGGGCAATACATAAGCCTATTATTCTGATGGGAGGGCACATTACGCTTTTATGTGAAATCTGTGTGGTTGGTCTGCACGCGACGTACTCAGTGGAAGATTCATAGAAAGCGGTGAGTGTGCAAAGAAGCTATTTTTGTGTTCAATATGATTGAAATCTAAGTTTAGCCACTTCTCTGTTTGCTTATGCAGGTGTTTGGCCGAATAGATTGCTGCCAACTTGACCTTTCCAGGCTCTGAGGAAGGCGAAATCCGCCGAAACGTCATCTTGTTCGTGAACAAAGAATAAAAATAACACCACGTGTTTACTCAACAAGAATACGAAGAATAACCGTTTACCGTTCAACGGATCTCGATATCCAGTAGTTAGCTAGCATCTTAGAAATGAGAAACTCAGAAGGAATTTATCTAGGCAGACAATCGAATGTCTGATATTTCTAACAGTTCACCAACTTTATCTGTAAATGTTTTTTCTTATATTTTTACTTATTCTTGTTCTTTTTTTCTTTGTTTGCTTTGTTGCAGTACTTCCATCATTTTTCATTCGCCGAAATTTCGTTCATAAGCAAAAATAAATATACGTTTCAGCAGCTGCTGATTGTTCGTAATCATTTTTGCCACCTCTTCTTTATTATTCGCTTACGTCATCTCTCCACGAACCTCTTTATGATTATTCAATTATCCAATTATATTAAAGCATTATGCTGTGCTACGAGGATCTCTTCTGCAAATGCTGCTACTTCAAAGTGCGGCTTCTTTTTCGCATCTGAAAGAAAATTAATTAATCATCTTGCGATCACTCAACAAAAATTATTACTGTAACGATAATATTTACCAAAAACAAATTCGTCCTCCCCAATTGATAACTTTTTTTCCGAGTTAATTATACTTCGTAATAATAATGTTGTTATTACATTGCTAAGAACATGCCAAAATACCGAGGATCTCAGTATTTTTGATAAGAAGAAGTTCTAATCGTGCGAATTTCTATGCAAAACTTCATGGATTTTTTTCTGGATTTCTGCCAACTCATACTATCAAATATAAAGAAGTCCTTTGCTAAATTAAACAGTATTAGCTATTTCTTAAGTGAAATGAAAGCCATGTAGTAGATTTTTAATTATAATGCTAACTTTTTTTATTTTTCTGCCCACTATAGTTTATTAAGGCAAGGTATTATGCGAAATACAACCACAACGATGCTGAGATATTTGCAAAACTCCGGACCGCAGGTGTCTGTGGTGGTAAACGAATGCGATATTAGCATTTTCGGGGACTAACGCGTTCATCACCACACGATGCGGGTCGTTCGTTTGGCCTGTCTCTCAACTAGTCCTAGTGATAATTGCTGTCAGCAATCACCCGTCATCGGACTGATCTGGAGAGCCTAAATCGGCGTTGCAATTTTTTTGTTATATTTTTTGATTTGCTACTTGGCTTTAAAATTACCGATCCAGAAAGTGGTTTCGACTAATTTCATCGAACCGTTCTAATATGATCTCACTTTTTCTACAAACAGATTAGTGAGGTTCTATGATTGCAGATATTGATAAGTGTCTGAATAATAATTCTTAACCAACTAAGAAACGGATTTTGGAAATTTATGTATCAGATACAAACTCAACAAGGAAACTGCCGTGCATTATATTCTGTTGTGAAGATTATCTATAATCACTGTAAAGGATCTTATTTCGAACAATTTCAGAAATAATCTCTATCATTTGAAATGCTTTCGATGCAGTGTTTGCTCAGAAAGGTGAGCGGTTGCTTCTATTAGATTTTTCTGAAATGTTCTCCTTTTTTCGTTTAGCGATGTAGCGATAGATTTCAGTCTGATGACGTTGGTGTTTTCATTTTTTCTCATGAACTCAGCATTGTTGATGTCGTTATGAAGGCCATATCCCCTCATGCCCGTGAATATTGTGACAACTAGTGATAAGTCGTGACTGCTACTGATCGCACTTGAGTGCAACATAGGAGTGGAACATGACGGTGTGGTAATGCGTGGATGACATTCGAAAGAGTTTCGTTCACATTACCGTGGAACAACATCATGATGGAGAAATTCATCTCATATCGACTTATACCCGATTATTGATGAGTTGAAAAGGAGTAACGTAGTGATTAGTGATGCAATTCATTGGAAAACAAGGTGCTGGTTCGATGCCGGCCCCAACATTCTCCTCCAATCCACGCCGGAATGCCTTAGTCTGGCTATCTACGACATTCATAAGTAAGAAGAAATCCTCAAGCAGTAGCCGAAATAACTCGCGAAATGTTCAAAGACTTTTGTGGATGATGAATTCGAGGAAAACGAATCGAATAGAGAAGTGCTGGGATCCGCACAGCGGATGTGAAAGACAGGCGCCTACAATGTGAAACAGAAAAGAATGACGAGCTATTTCGCGAATCTTATACAGAATTCCACTGATTATAAGTAGACCAAGATTGAAAATCACAACAGCTTGAAAAAAACAATGTTTTACTGGAAAAAATTTGCGATTTGAACATTTTTCATTTTCAGTTTTGTGGTTGGTGAACGCTTTCGACTTCATGACAATCAGATTCTTTGCGAAAGTGATTGGCGAGAGCTACGATTATTCTCGCAAGCCGCCTACAACGATCGAAGTCTCAATCTGATCGCTCGCAATCTTCGTGAGATGCCCGACTTTCAGCCGGTCAGCGCTTTGAAAAACAAAAGAAACAGTTTTGTGAATGAGAAGAAAACTTTAAAAAAAAGATAGATCTCACAAGTTTCGGAAAACAATGACCAGTATCATTATCGTTGATGTTTCGCGTCAAATTCTCAACGGAATCGTTTAGAATGGTTACGAGCGTTTTGAATTCAACTTCGCCTAAACAAGAAATATTGAACGAATATTAGAAAAGTATTACGAATAGTAAGAACAGCAGACATAAATATTGAACTTTATTGAATACCAAAAACGCAGATATTAGCACTATTCACAACAACTGAAGTTGTGGACGCTGGAACAACTCAACAAGCGTTTGCCGTATTACGGTATTAAGGATAAAAAGGATAAAGCTCTCGGCGTTGATCGGTCAATATCTGAGGGATGCGCCATGCATTCGACTTCATAAACATCGTTGGAGGTGACTGAATGCATATCTGGCCTTTACAATGACTCGCGATGGCCTACCGATACATCGAGGCATTGCTGTTATCCTCTCAGAGAAGTCTGGTACCAATTAGCCGAGTTGATGGCTGATGGGTGGAAGGCTTGGTGAGCCAGGGGCACGGGGATCGATTCCATGTGTGTGTGTCGCAGAGCGCCTCCGACCACTGCCCCACACGTGCCTTATTACGGTATTACATGTTTTAATAACAGATCCGCCATCGTCACCCATATCGAGTTATAATTTAGGTAAAAGAATATGTTGTTGAGTTCTGACGGCAATTGTTTCATTTTTTTGCACTTAGCTGAAAGAGTTGCTTAGAAACAGAGAAGTTGGTTCAATCAAAAAGAGTGCATATTTCCCACTATAAATCTGTTCACGACTTCAGTGCTGTGGAAAAGAATGAACGCGTCTCCTTAAAGCACTGGTAAAATATGAGAAACTTCGATATAAATCCTGTTTGGTCCTATGTATAGAAACGTACCAAATCCTTTGAATTCTTTTTAACGCTTTGTTTTTATTGGTGTAGTTCACAATAAAACTAACCACTATTCATTCATATCTTCGTCATAACCGAACTCAAAAATTTCTGCAATTGTTCTTTGTCGTGTATAAAAAATTCTGCAGCGAAATAGTAGATTGGTCGGAAATTAATGTCGGATTTGTAATATCATGTTTCTTTTACATGTTTCTTAAATGTTTAAGTAGTGATTCATTTTTCAAGGCTCTACTGTTATATATCAGTAGACCGTTTAGTTTATGTGCTTTCGCTGTGTAGGAGTTAATTGCCATATAAATTGTATTTTTGATAGATTTTGCCAGTTAGAAATTGTGATATCACGCATATCACCTACAGTCCCCGCTGATCGTCGAATGACTTGAACGGGCGCTAGTGAATCTTCCATTTTTACCCATCGCTCGCAAGAGTAGCCCCGTGGGTTCTGCTCGATCTAGGGAGCTGTTGAGCATCATATCTTTCTTCTACGCTCTTCGTGAAAAACTTTTACGAACGGGTCTGTTTCCTTCCTGCAGTACTTTTGACAACCCAGGGAATCCAGTCACTAACGGCTCTTATCCATCAGTTGTCCTTCATACGCATTACATGTCCAGCCCACCTTGCCTTCGACTATATGGCGCACAGAACGGCATCTTTGATTTTTGATCGTTGACGCAGCTCGGAGTGTTGGATTCCTTCCTTTACTTATGTGAAATGGGATACTCCTAGCATCGTCCTTTCGACTGCGCGTTCGATAACGCTGAGAGGCTTCCATCCTGCTTAAGCAGCGACCAGGTTTCTGACGCATGCGTTACAGCAGGGAAGTACCGTTGAGCCGAAAAGGTGGGCACGGAGTCGGGTGTTCTTTGTTCTCCTCACTACATCCTTGTTGCTTTTGAAAGCTCTCCAAGCAGTTTGTTTCTTTCCGCTAAACTCTGGAGGTAAGTCGTTCATCATGTTGATTTCCCGACCTAGATAGACTAAATGGACCATTTGAAGACGTTCATTCGGTTGTGCGTGAATGGGGCATTCGTAACCAATCCATTCCTCATGAACATCGTTTTTTGCGAGATTTAGTTGAAGATCAATTTTTCCACAGGCTTTAACAAACTTATCAAACATCCGTTTAGCCTGGCCAATATTTAGCGTTATAAGAACGATGTCATCAACAAAAGATATTGTAATTGCTGACTATCGATTTTTTACTCTCATGTTATCCCATTTCGAAAAGTCACCAAGAGACGTCTGTCTCCAGAAACACTCGAGCTGATACACCAGCGTGGAATCACATGAGCTGCAAGCAACCGCGAAATAGCGTCCGAACTTGCAAAACAATGCAGATGGGCGATAAAAGAAGATCTTAAAGAGAGAAGAGCAGCAGTAATGGTCCAAGCTGCAGAGGCTGCGAAAAGCATTCGCAAAGCCCATCGAAGCTTCACCTATTACGAGACCAAGATAATTGCACTCCGACGCACAGGTGGAACAGTCACAGCGTCCAGAAAGGCAATGGAAAAAATCATTCACGAATAATACTCAGATCTCTTCGATAGCAACGTCCACCTTCCGTCATATGAAATAAAGGAGGATGGACAAGTTGTAGCACCAGTTCTCCCTTCCGAAATCCGACATGCCATTTCGTCTGTGAAAAATCGAACAATACCAGGTCCGGACAGGGAGAAGACCAGAACACCTGAAGAACCTTCCGCCAGTCCTCGTAAACACACTAACTTTGTTCTTCACATGTTACCTGTCTGAATGCAAGGTCTCTACTCAGTGGAAGACCAGCAGGACCGTGTGATTTGTTCAAGAAGGGTGACCTACACGATTTCGGCAACTATCGCCCAATCCGCTTTCCGTCTGTCGTCTACAAACTTTTCACTCCAGTTACCCTAAACAGGATTGACAGAACACTGGACGAAGGACAGCCATGTGAGCAATCAGGGTTTCGAAAAGGATGTAGTACGATGGACCACATCCACGTCATAACAAGGCCCACTGAAGTATCTCGAGAGTACAAAAGACCGCTCTGTCTCACTTTCATCGATTTAAAAAAGGCCTTTGATTCAATTGAGATAGTAGTAGTCATGCAAGCTCTTGATAGTCAAAGAGTCCTACTCAATACATAAAGATTCTTGGTGAGCTGTACAAAAATTTTACAACCAAGATTTCATCTTTCTACGACGATATTAACATCGACGTCAAAAGAGAGGTTAGGCAAGGCGATACCATCTCGACAAAATTATTTACCGGTACCCTCAAGAACGTTATGCGAACATTGGAATGGAATAATATGGGAGTGAAAATCGATGCTGGGTAGTTACATCACCTTCGCTTTGCTGTTGACATCGTCCTTGTAACAACAAACATTAGCCAATCGGAACGTATGCTTGCCGACTTTGATAAAGCCTGTGGAAAGATTGTTCTTCGACTAAATCTCACAAAAACGATGTTCCATGAAGAACGGGTTGGTTTCATATGCCTCATTCACGCTCAACGGAACGAATATTTCCGAATGTTCCCGTTATGTCTATCTAGGTGGGGAAATCAAAATAATGAATGACTTAGCTCCAGAGCTGAGCAGAAGGAAACGAGCGACCTGGGGAGCTTTCAAGAGCATTGAGGATGTAGTGAGCAAAACAAAGAAAGCCCTACTCTGTCCCGATCTTTTCGACTCTACGATTCTTCCTTCTTTAAAGTATGCTTCAGAAACTTGGTCGATGCGTAAGTAGGATGAGAAATCACTCAGCGTTATTGAACGGGCAGTCAGAAAGAACCATGCTAGGAGTATCCCGTTTCACACAAGTAAGGGATGGGATCCGAAGGTCCGACCTGCGTCAACGATCACAAATCAAAGACACCGTTCTGTACGCCAAACAGTCGAGGGTAAGGTGGGCGATACACGTAGTGCGAATGAATGACAACCGATGGACATGAGCCGTTAGTGAGTGGATTCTTCGGGATGTCAAACGTACTGCAGGAATACCACCGACCTAGTGGTCAGAGTTCTTCACGAAGAGCCTAGAAGAAAGATATGATGCTCGACGAGTCCCTAAAGCGAGGAGAACCCACTGGACTACTCTTGCACGCGACAGGGGACAAATGGAAGATTTACTGGTGCCCGCGCGAGTCCCTCGACGATCAACGGGACTACAGGTGATACAGGTGATATTATTCCAATGCAGAATTCGCATGACGTTCTGCAGGGAGGCGGTAAACAATTTTGGCCCGATGGTGTCACCCTGCCTAACCCCCTCTTTTGACATCAATGATAATATCGCTGTAGAATGGTGATATCTTGGTTGCGAAATTGTTGTACAGCTCACGAATAATCTTTACGTACTGAGTAGGTAGTACCTGGCTATCAAGTGCTTCCATGACTGCTTCTATCTCAATTGAGTCAAAGGCCTTCTTTAAGTCGATGAAAGTGAGACAGAGCAGTCTTTTGTACTCTCGCGATACTTCAACGAGTCTTGTTATCGTGTGAATGTGGTGTATCGTACTAAATCCTTTTCGAAACCCTGCTTGCTCACATTGCTTTCCTTCGTCCAGTGTTCCGTGAATCCTGTTTAGGATGACTCGAGTGAAAAGTTTGTAGACGATAGACAGCAAGCAGATTGCGCGATAGTTTTCGAAATCGTGGAAGTCACCCTTCTTGAACAATAGTACGGTCTTGCGGTTGAGTTTCCATTTAGTAGGGACATTGCATTCAGATGGGTAACGTGCGAAGAGCCCAGCCAGTATGTTCACGAGAGGTGGCGGAAAGTTTTCCAGGTGTTCATTTTTTATCCTGTCCGGAGCTGGTGCTATTCGAATTTTCGGCAACAAAGTAGCATGTCGGATTTTGGTAGGGAGAACTGAGGTACGACATATCCATTCTCTTTTATTTCATTAGAGGACAGGAGGTCGTAGCTATTGAAGAGATCTGAGTAACTGTGGTGACTAACTTCAATGATGCTGAGATATTTGCAAAACTTGGACCGCAGGTGTCTACGATTGGAAACGAACGCACTATTGTCCTTTCCGGGGACTAACGCGTTCACCACCACACCATGCGGGTCCTTCGTTTTGCCTGTCTCTTAGCTAGTTCTATCGATCTTTGCCATCAGCAATCACCCGATCAATCAATCTGGCTGACTATGTTTCTCCATTACCTTTCCGGGCGCTGTTACTGTTCGTCTGGGCGTCAGAGTGCAACCATCTTTGTTTTTCAGTTGGCGAAGCTTTTTGGACTTTGCAAATGCTATTATGAGGAGTTTAAGAAAGAAGCTTCTCAGAAAACTCAGAAATGTACTGAAGGTGACGGCAACCTCTGTCGTATGGAAAGTGATTTATCTGCTAAGGAGAGAAATTTTTTCATAAAAAAAACAGTTTACGTGATGAAGAGAAGAATCTTAGTGAAGTTATGGAAGCCCGTCTTCGTATGCTTAAGAATTTGCTCATAAATATGGCTGATGAAGCTTGGAGGTGGTATGAAGGGAATCGTGTCAAGTTTCGGTATCCAGTATTTGTGCCTGTTCTACATGTGATGGTCGATGTGCGATGTTGCTAGAAAATCTGGTAGCTTTTTCGAGATCTGCCAATATTCAGGTTTGATTGCAAGGAAGAAGAGGCGCTTTTGACAGATAGAAGACACAGTTGGAAAATCAACTCTACTGTTATTTCTCCATCACTGGTTGATATGTCATCTCTGAACACACACTTGCACTTGGAAATGTAAGAATCGGGATTCACTCATTTTGCCGCAGACTTGTTCGATCGGTTGATATTGTTGAGCAATATTTGTGCAATGTAGCAATGCTGCATCTGGTTACCAGTGGATCGCCAAAGACAAACGATTTATATGGCACAATAGGAACGACCTTTTACATATCGGCTGTACCTCATGGATAAGTATAGGATGCATTTTAGCGTTTCTAAATATGACGCTCATGAGATCTTTGGGCAGCAAAGCGAATTGAAAGCACCTGCTCGAACTTCATTAGCCATTCCAAGTCATTTGATGTTAGGAGTAGGTTTCATGCTGAGGCGCAACGTATTCCCTGATTGAGAAACTGATTTGTGCAATAGCCCGCTGCAGGTGAATCAGTCTAGAAGTAAAATTCACGTGAAAAAGGGAGGAATTAAAAGCACAACAGACTGAGTGGAGGAGTCGTCGCAATGCATTATGGGATTTCGAACGCTATCTAAATAGTGGAGAAAAGAAAAATTAAGGACCTGATGGTTAGTCAGCCGAACGTCGATCAAGCTGTTGCTTATTTAGGTGAAACCAGAATAACTGCTGCTAGAGAAGTCTACAAGGTTACGCCAAAGATATTAGGCAAGCTGGAAAAACTACGCATGGCATCCATAAGGGGGATGTTTTCTGAGAGTGACACTGAAACAATTACGAGATGAAAGAATAAAAGTTGGAAAGAATTTGCAAAATCTTGAATGGAAACTTCACGACCAGGTGTCATTCTTGCAAAGCCATGTTGTATCGTTCGTTAGTGCAAGGATTATCTTAGTTGAGTAGCTGATTGTCTTCACGACGAATGTAGCTTGAAGACTTTGAATCCGGAACAGATGATTCCAGAAGGAGAGGAGATTCTGGGGTGTCTTAAAAAGTTGTTCACAGAAGATGAAAGCATACAGAAGATATGCTAGTAGTTCTTCAACTTCTTGAAGAGGAAAAAAATAGAACAGCACGGCAACTGTAGATAGAAACAAGGAGATTTTGACGGTAATGAATTCTCGAAACGAGAAAAGATCAGTTTGGTAAGTCGTAGGGAGCAACAGGAAGCTACGAAAGAAGTTGAAGGCCAGCTTAATGAATGAAAGAGATCACAGAATGGCGGAAGCATATTGAGGAGCTAATTCAAAACATCATTGCCAACTACTCTAAGTTTTTTTGCTCAAATAGGATGCTGTGGAGAAGTATATCTCGATGAGCCAGAAGATCCGGTCAGTTTAACTGAATGTGGTTTTATGATAATGGATACTTTTCGTCCTGGTGAACGTCTGAAGAGTCTGATTCATCAGGTCCAATTTGGAGGTGAACGTAATGTTTCCACTATGTTGTATTTGTTGGCGCTACACGAACTATGTCCTGTTCCTCTCCGATATGTGGACGAAATAAATCAAGGTGTGATTCCGGTGAACGGACGAAGGTATTTAATATCATTGTGGAAACGCTTAGTGGCAAAGGGGAATCTGGCTAAAACCCAGTATTTTTTTGTTCACTCCGAAATTGTTTAATGGATTGGAATTTAATCGGAAGGTGATGGTGCAAATCGCCCGTAATGCTGCTACACTAAGTGAGAACTGTCGTAATTGGAATGTGCGTAATTTGCTCTCTACCATGATGTCGCGTTCCAAATATTAGTGTTGTAGATCCCTAGTGTTTAATTATCTCTTCTTCGATATGAAGAGTGTCTTAGATGTTTGTTGAATTGGCAGTAAATTCCATTGTTTTATATGAGGAATAATTTTCTTCCTCAAAAATTGCGATTTAGGAGGAGTAAATTCAACAGAATCACTCTTATGAATTCATACTTGGTCGTCTAGAGCAGGAAGGATTCGGAATGTTAAAGAGTTACAGAGCCAAGGAAGTGTTAACGAATGCGCAGTTCGGCGTTGGCTTCCAGGATATTTTCTTAGTGAATTCAATGCTGATGGTGAAGCAGGACGCGAATGACGACGTCGATCCATTAAAGACGTCGATGGAAGCAAATAAAAGCATGATTGCTCGACAGTTTGCAGATGAACGGCAAATTGTAGGCATGTTAACTGTTTTGGGGCATCTGATAAAGATCAGAAAGTTGTAGAAGCTCGACAAATTGATGTTGTACGATTTGACGATACGTCACATTACCGACCCTGCAAAGGTTGAACGAGCTAAATTACGAAGCTCTGCCTCATGCAGCATACTCGTTAAACTTCTCACCAAGCGACTACCACTTGGTTAAACATCTCGACAAATTCTTGTATGTACGAGAAATGTTACAGAAACCAAGGCGAGGCCGAAACAGCCTGCTAGTTTGTCGCCTATGGAAGTACAGAATTTTATGCAACCCGTACAAGTAATTTTTGTCTCTTATTGTGAAAATGTCCAGATTATAACGTTTTTTTACTCCGACTTATAACTAATTTTTTTGAGCTGAGATACCTTATTTTAAGAAAATAAGCATTTAAATCCACCATTGATTCCCGAACAACCTAGTCGTTCATTCATAAAATAAAGCCGAAAAATGGGCGCTTTTTTGAAAGCAATGATTGTGGTGCTTCGTAACTTAAGGCTACTGAAGAGTTTATCGGCATACTTTGCAGAACTGAAATGCTTTTTTCGCCTTGGTAAGAAATCATTCTGGAGCCAGTTTGGTTCCGACGTTCTTGTTATTCCTTCCATTAATGAAACTATCCAGTCGAGTTAAAGGCTTTGCTGTGAACGTATTTTTTTGCTGGATCATGAATAAAAAAACATCTGCAAGAATTCAACATAATGTTGATCATAAGGCTCAAAGTTCCGAGAGGTTTTCTTTGTATTGTATAAGTTGTTAGCCTCCCAACGGTTTACCCCCCTCATTGTGGTTAGGAGGTGTTCCTGTATATCTGGCTGCAAACCAGGGGATTCGTCCTCCCAGTACGGCCTGTCAAGCTGAGAAGGAGTCCGGCGTTTCCTTGAGGAAGCTCAGCTAAGAGTAAATCAATACCAGGATCTGCCACAGTCTTTGTATTAAACTAGGCGCATGATGGCAAATCTCCCTCTGATCCACAAGTGCGGCGACTGCCTATGGTGGTGACAACTTGGGGCAGACTTTGGCCAAGCTGACCTCGGGGCTCCAGAGAACTACAATAACTAATCCAGTAAAAACCCCGAAAAAAGTGGGGATTATCTAGGGGCCCGCACAACAAGTGGGGGGCTGGTCATCTAAGTACCCAAGTAAGTAAGCAAATTTTTAGCAACCTCAATTCGTTGTTAGCTGCTTTTAACGATGCGAAAAGAAAACCCTATTTAAATGCGTCGGCACAGCCTCCCTTGGACTCCTAAGAAAACTTGTTCGATTTGCATTCAAGACCACACATAAAGTAGAGCAACTCGTCAAGCAGCAATCGAACGAACGCGAAAAATTCTGAACCTGATTCTCAAATTAAAACAAAACAGGCCACTAGGTACACATAGATCACAGGGGACACGAGGGAAATTTTGAAGTAAAACTCACTTTCCTCATGAAAGAATCAGAAACATCAGTGCATAAAACTCTTGAAGCGTTTTGAATATTTGAAAATTCCAAGAATCCACAAGTGAAGCGTAAGAAGGAGTGCTCTGTGATCACGCGTGACTTAGCACCATACATCATTCTGATTGACCTGACCAAGGCATACTTTTTGTCCACATAGGGCTGGTCTCCACCAAATAATTAAAAGACCAACAACAAAACGGCGGGTGCTTGAAAGAAGCTGTTCGAAACGCGAATGAAATTTTTGTGTTGTGTTTTTTCTGCTGGATTTACGAAGATGTGTGACTGAGTGGATTGCATGACAATGTGACATTTCGAGGCTCTGAAGAAAGCAAAGCCGTCGAAACATCGCCTAGTATTGAATAAATCTTGTCACTAACAACCCAGCTTATTGAACAGTGCCGAGGTTAATAGAAAGTCGATTCTTGAAAAAAACATAATATTTGTCGCTACATCAACTAAGGAAATCTGAGAAGAAATTTATATCTCTGTTCCTTTCTTCCGATACGAGCAGTCGTAAAGATTAACGTTGCGGTGCTTCAGTAAACAACCTTCGTGGGTGTGATCTAGGGTGGAAGTCCTTTCTGATTAGATTCCTGACTGGTAATTTAGAGCAGAATCCTCTTAGAGCGCAGATGATGGCATGCAAATATGCTCTAATATAGGAACTATTAGGTTGCAGCATATGAACTGTCTGATTTCATTGTTTTAGTTTTTCATGTAATTTTTTTAAAACAAAAAATTTTGTTTTTATGTATGTTCAATATGTAATTTTAGAGCACATATTCTGCTCTTTCTACATCTAATATTGGTTTTTTAAGATTTATTATTTCAAGATTTTTATAGGTTTTAACTTAAGTATGAATCAATGCGATATTCATGTTTTTTATTTATACGAGTGGAAGAGTGGCCACAATGCCACGGCAGGAGCTCGGAATATCAATGTTGCGTTTGGAGACGGTTTTGTTAACGAACGCATCATTCGTCGTTGTTATATAAAGTTTGAATAGGGGGATGAGCGCCTTGCAAGCGATGAGCGTGGTAGACCAGAAATTAAGGATAGTGATGAGGCACTTCATATTCTAGTCGAATACAATCCACGTCAAACGGTCCGAGAACTTGCGACAGCGTTTGGTGCGATGACCATTTCACGTCACTTATAGTTGATTGGTGAGGTTTAAAAAAAAATAGGCAAATATGTCCCACACGAACTCAATGAAAAGCAAAAACCCCAACGTCTGGAAATTTGCAATTCGCTACTGATTCGCAACGATAGAGATCCATTTTTGAACTGCATTATAAGTCGCGATGAAAAGTGGATACTGCAGGGATAGTCGTCGCCATTTGGCACAATCGTAAGGCGCCGAAGAGAACCCACTGCACATGCCTAAACCGAGTCTGCATCAAAAAGAAGGCAATGGTTTTCGTTTGATGGTCGTTGCCCGGTATAACTCTTTCCAAATTCTTACGATTTGGCAAAACTATTACGTCAGAAAAAATATTGCGCTGAAATCGAAGAAAGGCGGCAAGAACTACGCGTCGAGCAGCCGGCACTGGCCAGTAGAAAAGAACCAATAGTGCTTCATGACAACGCAAGACTGCACGTTTCTCAAGTGACATGAAGAAAGCTGAATGAAGTGCACTACGATACTTTACCATATCCGTTTCACTAGCCAAATTTGGGATTTTCGTTTTTAAGCATCTGGACCACTTTATAACGGAAAAAAATCTCCAACCGTTGGAAATGCCTTCAAAAAATTCATCGGCACTAAAACCGACAATGTTTGATTACAAATCTGTAATGAAAAACGTTCGGATTCTAATGGTTTTTTGTTTCGATTAATAAGATTTAGCACTGAAAAAGTTGTAGTTATTTAAAGACATCGGACATTTCATGTGTTGCAACCTAATATATTTCACTCCACAAGAGTACCGAATGATTATAGCACAGTGCTGTAGTATATTTTTTTCATAAGTGTAAAGGATTAAAACGCGAGGCGAATGGTGTTCTAGGCAACTCTCATAAATATTTGAAAATGGTCAGAATATAATTTGAGAAACTTAATACTTCAAAAAAACTTTTGTTACTTCTTAGCTGGCCTATATTTACGGCGACTAACCATCACTTTTGTGGACGGATTGTAAAATGCGCTCTAAAAATAGTTTGTATGTCTTCTATAGACGATTTATGCGTGAACTTCTTCAATTGGAAATGTCACCAATGGTTTTGGTAATAGCTCGTTGTGATAAGATGTGGTAACTGGAGGGTCCAAGATTTTTTACCATTTCCAATGTGTTTAGTTGAGCTCTGGATAACCTCAGTTAATGATTTCCCACTGAAAATGCTTGGCAAAGAAGTATGTATCTTATACAGAGTTTAATGTTATCTCTCCGTTCTACTATAGTATTTTTTTGCGGTCGTGTCCACGAAAGATTCTGCTGTTATGCTAATTCTTATTAGACTTCAAACTAATTCGTTCTTCCGGATCGTCTTATTTATCTTTTGAAAAAATAGCCTCTGATTCTAAATTCGGAAATTCGTTCTTGAATAAAGACATCTTTAACGAACAATCCGTCGACTACTGTACTTGTTTCCGCCCTTTCACTTGGTGATGAGCTATTTCGTCTATTCAGACTACTGCTCAGTGCACTTCTGCTTTAGAAAGGAATGGCAATCTGAACTCATGCAAAACAACGGCACTAATTTTTTACGTTGAGAAGGCTCCATCTTGTATTAGAAAGAAAGTAATGTTCAGTAAAAACAATGCATGGATCGAAAACTCGTGATGAAAGCTGCACGTTTCCTATGGAGAAAAATTTAACTTCAGCGTTAAATAAACTGCTTTATCATTCAATACATACATATAAAATAATTTTTTTTCAACTACATTATCCGATATTGCATTTTTTATGGATCCTAGTACTTTTTTAATTCAGTTCATTGTCATGCGTCATCCTCCATGGAGATCTGCAGATTTACATTTGGATTCAGCTGTCGTTTGACTTTTTTCCCCTCGACGGCTTCGTCCTCCTCGTGAATGTCATTTAATTCTCGTGCACTTGATTCTCTATGGGTTATCGAGATAGCAGTGCCAGATCCTCACTATAGAGTCAGAGAGCATAGCGGACCAAAGGGGGTTAACAAATGGCAGGCTAAATTGACCCTGGACAAGGGTCGAACCATCGCCCATGTCTGCAGCAGTGCGCCTCATCCCTTAGCACTGCGCATCCCAAGTCAATGTATAAAAAAGGTATATCCAACTCCTCATTTATTTTTTTGATTTTTTGTTTGTTTATGATAGTAAATTTCTTGTCAATAATGGGTTATGACGGGATGTGTTTCGGTGGAGCACTATTTACTAGAGCGCAGTTTTCATTTGAGTTGTTACGAATTTGCTTGTCGGCCAAGATTTTCTTTTCTTCCAGTTTTGAGTCAGACGTCAAAGATTTTCCTAAGTCACCACCACATCTATTGGTGGCCATTATCGATCGAAGAGAGGTTTCCCAGCTTGCGAAACGGTTACCAGGGTGGGGAGGTAATTGCCGACATCGGGTTTCCTCTTAGGCGCACATATACACGGAAAATTGAGCTTCCGAGAACCTGTTAGAATGAATATCTGCTGGATAAAAAGTTTGTTCTAGTTCGAATAGCTTTTTACTCTTTATATCGTTCCAAACACCTGACCGTAAGAAATTCTTCCGTGTACAAATCATTGGCCCATTGTAGGTAGAAATTTTTTTCTCTATCCGTGCTTCTAAATAGATAATAAACTCGAAGAAAAAAAAGAAAAAAAAGAACATTGCCGTTTAATGATTTTGCACACACTAGCATTACCTCGACAAGTTGAGTATCGTAGTGTTATAGTGGAACTTAGTGGGATTATTAGAGACTATAAAAACACTTCTAAAGTCCAATAAGGTCTAATTTGTGATTGGACGTCATTTATATCATGAAAAAGTCCTTTCTTCAACAATTTGAATCCTTTTATTGGAAGAGAACAGAAATGGAAAAGAACGGTGATCTTATGGCTCGAAAAAAATTCATAAGTATTAGTGTCATCTGCCAACTAATAGCATATCTTTTTCCAGACCGATGAGGATGAGTCGAACTGTTCAGCAAGGGAATGCTAAAAGAGTGATGGGTGCTCTAAAAACAGATTTATTCCGTACTTTCTTCTTTCTTGTCACTAAATCGCCAGGGATGTTGTTGGCCGCCTGTGATCTCTATCGTCCTTTTCAAGTCTCTTTTATATTTCCTGTTCTTGCTCTTCTCTTTTCTGAGTTTATATTTATGACTGTATCAATTTCTACTGTACTCTTTTCTCTCTGTTAACTGACGACTTTTTTCTCCATTTTAATTTGTTTCCATTTTCAACAACAGCACACCGACTGGTTACTATCCCTAAATTACTCGCGCGCCTTCGTCGCCTTCAGTTCCGCTGCTTTCCGTCGCTGCCGCCACCGAGCGTCAACTCCAATCGGGCGGGCATCAGTTGTGTCCGCATGAATATTTCCGTCTTATTTCGAACGTCTAGCGAATTGTTAGTCACTTTTCCCCCTGAATAACACTCATGAGGCTTTTTTCCGTTCGAAATTCGATGCGGGTTGTTTCCTGTCTACTGGATTTTTTCTTGTTCTGGTGATAAGACGTGTTAATATGTACATTTATTTTTATGAAACAATCGATTCTATTCATTTTTTATGAGGATAAATGAAGGTTTTAGTCAGTAACAATTAATTCTAAAATAATATGGATAAAAAAATGTCGATATAGAAGCAAGTTTGTTGCCCACGAGTCTAAGCTTTTACCAGTAATAACGGCGTATTTAACATTACGTCAAAGTCCTTTAGTGACAATTTTAGTAGTTATTTAAATAACATTTCGAATAAGAAGTTAATTATTAGACGAGTATTGGAAAAATGCAGGGAAAAAGTGTGAAGACAAATTAGCCAGAGAATTTTAACTCACAACATGAAATTTTAATTTTTATATTTAAGAGACTTAACAAACACATAAAAATGGAGTAAACATGATAACGAAAAACAGGCAGGAAACTGCTTGCTCTGTCAAACAGCTTTTCATTGCGTTGAAGTCATTTATTTCGAACTTTTGAATTTTCCGTTAAATTTTCTGTCCCAGTGGTAATTTCTTGTAGACAGTATTTCGTTTGCTTTCATAGAAGTTTAGTAATCCAATTTTGTAACCCGACAAATCGATAGATCAATGAGAAACACAATCGATATATCCTTCGAGATATAAGTATGCGATACAAAACGAAAGATGAAATGTTTTTCAAGATTTTACACGTTTCATCAATTTTTTTGTACACTTTTATAACATTCTTGCTTTTACGCAACATTATCGTTGTGGTCAGAAGAAAACAATTCCATAATAAGTAGCATTTCAACAAATATTGTGCATTGAATTGAATTCCAGTTCAACTTTTTTTTCTTTGGAAATGCGAAACTTTGAAATCATGTTCGTATTTGTTACGCTATTTGCTTTTATTATGATTTCTATCCTGGTTCCTGGGAGGTACTAGGAAGTGGGACGATTTTATCGACGTGACGCTCAATAAATTTTAATAACCCTTTTTTTAACTAATGCTTCTGTCACACTCTCTAAATAGCTGCTTTTTTTGTTATAGTAATTATTTCTGCATTTAAGTATTATTCGTATATCGTATTCATCTCATTCTTCCTCTTAGCATTTTTCTTCGCCTTCAGCACAACTATCTTCTTTATTTTGATGATGCTGAGATATTTGCAAAACTCGGACCGCAGGTGTCTGCGGTGGGGAACGAACGCGTTATTGTCCTTTCCGGGAAGTAACACGTTCACCACCACACCATGCGGGTCCTTCGTTTCGCTTGTCTCTCAGTTAGTTCTATCGATCTTTTGCTAGAACTAGCTGAGAGACAGGCGAAACGAAGGACCCGCATGGTGTGGTGGTGAACGCGTTACTCCCGGAAAGGACAATACGCGTTCGTTCCCCATCGCAGACACCTGCTGTCCGGAGTTTTGCAAATATCTCTCATCAAAGTTATATTTAGCAATAAATACCCTGCCGTTAAAAAGAGTAGGCAGTAAACAATAAGTTAACATTATCTTCTTTATTGCTATCCTCTTCATCATCTGCTTCTTGTTTTCCCTTCCACTTCTTTTTTTTCATCTGTTTCGTCTTCTTTCTTTCATCTTATTCTTTTTCACTATCATCACGGTCGTCAACTTATTTTTTTCTCTTTTTTTCACTTCTTTTTTTCTTCTCTCTTTTCTTTTTTATTCCTCTTCTTCCTATTTGTCTCCTTCTTTCTATTATTATCATTATAATTATTATCTTACTATCGCGACGTTGGAGAAATCATTGTTACTATTCTCATCCACATTTACTCCTTCCTCTGCCAAAATTAACTACCTCATTGTGCTGAAACATCATGAAGAACGTAATCCTTAATCAACATCCCACGTAAAACCCTTCAGTAACTCAAACATAAGCACTAACTTTGCATATTTCCTGAATAATGTTCTTATCTCCCTAATGTGTTACTGTCCTAATCAATGGGTACGAACAGTGTATAAAACGCTTTCCACTAAAGTTCAATCTTTGCCACTATTTTTTATTCTTTCCCAGTAACGCATTTTTCTATTAAAGTTGTTCATTGTGTGCAAATGGCACAAATCAGTTCCACATTCCATTATGACCGAGATCAATGAAAATCGTAGTTGATGTGTTTGTGATGTCGAAACGGTGAATCGTATGAATTCAATCAGCACATATGGTCGTGCAGTCGTTGAGAGAGTAGAAGAAGAAAATCCTTTGTGGAAAAATATTATGGGATCGTCATCGCACTGGCTTTAGAGTCTGTGCGGGATAGCAGATGGTGGTGTCGATGTTGGTTGTGGATGCTGTCGGTCGAACGGAGGCGATGTGAGTGATTCCTCCTTTCTCTCTTTTCTCCATATATTCCCGTCTCCTGTCAACGTACTGGTCTTTGCCTCACTCCCATCACCCTCATTCGTTTCGGTTCACGCTCACACTTTCATTTTAAAACATTCCCTTCTCGTGTTTCGAATTTCGCACTCCCGCTTTTTTCTTTCACGCGATCGCATTCATCTCCATCACTCACAAAGGAATATGGAGAATTCTATTGGGCGCTGCTTAGTATGCTTAGTATAGGACTTCCGCACACATTCACCACTCTGTACAACCAACTAAATAATATCTCACGTGAAAACTGACAAATAGATAATAATGTTTGCCAGGGATTCATTTACCGCAAGCAGTAATTAGTTGTCCAAAATTTCCACTTAGTATTAATTTCAACGAAACCCTTAGCGACGTAGTACGGACATCTTTATACGGAAGGCAGTTAACTGTTTTTTATCAAACATGACAGTGTGAAAGTAGAAAAAAAACGATCTCCAACAGTCATATAAGATATGCATTGTGCTTTGTACGGTTAATAGAAGTGAATTTCTTTACCTTCTATCGCGCTACGTTGCATAATCGAGTTGAATTATACAACAAGTCTTGTCAAAAACATTTCTCTAATCGTCTTCATCTTTCTGCCACACTTTTTCATCCTTTCTTTCTTTCTTTCTACTTTTCTGCTACACTTTTCCAGTACTTATATCGCAGATCTTTCTTCTCAGTTTTGTAAATGCAATTTTATTACATATGAACAATCAGGGTATCTCAGAAGTTTTCACCTCTCAACAGGTGTGCTTGTGAATCCAAGGCTATTCATTTGACATTTTAACGTCATATCGATAAGATGGTGGCATTCGTGTTTCAAAATTAATCGTATAATTACTTGGTAGCACTTCACGTATTATTAGCTTTTCTTTCGTCACTAGGTGAAACCAATAGAATGCATGACAACAACCGTCGATTTCAAAGCATTGATGTGAGGAAATAACTAGCGACATTCAACTTTAGTAAATAGGCCAATATCTAAGCTCGTACTGACATGAATAAAAAATCACCGCAATCTACGACCTTTGCTAATACAATTTCTCTCGTTCTACAAGGGTGAACTTGTGAAATGTTATGGATATCACGACAGTTCTGTTAGGTTCTCAATTGGGGATTCTTCGAAAAATTATCGAAAAATTGTCACCACCTGCTAAGGAGAAAACACATAAGAACAAGTTCAAGTTAAAGATTTTGTTTGATGACAAAAGCTTTGTAATACATGAAATGAGTACGGTAATTAACAGTAAGGGTAAGGGTTCGTTTAAAAGATATCCTATCATCATCATCATTACCATCACTTTCACCATCACCGTCACATTGTGTGAAAACTTCTTCTAAGGCTAAGAAAACAACATCGAATTTTCTCCACATAACCAAACGCCACAAGTTTTTTGGATCCCTGAATTTCTATCATTCAAGCAGTTTTCTCACATCCATCACACCCAAAGTTTTTTTTTGGATTTGCATGTCGGTTCGGCCACGACATAAGAATCTTTATCTTCTTTGTGAAGCTTGTTAAATTAAGCTCGAATACTACTATGAGGATGCTAAGATATGAGCAAAACTAGAAAATTCAGTTGGTATCCGAACCGGTGATTACCATAGTCAGCACTCACCTGCTAGCCATTATGCTAACCTCATCACTATGTTTTCCTTGTGCTGGAGAGCACGTGACCCCTACAAGGGTGATCGCAGGTTCAAATCCCAACAGAGGTTCTATGTTTTGCTTATATCTCAGTATACCTGTAACTGTGTTTCACACTGCGCCTTCCCGTAAAAAAAAAGATTGGGTAGTAAATAAAAGTTAAGACATTAATGTGGAATAGATTATTTGTGGAATACTGGAGTAGCTATGGTAGAACGTATGGACGTGCGAACATACTTCTATTTTTACCACAGGCAAATATCATCCTTTGTGGATTAGAGAAAGCTTCAGCTCAGTCATGTCTGATGGGAGCCCCAAAAACCGGAGGATGGGACGTTTGATTGGCTTTGCGTGACGTCGAACCAACGACATGGTGTGTACTAATGAACAGCTTCTCTAACCGGTGCGCTTCCCGGTACTCAATGGTAGTGAATAAATTTTTTTAACAAAAATGTTGAGGCTTTTTTATAAACAGACTATGCTTTCTGAAGAGCAGCAGAATGACATAAATTTTAGTTCGATTAAGTTCAACTACCAGGACAAATTGAGAACAGATGATGGCTGAAAACATAAATTAGCGCTTATCATTTCCGTATGCTGCTGGGACTCCGACTTAAATGCCGAGTTAGATTTTTACAATTAGTCCGAAGAAAAAGTTTTTTTTTGTTACCATTGTGGAAGCCGTCGCTGTTTGCATAAGGACTTGACGAATTCCGTTTTTCTTCTTTTTACTCGTCATTCATTAAACTTTAAATCTTCTCCACTTATAAGCTATCAAGTGCACAAAGATTCTAGAAAACTTCTTTCCTCTATCGTTCCATGAGTATGGATGATACGTATGCTACTGTGTTACTATGGTCCATGTTGCAAATGCATTGCTGTCGGCACTGGAAGTATTTTATTTAGTATTTTTGTAGTATTTTTAGTAAGTAGTATTTCTTTTGGAAGTATTTTTGCACAATGTGTTGAGTCTGTTTCGATGTTTTTTGTATCCGCACATTCCTTACAACAACCATCGTGATTAGAATAAAATAACAATTAATTGTCAATTGAACTTCTGGTCCGCCTAGACTTTTTTTTGAAAATACCTTTTCTATAATTTGCTATGTGTAGGAAAGTGTTTTTCCGGTCTCACCCATCCCATTTCGACCCGCTTTCGAGTGGCTGTCTAGAGGGATGCACATAAAGCGATAAAAAAGACTCTGGAACCCACCAAACTCAAGTTGGGCACTATGCGTCTGTACGGTCGCTTGGACCATATCGACTCTGTGTTAATAAGCACAGTGCAATACCGTTCGTAGAGTTGGCTCT
Organism: Angiostrongylus vasorum; assembly: GCA_018806985.1. Classification (NCBI taxonomy): domain Eukaryota; kingdom Metazoa; phylum Nematoda; class Chromadorea; order Rhabditida; family Metastrongylidae; genus Angiostrongylus; species Angiostrongylus vasorum. Next base: position 279,525 of record JADANN010000385.1, read on the forward strand.
ACATGTATAGGAAGGAGTCGACTCGGTGAACAATATCTTAAAGAACTAACTAACATACTCTAGTTCACTGGCTGGGAATCGAATCCTGGTTGCAAGCGTGGTAGACGAGTATAGGAACTATTCCCCAAATAGTCCCTATTTTCTATATTAGCGTATGCTTCCTGTTCACCTGTAACCACCTTAAAGCTATCTTCGCATCTTCTCTAAATTGTCTCTTGGCCACTATTTCATGCAGTTGCCTCGCACGTGGCTTGAAAGGGATTCTGTAACTTCTTTCAATAAACCGCTCTTCTTCCTCCGACAGTTCGGGCACTGAATGAGCAGCAGTCAGTTGAATGTACTTTCCAGCATCTGCCGTCACAAAGAAGTTTCCGAACGAGCAGATGCGCCCTTTGCCCTATCAGATTGTGCTAGCAGAAAAAAAATCTTTAGAACCTCTCTTTAGGCGCTGTCTCTAGTTCCCTCTGGCAGAGCTCCACCCACTACAGAAGTAATACAGGCATCCCATCCGCATTCGTCTTCAAGTGTTCGCAGTGTTCGTTCAGTGTCCATCCAGTTCATTCATATCGCCTAATTCGTCCATATACTTCGCTCTACTGTTATTGTCGTTATTGTTACTATAATCACAAATTTGTAACCCAGTGTCTCAAGGCGTTCGACTCAGCGACTAACACACAGAAGACCCGCGTGGCAGTTACATGGAATAATATTCCCAACGACTTGGTATTCATATAGAATTGTGAGCTCAACGCCACAACAGCCAGCACCCCACCACTGAACCACTAGTCTATGCTCGCTACAACGTAATGCATGGTGATGAAGCCAAATCGCCCTTCCGTTTGGCAACTGATTGACGACAACTCGTCAGTTTCAATATTTTCCTTTAAAATGCGAATACCACCATAGCGTGCATTTCCTGAGATATTTTTTTCAGCTTTCTTACTTTTCCTTGAAAAGTACCTAACAAATAGTTTATTTGACGAAATCGTTCATCTTTTGGGAGTGCGAAAGTAACGACTTGCCAGTTTTTAGTAGGCCAGTTTCCACATGGCCCACTGGAACTGCCCGATCCCTCCGATCTTGTACACATCTTGCAGAGAAAGGTGTGGCGTCTGTCAGTAGAATGCTATGAAGGAACAATAGAATCGAACACCTCCAGAAAGATTTTTCCTTTGACCTTATCTTCCTTCTGCTCTACAGTCCACCTTTTGAACAATGACATGTTTGGTGATGATCCGAGCATGTTATCGTCATTAAAACCACTGTAGGACAAAAGGAACGGCTTTCGCGTTGTATCAAATCTTTTTAATGAAACTTGAGATCTCATCGGTGATCTCCTTGAAACATGTCTCAGAGAATGGTAACACGGTAGAGTCCATTTTGTTTAAGGCAACAACAAGTTTCTTGACACTTGCTCGTTGGTTCGCTCCCACTTCGTGGTGAAATTAACCCCTTCATTTCTTTTGGTGCCAGTCTCATTTTTGCACTGTAGCAGCACTGGACTGATATATCGATAGGTCACCAAAACTTATTATATAGTTCCGAAAAGCATTTAATCACCTCTAAGATTCTACGACTGGAAGCATCCTCTATTCGTAAGCGACTAATCAACGCCGAATACTTAATTCTTTAGCTTTTACAGATAACTGTGTCGAAATTTTCTTTTACGTCTTATTAAATATTCCATAGCGAAGGACTACTACCGCCTTTATTGGAGAGCATATTGAAGACTACTGTTCTTATTGACTCGCCCTAAAAAGTTTCGTTCTTATTTTTCTTTCCACAAGGTGATTTATGTACTGCTAAAAGACATCTAACAGAAGTCTTAACTATCCAAGAAATAATTAAAGCATTGAAGCCTAAAAAACACATTATAATGTAGTGTTTAAGAAAGTGAGAGCATTGTTACTTCAACAAACAAAAAATCACTATTTATTTTGAGCGAAATGATTCCCACCACCCATTTGAACCCTAGCATATTCATCGTAAAGCGTGTATGGTTTAAGTTGCGGATATTTCATCGTATTTATTTGCAGAAGGAAAAAGCCAGTAAATCAGGGATACTTTCTCTTCAAAGTGTATTAATCTAAGAGTCTATCATACCTTTACATGTGAACACAATAAATGTTCCATGTGAATTATTAGATTTTGTCGTCGTGGAGAGTAACTTCAGCAAGCGCCGTCGAAAAAAATTCTGACGTAAATGTCTGGATACACGCTTCGGCGCTGATTCTCTGCTCTACTCTACATGGATGCTGATTAGATATACGCGGAAATCCATGCACTGTCTGTGGACGAGTGTTTAGTCAAGAATTCATGACGTTCTGTTGTTGTTTCAACAATCAATGTTCTAGCCTAGCCGCCGAATTCCCAAACCGACGAATCAAACAAAGTCTCACATGCTGTTTATTATAATGTCATACACTTTTCCGTTTTTTCCACATGGCATTTTTAACTATTCTTTTCCTATTTAAGGATGGGGATGGTGCAACGGAGTAGTTAGTGATGCAGTCCATCAGGAAGCATTTTGCTGGTTCGACCCCCTTTCCAACGCTCTTCTCTAGTCCATGTGGAAATGCCTCAGCTTGCCTATCACCAAGATTGCAAGCAAAATCGACTAGATCAGCATTTTACGATATTTTTTAAAGAAAACGAAATCCTCGAGCAACAGCAGAAATAACAGGCAAAATGTTCGAGGACCATTATGGACAATTAATGCCTTGAAAACGAATCGAATGCAAGAAGTGCTAAGATCCGCACAGTAGGTGTGATGACAGGTCATATAGTAATAAAAAATAAGTAGTAATAATAATAAGGGGCTCGTGTAGCGCAGTGGTCGGAGGGGCCGTGCAACAACACATGGGATCGATCTCTATGCCACTCGCTCTCCAAGCCTTCCACCCGTCACCGGTCGACTCGGCAAATTGGTACCAAACTCGTATGGGAGGATAGCAACACTGGCTCGATACATCGGTAGGCCATCGCGAATCATTGTAAAAGCCAGATATGCATTCAATCCAACCCCTAACGAACCCCAACCCCCCAAACGAAGCCTAATGAAGTCGAATGCATGGCGCATCCCTCAGAGATTGATCAACGCTGAGAGCTTTATCCTTCATCCTTTATTATCTAAATGCATATCTTTTCATACTGATATTGATTGGAACAAATGAATAAGAAGTGTCGCATGCTATCTTAGCGAGTGTGATATGAATATAACAAACGTACGCTAGTAGTGCATCTGAGAAAACGTAATTGCGCTTTTTTACTGGACACGTCATAGAGTGCTTTAAAGTGGTACTACTCATGAAATAGTCATTTAAACACATTGCATTTGTTCTTCTATGGTAATGAACTTGCATCAGCCATTCGTACTTTGCCATTTTGATTCTCTGAAGAAAAAAATGATAAGAGAACAATTTTAGCAATTTTATGTGAGGCCATTCTATTGGAACAAAATGTAGAGTAGAGGACACTTCAGCTATTAGTGCTCACAATCTCATGCAAACGTTTAATCTCGAAAGCATCCACCGAAATTTCGTAACGGACATGAAAGCGTTGATGTTGAATTGGATTTCAGACGTTCTTTCGTGCGTGACCATCATTTGGATGCGATTATTGAAGTAAAAACCATTCAAAATAGCTGGATAGCTTCCAAGAACGGCTTTGCCAAAAACATCGGGAAGTCAGAAACTGAAGAAGTTAACTGTTCATTTGTCTAACCAGAATTATGCATTCGCTGGTCGTACTGGGTATTGTAACAGAGCTAGACTAGTTATAAAACTCGTCAACGTTCATTTTTTAACTCGATCGCCGAGACAGACACCTCTACAAATATTGTAGAGACAGAAGACATATCAGAGGAAAGTTATCGTGGTTGTTTGGTAACTGACAAGTTCAGTAATTTACTACGGTTTCTAGAATCTTGATAACAGCATGGGAGTAGAGAGATACTGCTAGGAAGTGAATGAATTATAAAAGGAGTTGTATCGAACACTTCGAGTACTTCTTCCTCTTCTCTCTCTATCTGATTCTCTTCCTCTCTCTCCTTCCCTCTCTCTTCGTCTTTCTGTTGATGATCATTACGTTAAAAACATCTAGAGAACTTCTACACGATGTTTTCATAAGGTGGTGCTTCAATACACATTTGAAGAATCGACTTCATGACTCCATAATTTTTATATAAGCGTAGTTAACTAAACCTTTTTCTTAGCTGAGAAGATGGTGTTGGCCTATGAATAGTTTTTATTCAACGGAAATTCTGCTGATTGGACAAGTGCTGTTTCAGCTGGATTCTTCAGAAAACTGTGCAGGAGGCGTTCTGAGGTCTTTGGCAGTAGCACACGGCAGCCATTGTGAATCAAAATAATCTTCATTGCCATATCTATGACGAAGATCCACACAATATGCTTGTTCGTAACCGAATTTTAAGACTAGGATAACGAGATCTTTCTCAAAATGGTGACCTTGCTGTGGGATCAGCTCATTGCTTCGCATCGTAATTTCACTCCCAGGAACATCCCCTTGTTAAAATAATGTGATAGCCAGCTGACCTGTCTTTGGATAGACTATACATATTATAATTGGTCGTACCTGGCTCCTATTCTGACCCATTGCTCTAAAATTGAGGATTTAGAAGATAAGAATCCGGAGTGGAATCCAAATTTTCCAAATGTATTAGCATTATTTTCTTGTATTTCACGTAATACCCTGCCGAGAAAAACTAGTAGGCAGCAAATAAAAAGTTAAGTATAAAGATATGGCTGCCTTTGCACTAAACAGATATGCAGTGATTGATGAAGCATGGACTTCTCCTCTCTTGCACGAATAATCGCTTCAAATAAGGACGGTGTTGGACACGTGTTGAACACTTGTTAGGTATTCGCAGGAATACAAAGTAAGGCTTAACAAGCCCACCATCCATTCAACTCCGACAATTGTTACCAGACTTGTCGGGTGACATAAAATCACTGACGCGATATATCGGTAAGCCCCCAAAAGTCATTCTGCGAGCCAGATATATATTCAGTCACCTCTGTGATGCTTAATGGAGCCAAATCCACAGCGCATCTCCAACGGAGTAATGAATGCTGGAAGCTTTATTCTTTCTAACGACTGTTTCACGTCTAGTTATGTATGCTATTTAGTTTGACATATTCAATGTTTCTCAGTAGAAATGTGGTCAGTGTTCAAAAGCATGACAAATCGTCGACTGTCACCACAATCACGAATAGAAAGATGTCGGAAGGATCCAAATTTCTTTCTTTCAAAGAACTTATGATTTTCTGGAAATAAAAGTTATGTAATGATAAGAATGAAAACGCAGTTAAAATGATTATATCGGTTTTTTACTTCACTACCCCTGAGTTCAATTTTAAGGGGACATTCAGCACAATGCACTAAGACTGAGTTTCACGTACGCACAACCACCGGGCCCAGTTACGGGTCGTAAGACAGTCGTGTATTTCAAACTCAATTCGTTGTACAGTCGTTTTCAAACTTATTTTAATGAGTTCGTCCGCTCTCAGAAGTGATTTTCACATTCACTGTGCACATGTGCAAGATAAATTCAGCGGTTAGAGACTGATCGATACCATTGATGTTTAGTTTATTCATAACACTGTCGACGTATCATGTTGACAGTTACATATGGCAAAGCATGAAAACGGTAGGGAATTTAAAATTTTTGGATGTTTATTCGGTTTTTGGATTACTAATCGCTAGAGGGAACAAGCGCTGAAACACCATTCGATGAGTGTTCATTTCTTTTTGTGTCGGTATTCGCTCTTGAGTGGGAGTAGGCAAAACATCAAAGGAAATTCGATCCGAGGCAATATGGAAAGAAAGCATGGGAAATAAAGGTGGCCGTAAATGTGCTCCATTCTTCATTCATCGTACGTCAGAATCAATTCGCTTCCGAATGTCGTCTGTAGTGTTTGAATAACGGCAGGGCTTTTCTATGCAAAACACACACGTACACACTGACAATTACGCGAATAATGTGGACTCCGCCTGGTGGACTGAAATTACTCGAGTTATTCATTTCAATACTTGAAGATATCATGATTTCTTCAAAACTACAAAAACAAACGTAGAAGAAATACTCGGTGGATTCATAGAATTGCTGAAATTTTTTTCCGCTTTTTTCCCCACTATAATTATTGAATTGCCCCTCATCAGCTGTTTTCAAGTAGGTCGAAAAAATAAGGAAAAGAAAAATGGCAATCAGTTATCAAGAGTCTTCAAGAGTATGCTGAATGATGCCGAGCGTATGCCGTCAACTATTTCAGCTTGTATAGTGTTAGCTGTTGGACCTATGACCGAGAGTCATTCCACATCAAAATTGTTCACTTTAGAATGTCGGCCGTAGATGGCACTATTCTGGCCGGATGTCGTTAACTTCTCTTCAGCATTTCGCTTCTGCAACAACTTTGTCAGGATTCATGAAGTTTAAGTAGATGACTGCATTCACGAAAACGAAAACGGCACACTCACTATAATCGTCTTTTTGACACATATTTTTTCTTCTCTAGGATGTTACTCCGATCTTTCACCGTTGTCCACTCTTAGATGGTGCTGCGTCATTACTTGTGTTTAGTTCTTCTCAAGCTCTAGATCCGTTGGACGTGGATCTGGTTCAATTAACGTCTTTGAGTGGTCATTGTCGGTTCCAAATAGTAATCTGTAATCTTCTCCTCCTTAAGGCTTTCATCGTCACCATCAATCTTCTTCAACAGCCGTTGTAGCGTGCGACTGGTAGTTAGTTATTGGCCAAAACCAGCAGTAAAGTTTCAAAACTGTCCAGGTTTAAATATGTATATTTGATTTGCTCTAGTTTGCTTTTTTGGTAACGTTAGACTTAAGCAAATTATTAAAGGGGAGTAGAACAGAATCTTCCTTTTAAAGTGAGGTATGACAAGAATATAAAAGCTAAATTTCTTCTCAAAACGTAAGACACGACCCTTAGGCGCATTATGAAGTTGCTAAAACTCGTTCACCATTCAAACATGGCCGTGAGCACATAGTGAACGATGCTGGTTTTTCTGTAACAGAAGGTATTTTTTTCTATAACAGTAGCACTCAAGGAGTTGAGAAAGTGTCTGCTACTATACACAAGCTTCTAACCATGTTGTTGTCAGTATTTCGAATTCTGTTTTGCCAAGTTCATTGATTCCATGTTGGCATTTCTGATATCCATCCATTCTATGTGACAACAACAATTCGTTTTATCAATTAGAATTATGACAACGAGCAATTCATATCCCGTCCTGGCGTGATGCCTTACATCTTGACTTTAACTGTGCATAATTTAGTAGGTTTGTTGAACGAACTCGTCCGATCAACCACTTCTATTCTGAATTATTAAGTATACAGGGATTCTTTGGTTGATGTAAGCCAGCAGCATTAATTCAATCGATGCAAAAAGAATGTGACAAAAAAGGATCTGAGCGATTTGTGCTTCAAAATAAATCGCTGAAAATGAAACGATTTGAAAATCAATGCTCAGCGTCCGTTACAGTTATAACAATAGCCAGCTCATGGTAGAAAATGAAGTTAGTTAACTATAAGATGTAAAGATAAAATCTTTTGGAGGGAAACATCAGCCTTCAGTGAATTAAACGCAATTCTCTTACATCGCTGTGCCATTTGCAAAGTGCAACAACATGAAACAACGATTCCAATTCCTATCTGTGCATTTCACGTGTACATGAACCACTTATCACTAAGCACGTATTAGAGGGATGCAACTCGGTGATTTTCAGGAGTACAGATCACAAATCGGAACGCGAACTTAGAGTACAACTAGATTGTTTTTTTATTGCTTTTCTTTAATAAGTGTGCGGAACATCTTTCCCTGATCTGCACCAGCGACTGGAAAAGACCAGTGCGATTTGTGTTTTGTTCTTTTTATTTTCTATTCAGTGTTGCTCCATTCTGGGGAGAATTTCGCAACAGTCATGTGACAGCTGAACAATAGAAATGGATAATAATTGCAACCAAATGTTTTTTTTAAATTTTATTTACTCATATGGTACCATTCTGGTACTTCCACCTCTTCCAGTTAGTGTCAAATTTTGATGACCCGTGTTATTTTCTCATGAATACCTGAATACTCCATCTTCACTCAGGATCGTAGAAGGTACAGCAAATATGACCACTAATTTAGTGCTCTGGAAAAAATTTCCTTTCTTTGGAGTTTCGAGATATCTGTACTAGGTTTTTCGCAAGTAGTCATTACAGACAGTTGTTGGCCATTACAGATCCAAAGGAGCTTTATTACCTCGGGATTTGTTTGCCATAAGAATGGTGCGATACCTCCCACTGGGTTGGCTTTTACCGAGACTTTCAGGCCGAAATTTTCAACGCTTCACTATTTTGGAAGAACCTGCCCGAGGAAGGGGCAAAACCTTATTTGTTGTAGATCGAAGTTCGGAACAGAGGAACATCCCGATGAAACGATAAGTCACGTGTGGTCAGTGATCCATCAGTTCTAAGCACTACTTCTATCAAATGTAGTTTGCCAACTTCGCTTAATGACGCTATAAATTTCGGCTTCACGCAGGACTATATCCAGTGTTCGTCGTTGTATGCGTAATTAGCTGGAGTTAAACGGAATCTGTTCATATATTGAGTGATTGACTACCGACTGTGGCAATTAACTCCTCATTACGTGCTTCAAGCGTTTCTCTTCGATAATTAGTACTGATTGAAATCATGTGTTAACTTTAGCAATTCTCTAGCACTCGTCAATAGGGACATAAACTCTTTCATTTAGTTCATCATTTCATTACTGAAGCCATGCATTTTCACAACAATTATTTCCATTCATTGCTCCGCTTCTAGGGTACTCTTATTCCACTATTTCTCCTTCATGAAAATTACCTTACGATTCCCTGAAAAGTGTCAATAAATGAGTTTGTGAGATAGACTTAGTATAGAACTACACGGCACGGAGGGATTTACTCTTATTCGGCAACGGCTAGCTGGCATGAGCATAAAAATGTTCCTTTTGAATTGATCTTCTCTTCGAACTTCTTACAAACTTTTTCAGTTTTTGGAATAGAGTTTTTCGTGGTGTCCTTCAAAAGTTTCAGAAAACTGACAATGGAATCCAAATTTATTAAATTTCCAACGTAACCTCGACAGTTTAAAACGCAAACGATATATTGGAGAACTCCATTGCACCACACTGGAACAAATCCCGTTCGTTCGATTATTTTCGTGTTTGAAACACGAGCTTTGCCGCAGTAAAGTGGAAAAAATATCTTTCTTGGACTCCAGAAATTCTCAATTTCATCATCTTAAAGAAAACAATTTCTAGCATGCAGCAGAGAATGTGTGCTTCTTATATTCCATTTGGTTTAACCAGTAAAATTTACTATGAGCTAACGCATGTTAGTTTTAAATTTGAAACTGTAGATTGTTTTTGCATCAAATCATTATGTACATTGGATCCCGGGGGTTATGTGTAAGTTCCATCCAGCCTTCTCAAGATGCGGTTATTCTCATTATGAGAATCTCATGATCAAATGAGACGCAAACATTAACTGAGTGAGAATGAAACAAAAAATAGTGATACGCTTACAGTGACGTCTAGCACCACACTTCTGTAGTGCTCACCATTCTCGCATATACCACAACACTACATTGTTGCACCGAGATCTTACCTTATTAGGTCTTTTAACGTCAATATCCACTACGCAGAAACAGTTTATTACAATGTCGTTTATATAAAAACAAATGAAGCCGTAGGAGTGCAGCGATATTTTTGGAATCATTTTTTTCTCTTCATAAAAAAAAACGCGATGGGCTCGTGTTGCGCAATGGATCTTGCGATGTACATGTAGTTCATGTTTCGATCACTCTCCTAGAGAAAGTGAAGCACTGCTTCCCAGTCGGAAATTCGGTACTACACTTCTCTGGGAGGATAAAAACACTCGCTCACTATTTCCTTCCTTTCAATGAGCAGCTAACACGAGGTTGATGAAAAAAAAACACTTGTTCGGCTAACGTTTCAGCGCTTTTGCCTTCTTTAGAGCCGCACTGATCCGAGTCGACTGTTCACAGTTGCTCCTTCTTCTCATGTGGGTCCTCGTGATAGCATCAAGTCAAATCCAGATTGACACCACTTGAACAAAGAATCTCACTGGCCAGTGCTCTTTTCTACCGAACAGTAGTTGCTGATACTGATTCTCCATTCATAATCGTTGGTTTTTCTCTAGGGAATCCATCCTGAAGCAGTGGGCATCACTATCCATTATCATCAAGCGCAGAGTGTAAGAATGTTTCAGAAACTTACTTTTCTTCAAACTCGGTAGGACTACTCAATACGAAAATAAAGCACGTGTTGACTAGTTATATTGAGATTAAAGGAAAATCAGCTCTTCAAATACCGATTTTGCCCATTGGTAGGGTCCCACAAGTCATTGCTTAGGCCAGATGTGCACTCAGTCATTTCTACGATGCTATGAATGAAGTTGAATGAATCTCTGAAGAATGACTAATGTCGAATGGATTACCTTTGTCTTGCAATCTATACGTAAGGTATTCTGGGACATATATAGCTCAAAAGACGATCAACAGCAAATGGGGTCGGTTGATGGGTTCGTTGGAAGCTGACGACATCTCCTGTTGAGATTTCTAATTGGTGAGACTTTGATAGCGAACAAAGCAGAAGTAGAAGCTGTTACGACTTTATTATGCCTGTGTAATTCGCATTGCTTTCAATGATGTCATCTGCTGTCTTAATAACTTGAACTAGATTTCCAGCCTTCCATTCTGATAGTTACTCTCTCATTCGTTTACGGTCGGCATATAATTAACATCAGTTTTTACTCTGCTTGCTGAAATTTCTTCCGACCTATTTCGTCTTTTCTTTTCTGCATCCTTTTGTTACATCAAATGACTAAAAATTTATACTTAATTTATACTTCCCTTTGAGCTATTATAATTGACATGAATGTTCATCTGTTTCGCTTGTAATCTCACTAAATGTCGAGTAACCTGAGCAGATACTACCAAGGTCTCTTGTCATCATATAATACATTGAAGCTCCCAAATGGCACCGTTTGCTCAATTCATACGATGGATCATAATCTTCCTTCTATAGTAACCTTTATTTTCACTAATCTTGGAGATGATTCCCAACGGTTTGCCGCCTCGTCTTGACTGGGAGGTGTTCCTGGGTATCGGAGCACATTTACAAGAGGAGGATTCATCCCTTCCTCCACCCAGCGGGATGTCCCAAGCTGAGAAAGAGACCGACGTTTTCGTTAGGAAGGCCAGCTAAGAGTGAACGAATACCAGGATCCGCCACCGTCATGATATCAAACTAGTCGTATGGTGGCAGATTTCGCTCTGATTCACAAGGGCTGCGACTGCCTGTGGTGGTGAAGATCTAGAGCACAGTTTGACTACGTCGACCTCGGGATTTCAGGGAACCACAATTTCTAAACCAGCAAATCTCCGAGGAATGAAGATTATGCTGCGGCCCGCACAACCAGTGAAGCCGGACCATCCAAGGATCCAAGTAAGTAACTAATTTCTTGGAGATAATGAGGCCGCGGACAGCTCGCCTGGTTCCGCAATGCCATATGTTTACTTTTACCTGAGCTCTCGTACGGAAGCTGACAAGTCTTCATTCACACTGAGATTTGCTCCTCGCTGCCCCACGATCTCGTGGTACCGCATTGTCGGATATGCTTGTTTGGATTGTTAGTGCTGTTATTTTTACGATATCTAAAACAAGATTTTTTCGAATAGGCTTATGAGCATTTGTTTTTTTTCGATGTTGTTTCAGTACTGTGTCTATGTTAAAGCGACTTATGAAGGGGGCCAATATTCTCTTGAACGAGTTCCACCGTTTGATACACGTATGGCATCTCATTATCCATCCATTCAATAATACCTGTAATCTTTTGCACCATTCTTTCGTCATCGTGACATTTCTTCAATTTCTCGTTGTCGCTCACAATTATTGACGCTTAGCATGAAGCCCACAGATAATAATATAAACTATTATGGCTTCAGGATATAATCAGCACGATGCCTCAATAGAGCTTCCTAGAACAGATGAGTACTGCCTTAGTTTCTTTCCCTTTTCTTCATTTCTTCCGTGATTCCATATAATTTTCGTCTAGCGATGTGTAGCAATTGCGTTTAAGTTGTAAGTAGTGATATGAAGTAAACAAAAAAAAAGCTGTCAAATTATCATTTCAGTGATGCTGAGATATTTGCAGGACTCCGGACCGCAGGTGTCTGCGGTGGGGAATCCCCAGATCAATCCCGCTGACGGGTGATTGCCGATGGCAGAGATCGACAGAACTAGCTGAGAGACAGGCGAAACGAATGACCCGCATGGTGTGGTGGTGAACGCGTTACACCCCGGAAAGCACAATAGCGCGGTCGTTCCCCACCGCAGACAGCTGCGGTCTGGAGTTTTTGCAAATATCTCAGCATCATTGGAGCTATATTTCGCAATATACCCTGCCATTAAAGAGAATAGGCAGTAAATAAAACGGTTAAGATTATCAATATATCCTTCAGGTTTCTGGCATGGTGAAGACCTAAAATTGGTTCTGGATCCTTGACCTCTAATGGCTTAGCGAAATGATACTTTATTGTACGAAATATCCTAATCAGATCTTCATAGGAAATTGGAAGTTCTGGTATGAGAAGTTTAACGAGTTTCTTCGTTGATCTAGCTTTTCATAACGTGTCAAGAAATCGCAAATTATAGATAAAAACTCTGTGAGGGTTTCGTAACCTTAAAAATTTTTCCAGTACATTGCATGTGTTATCACGAAGATTAACCATAAAGGATGGCACACGAAGATTTTAACCGACTTTGATACCAACTCATTCGAATTGAATTCGTTTCTTGCTACATCTGTAGTCTTTTTAACTTTCGTGTAACTCGATCAAGTACGAGAGAACTGCATTCGTTCTCATCGCAGACCATAGCAGCCTATTCAGAGACTATAACGAGAATAACGCTTTTGGTATGATGCCGTTTTTTATTTTTTAAAACTGTTTGTGACAAGGAGGAAGTCAAGAGAAGCCTCCAGGTTTCTGCCATGAGGTAGTTGGTCTTCAAAATGGTGGTATCGAACTGTTTCTCAGTTTGTATATCTTTGCTTGATGGTGAAGTACCACTACATAGCATACGGTTCGACACGCCTGTCACTATAATTTTTAGGCCTTTGTTGAGACAGTTTTAGTTCTGTGAGACCAAAGTCGCCTAGATGAGCAATTTCTGGCCCCCCGTTCACATTTTCTTGATGGATTTGTTCTTTTATTAAAATCGCCTAAATAAATATGCTCTTTGAGTCCTTTTCTGTTTAGATAATTATCAATATTTTCACTGTTCGCAAGTAGTAACGTATGTGATAACCATCAGTTTCGCTGGGAGTATTATATATCAAGAGGTAGCGAGTTATTTTTTTCTATGAGAATTGTGAACTAATAGCGAAATTGCTCGCTTCTCGTTAATTGTCGTAGTCCTTTCCTCGGCGTCTTTGGCAAAAACGGTGTTGCCTACGTGGTTTGTAAAAAATCCGAAAGAACATTGATTGGAAATTTTTTAATGAAGTGCGGAGAAGTCAGTCCGGTACCACTTCACTCTTTACCTTCAATTCACTGCACTTTTTTCCCGTCAAAACCAAATCCACAAGTGGCTGATCATAAAAGCTTTAATTATTGATTTCCATGATTTTGCTTTATTATCGAGAAAACTGTGCGGTTAAATGAAGTTGAATCGAATTAAATGATTAACTAAATGTTGAGAAAAAACTGTTGTACATAGCACGTAGTGAGAAAAAAGCGTGTGTAACGCAGTGGTTAAATACGCCCTACAACACACAATGGATCCATCGCATGTTCGATACGCGCTCCTGGCTTACCATGCTTTCCGTACATTAAGGGTCCGCAAATTTCTGTTGGACCCGAAAAGGAGGATAGCAGCACCGACTTGATACATTGGTTGGCTACCTTAATTCATTGTGGAGGCCAAATATGCCTTCAGTAATCTCTACAATGTCACGAATGGAGTCCAATGAATGACACCCGTCGAGGTCTTTCAATGTTGAATGTTTTGTCTTTCGTTTTTTAACATAGAATAAATAATTAGGGGCCAATTTAAACTTTAAACCAACACTTATAACGAAGTTTACTGATTGAAATAAGAACGGTTTAGTTATGCAGATTCCTATCTATTAGATACATGATATTCTTGTTTCACAACAATAAGATTTCCAGTCAATTTCTGTCTCAGTCCATTATTTTTTCATTGTAGGATACGATGCAAAATGTAACCACAAATATAATGAGATAATTACAAAACTCCCTACCACAGGTGTCTGCGGTGGGGATCGAACACATTATTTCCGGGGGCAAGCGTGTTCACCAGCTCACTATATGAGTTTCGCCTTTCTTTAAGCAATATTTAAGGTCTTGATTGTCAGTAATCGAATTTTTTGCGTAAAGTCTAGTGTGTTAAGCAGCGAAGTGAATGAGTAAGAGGGATATCATCTGGGAGGAGAAGACCATACCCCCGAACATAGCATTAATTTTTTGAGGCTGTTGCGCTTTTGCTTAGAAATTTAAGGTTCTCGTTCAATTTTTTACCTTAAATTTCGTAATAGAAAACGTTAAAATTCAGGTAATAATCAGAAAAATCGCATTCTGAAAGGTGTTAACATAAAATCCTAGGATGAGGCATAATTTCGGCACTTGGATGCAGACCTTTCACGCGGCTCTAGAATTTCAGCGCACTGTATGTTGTTAGAAGCATCAAAAATGTTCGGTTTTTAAGAGTAATTGTGTGTTGCTTGCGTCAGAACGTTGTGAATAGACCATGTAATAACTGTGTTTAGTAAGGTAAAGAATAAAACTATGACAAAGGACTAAGCATTTAATTCACACGCAAAGAACGCCTTAATCTATCGTGCTTCTAAGCCAAACATCTGAGCATTTTGTTTCGTGTTTCTGTAATTTTCGTCTCGCAACCTTTTTTTCCTTTAACATCCGATATTGAGCACTTCGATAACATTAAATGAAATTGGAACCAATGGAAGAAGAAACGTAGACAGTCGTTAACAATTCCCGTCTACCATCTTTTCTAACATTTCTTCAGTTCACATAGCGTTTAATGCTTTAGACTCATAAAATCGTAGTAGAATTTATGTGTTGAAGCTTGTCGAAGACTCTGCGTAAATAGGAGTTTCACGTTTTGTTGGAATTCAGTTAAATGTATGGTGAGCTATTATTTGGCCTTCAATTGATCTTTAGCTAGTGTGTCCCTTTATAAATCGTCTATCGTCGAAGTCTTCCTGACTTTAAAATTCTTTCTAGCGCGAAACGTTAGCAAATAATTTGATGGAACTTCGCTTATTGTTACGAAATTCTTGAAAACTATGAAAACAAACAGATGACTACACTATCGTGAGCTAGATTAAAATCATTAAATTATATTTGCAATTTGGTATATTCTCGTATGTTTGCCAACCCAGATCAAGAGCAAGAAGTATACTCTAAGTGTCATACACTCTTAGTTAACATGGGCATTAGTTTTATTCCTCTCATCCATTAGATAATTCGAATGACACCAACAAAGCCCGCATTCACTCTTTTTAGCCATTATACTCACCTCAGTGAAGAGTATGTGATACTTTTCGTATGAGACTCTTTACTTCTGCGACATTCCAGTAAAGGGTAATTTGTAGTTCATCATGCTCTAAGGCTAATAGCTTTCAATCACTAGATTGCTTTTTTTTGCTAAACATGCAAATGCAATCGTATGCGAGCAAGAATTCCATCTTCTCCGTGTGAAAATGATTGTGCCCACCCGGCAGACGTAATTCAATCCAGCATGGCTAGTGCAGTGACTCCATACATCAGAGTTTGACCCGCCGTCTGAGTTTTCCTCACTAACCGACTAGATTAGTGGGGGTATCAAGTCAAAAAGTCAAAAAAAGTCAAGGAAACTTATGAATTTAAATTCTGTTCGGTTCAGCTTTCTTTTCTCTATGTTATGTTCACTCGTGACGTACTAAGTGAGTAGGCGAAAACCTTGGTTTATTCATCAATTGGTGCCCATTAGCCAAACCAATTTCACATTAATTACACCCCCTTTCTTCACAGTGGCTTACTCACTTATTGCAGAGAA
This sequence comes from Angiostrongylus vasorum, assembly GCA_018806985.1. NCBI lineage: Eukaryota > Metazoa > Nematoda > Chromadorea > Rhabditida > Metastrongylidae > Angiostrongylus > Angiostrongylus vasorum. Next base: position 295,690 of record JADANN010000385.1, read on the forward strand.
CAGGTCGACGAGGTTTCCTTTTTACTATGTGACGGAAGGTGTTTATCTTTTAGCACGAATACTAAGGAATAGAAGGAGTTCGACATTTTGTAAATCGCCGTCGTTCTGGAAGGAACCTAATCACACCGCAGCAACTTTTCTTCTGGTTCACAACAATCTTTGGCCACTGGATATGTGAGAACTAGAAAATGTGTTAGCACACCTGTCTTGTCTAGCAAATAGTAATAGAGAGAAAAATCTGCTTCGACACAGATTCATGTGATAATGTTTCTTAAGCTTATGATTTTATGGAAATTTTGAAACACGAATACGATCTTTTAGTATTATTCGCTTTATCGGGAATTAATTTACATTCATCATAAAAATTGTACTCTCTGTGAATTCATGCTGTTCTCTTCATTATCCAATTCCCACTGGAAAAAAAGTTGTTGCTGCTCTGTGTTAATGCAGTCATAATGAATAGAAAAACTAGTCGTCGACCATTGTTATTCCATGTTTTCATGAAATTCCATTACCACCATCACTTCAGTTGTGTCGTTCGTATCGGAAACGATTCATTTATGGAAAACCATTGGATGTGTTTGTAAATGAGTCGACGATTTTTTGATTACATTCGTTCAATCAGGTGCATTCCGCCACATAAATGGAATCGAATAACCTTAGTCATTCCTATGGACCTTTTTTTTGTCGTTCGAAATAGTCATCGGTGTTCTCGAAGGAATTTCGTCGGTCATATGGCATTTACTCGCTATTCTAATGTAATCAGAATGAAATCAGTCATTACCCATGTCAGTAATGAAATCTCACTGCGTTAAACTTCTGACGAGCGTTATTAACCACTCTTTTGACGGATAACATTCTATTAGACTGTTAAGAAATAAATGAGCGTTTTTTAACTACTTTATTTAAGTTGTCATAACTTGCTTAAAACAACACTTCATTAATCAAAATAAACTTTTGAATCTACACATTTTTGCCAACGTTTATTTATAGCTGCGTGGAACTTTGGAGTTCTGGAAGCAAAGAATTCGTTGAAGGCATTATTACGTCATCGTGGTTGGTGAAGCTTTTCTCGCCCAGGAAAGTTGTCAAGGTGCTTGGTGAGGTGAAACTCCGTTGAGATGAATATGGCGTATGAAGCAAAGTTTCGTAGTTCAACTCCTTCAACTTCTGCAGCGCTCATTCTGCAAGATGAGGCCGGACGTTGTCGTGAAGGAGGATTGGTCCTTTCCCGCTGACTAATGGCTGTCATTGTTGTTGGAGTTGACGGTGCATTTCGTTGATTTGTTAGCAATACTTCTCTGCCGTAATTGTTTCGCCCGGATTCAAAGAGCTGTGATGAATCTGCCCGGCTGCACAGCACCAAACAGTCACCATCACCTTTTTTGGTGCAATATTGGCTTCGGGAAGTAATGTGGAGCCCGATCGCAACCCAAGCGTATAGAACGTTGCCGGTTGTCGTACAGAATCAACTTCTCGTCGCACGTCACAGTTCGATCAACAATAGGGTCGTTTTTGTTGCGAAGAATAAGAGCAGACGACACTTCAAAATGGCGATTTTTTTGATTGTCGTTTAATTCGTGAGGCACCGATTTGTCGAGTTTTTTGTCCTTCCCATGCAATTCAAGTGACTGGAAATTGTTCTTGCGAACTTAGGCCTAGCTGTTCTGCAAGTTCGCGAACAGTTGTTCGCGTGTTTGCTTCTACTTGTGAAGTCAATTCGTCGTCGTCAAGTTCATTAGGGACGTCTGCGGCATTAGCATCGAGGTCGAAATCATCAGACCGGAATTTCCGGCACCATGTTCGCACTGTTGACTCACCAACACTACCTTCACCCCAAAAGTTCTTTGATATTTCGAGCAGTCTCTGCTGCACTACGACCGAGTTTGAACTCATAAAAGAAAATTTGACAAAAATTCCTTTTTGACAACTAAAATTGCAAAGCTCAACATCGGTAAAAAAAAACAACTAACTTCTGACAAATATAAAGACACATAACATTGAAAGGTACAAAAAATATCTTATTAGTAAACAATGCATTAAAACAGTAAATGTTTTAAAACGCTCATTTATTTCTGAACAACCCAGTATATGTGATAACCTTCGCCTCTCAGGGCTAACGGTTATGTGAAGCATCGCTGCGTTATTAGGAAAATATTTTATCCTGCAAGTGATGAAATTTTAAAAAAGGACTGTTTAGGACGACTTGAGCGAAAAGTTTGTAGATGACAGACGGGAAGCAGATTGGGCGGTAGCTGCCGATATCGTGGAGGTCACCGTTCTTGAACTATAGCACGGTCTTGCTGGTCTTCCATTGAATAGGGACTTTACATTCAGACAGGTAACGTGCGAACGGCCGAGTAAGTGTGTTTACGATGCTGGCAAAGGATTCTTTGGGTCTTCAGATCTTATCCTGTCCGGACCTGTTGCTGTTCCATTTTTCGCTGACAAAACAGCATGTTGGATTTGGGAAGGGGAGGACCAGTGGCACGATATATCCATCCTCGTTTATTTCATATGAGGGGAAGGAGGATATGGACATTGAAGAGATCTGAATAGCAGTCGTGAATGATTTTTCTTCACTGCCTTTCTGGAGGCTGTAATTGTTCCGCCTGGGCGTCGCAGTGCAGTTATCTTGCTTTTGTTATTGGCGAAGCTTCGTTGGGCTTTGCGAATGCTTTTCCTAACCTCTTCAGCTTCGGCCATAACTGCTGCTCTTCTCTCTTTAAGATCTTCTTTTATCGCCTGTCTGCATTGTTTTGCAAGTTCGGACGTTAGTTTGCGGTTGCCTGCAGCTCGTGCGATTCTACGCTGATGTATCAGCATTCTGGAGACAGACGTCTTTTGGTGACTTTCAAAGTTTCAGCTTTCTTAGCTCCAACGTGATGATGTTGATTGAGCAGATCGTATTCCTCGTCGATGTTATGGAGGACAGCACGTTCCCAGTAGCCGACTAGTGAATCGAATATGCCCTAGTTTATGGTGGTCTTTGGGATTTCGTTTTTTGAATTTAGAGATTTTTCTCCTTTCTGCGAGAAATGAAATCTCGCGCGGAAGGAGACGATTCTCTAGTCATGTGTAGAATATTGGGACAACAGCGACATCGGTCAGCCGAAACCTTCGATTTAATCTGATGTGGTTTATTTCGTTTTAGTACTCTCTAATGGGAGAGTTACACGTCCATTGTAGACGGTGGGCTTCTGGAATTGTGAGTTACCATGTATGGTCTTGGTCGTCATAATAAACTCAGACATGCGCTCAGCCTGCTTGTTCTATTCTAATTCGTGGGTCCCAATGTGATGCTCTTCAGAAATTCTTCTGCGTCGTATATTAACGTCAAAGTCTTCATTGAAGACTGAAGAATGATGACTTTGAAGAATGTATGGTCTTCATGACCATAGCCAAACCCGTGTTGACGAAAACGCCGACACCGCGATCAGCGATTAGTCAATGCACAGAGCCTTAGCTTTTTTATGTTCGAAATATGAGTCTTGAATTTATGTCATGGGTTCCAGTAAATGAAATTTTCGTTCTGATAGAATACAATGAATTTTATCTTGTATGAAATGATCTATAGGATCTACTGGCTTCTATTTTAACCATTAAAGTTTAATATTAGAACGCTGGTTTAAATTTGGTAGTGGTCCCCGTTAAGTCTAAGAATGCACATAGCAAGCAATGCATTGTCGAAAACGTTACGCGTTAAAGTGAGATTAAGAAAGATTTTTCCAAAGCATTTACGAGAAATATGAGCAACGTGCAGTTACAATTTGCAACAATAACAATAAAATGCGAGACAAACGTTTCATAACGGAATTGTTACACAATGATGTCACTGGAAATTGACGACGCCACGGTATAGATCTCGGATAAATCCACTTATGATTAAACCAAAACACGAAAACATGGCGTCATATAGGAGTTATACGATTTGATTTCGCAGATCGCAGTGAATATTTTCAAACTGCAATCTGCAAATATTTTACTTACAAGATGAAGACTCATTTCGAACATGAAGGCGAATGAATAGATAGCATTTCGTCTAGCAGGTCACGATGGTTTTTCCCATATATCACTCATGTTTGTAGCTGCTACTCTTGTGTTCGAAATTTTGGATGTCGTATATTTCACTTCCAACTTTTTTGTAAGTCCTGATTCTAACCATTTTTATTTGAAGGGACACGTTTTTGTAAATGACCCCTCATCACATCTCCCTGTGCGGATCGCAGCACTTCTTGCATTCGATTCGTTTTCCTCTCATCTAATATCTACAATGGTCTTCGAACATTTCGTGTGTTGTTTCAGCTGCTGCTTACGGATTTCGTTTTCTTTATGAATGTTATAGAACGCTGGTCAAGTCAATTCTCCTTTTCAAACTTGGAGCTAGGCGGGATAAGGCGTTACCACGAGGACTGGAGAAGAGCGTTAGGGTAGGGATTGAACTACTGCCATTGCTTCCTGATCGACTGCATCACTAGCTACTGCGCTATCCCCGTCGCGAACAGACGTTATGTAATAAAATTACACGTGTGATTAGTGCCATAGAACAAAGTGTTTCCTATCCATCTATGAAGCTTTCAAATTCCCCCAATACTTGGATTATCATCAGTTCCGGAAAAGCTAGTATCGTCTCGAAAGGGTTGAACTAGTCGAAATTATTACAATTCTGTAGTGGAAAAATTTCAAGAAATTTTGTGAAGCTTCGCATTATATGAATATGGCTTTGCTGCTTTAAATGTTTAGTGATATTCGGAAAAATTTCAACTGTTTTTGCACGCGATTAATAAGGAGGTTCAACTGAGCACGAATTATTTATGATGTAATGAATGTGTTTCCGTTTCATTCACTACGACCTCCATCATATACCTCAAAATCGCCCAACTTACACAAATTTTTGCAGCGAAAGAAAAAGAATGAAAGGTAATTAGTGAAGCGATGAGAAATCAAACTCATTTTTTTATACATCATCACATTTGGCTTTCTCATCTTATCAATTCACATCGGCAACAACAACAACAACACTTGCCTGCTATCCTGTTTACTATCTCTCCCTTTGAGGTCAGTGAATAATTTTATTACTCTACATCTATGATTGATGTCTATGGAAAAAAAACATTCATTCCGTTCATTGCTTCACATTCGTCATCAATGTTGGTCTTTGGACTTGGATTGTGTGTGTATGTGTGTGTGCGTGGGTGTGTATGCGTATGTGTGTGTGTGTGTGTGTGCGTGGTGTGTGTTGCACATGTGTATATGTTTGTGTATATGTGTCTGTGTATGTGAACATAGTGGTGTGTGTTTCGGCTGCTACACAAACGATTTACTTTCGTTATGACTGTGGTTTGAATGGTGGTCATGTTGATTCTACCTAGAATTACTATGTAATCATAACACTAGGAGCAGGCGTTTGATTGTGAAAATGACTACGCATACCTTGTTGCATATTGTCATTAGAATTTGTTCCTCATCGTCATATACGTGCTTATCTGGATACTTGGACTGTCCGTCTTCACGAGTTGCGCGGACTCCAGCACATTTGCCATTCGTTTCTTTTCCTCGGAATCATCGTCCATGTTGGTGGTTTTATTCGAGCATTGTGGCGCGTGCGAATCTCGTCAGCTGTGAGTACAGCCGGCTAACTTTGGTTACGAACACGGTCCCTTCAACGTGTAGGAAGCCGTCCTTAGGGACGCCTGCATTGTAGTGCAGTCCACTCTATAGTTCTTCTCGTCCATCTATCTTCCGTTCCTCTCACGATATCATCACTAGACCGGCCCATCTGTGCGTTGCTGTCGATGTATAATATTCTGGATCCCGAAGATGTGACAGATTTCGAAGATCAGAGATTCGCATTCCGACTAGATATTGAGTACCGGCTACATTTCAGAACACATCGCTCAAGCGCTGTGTGAGTTGTGCGAGTATTTTTGACGCTGTTGAAGTATCAGCCCACGTCTCAGCACCATAACAGACCGCTGAGAGGACCGTTGAATTAAAAGGTGAGCGCGGATTTTCGGGTCCTTCATTGGTCGGTGACTCCTTTGGGGAGACCGAATAATGCCCAAGCTGCTTTCCTTCTTCTGCATAATTCTTCCTGCATATTGTTTTCCATGTCCATTGATCGCCCAAGGAATACTTACGAGATGGTCTCTATAATCAGAGAGCCATCCGGTTCAATTTTTGATTCAGCCGTAGATAGAGACTTTGTTTCTGCAAAGCATCGCGGTTTCTGTGTTGTCTCATGTTCTCTGGACGATCCTTGAAAAATCAGGGAAGGCTATTGATAGGAATACTCCATCAATACGTATGCCTTTCTCATCCCAATCGAGTGACTTTATTATCCACTGCAGTGCCGCACTGAGCAGCTTTGGCGATATTGTGTCGCCCTGTCGAACCACTTTTCCTATGGGTATGGTAAGAGGTCGATGGAAAAGGTGTATTTTCGTAGTGCAGTTCCGATAACAGTCGGACAGAGTTCTTATGTAGGAAGAGTCCTACTCCTTGGTCGACGAGCGCTGATAGGATTGCATTCATTTCGACACTGTCAAACGCTTTTTTCATAGTCGACAAAGGTTACGGCTAGGGGCAGGTGGTATTCCCGACAAATTTCAGTGACCCTGGACACAGTTTGGATGTGGTCCATGCAGCAAAATCCTTGTCGAAATCCTGCTTGCTCGATTGGTTGCGCCCTATCCAATTCCCGTGATATGCGCGAGACGATAATCTTCGTTAAGAACTTACAGAGTACGCTCAACAAGCGTATAGAACGATAGTTACTAAGATTTCTTCGGTCACATTTCTTGGGTAGGATGACCGTGCGCAATGTCCACCACTGGTCTGGGATTCTTCCTTTTGAACGTAAGCTGTCACATGGTTTGCGAGAAGTAAATGTAAATTGTGGCTTCCAGCTCTAAGGAAGTCGACGATAATATTATCGGGTCCTGAGCGGTGCCTCTTTTTCATGTTTCCATCGCAAGTCGAACCTCCGACGGAAGAGTTCCAGGTGGTCTCCCTCCAGCGGGGATATTAGGGTCCGGGACGTATCAGACTGCTTCTTTTCTCTGCTGCTTCCGGTAGTTTCTTTTGCCTGTACCAAAGTGGCTCTTCCTGGAAAGCTCTTCTGCAGCTGGCATTTATTACTAGCCTTGTTAGATGTGCTGCGGTAGGATCGAGGTAAAGTTTTCTTCTCTTTTCGAGTAACTCCTTAGCAGCAATAGAGATGTTATCCGATTTTCTTGCTCGAGGAACTGAGGCAAATTTGGCACATTCTTCGACAAGCAGCTCGTACTTTTGGGTCGGGTCTTTTTTAATCTGCCAGTAACGTTTGGATAGGATTTGAGTCGAATCTTTGCGCAAAGAAGGCGGTTGATCGGAACTAGTACAGAATGACGGGAGAACTGATCTGTCAAGTAGGCACCTCGTTCTGTTGGTCGGAATGTGGTCGATGTTCGCCTGACTCGTGCCGTTAGAGGACTCCCCATGTCCAACGGAGGGTTTCTTTCTTCTGGAAAAACGAGTTCCCATGGAAGACACGTGCTGCAGGCGGAAGCCCTGAGAGACTCTTTCCATTATGATTTCTTTCTCCTAATCCAAAATTTCCGACCCTGTATTCGCTCTCGTTGGTCATTCATATTCTGACGTTGAAGTCTCCTACAACAAATTTCTAACACGCTTTATCATTGCGGACAACTTCCTCCTACTGGTCGTAGAACTCATCCTTCGCGTACTCATCAGCTGCGTCGGTCGGTGCCCAGCAATTAATTAACGTAGCAATCAGTCTTTTTATTATGCAACAGTTGGATACGAAGGACGGCTATGCGAGGGGAGATGTTCTCATACGAGTCGATGAGATGTCCAATGGACGGGTGGACAACAAGGTCTATGCCGCCAACACTTTGTGACGGTACCTGCTCTTCGCGAATGACAAGATCCTGTTGTTTAGCTGACGTATGTCGGTCTTCCTGATTTTTGTTACTTGTAGTGCGATCACATGAAATTTTATGCGATTTTCGGCTTCAACGAAGGCGTGAGGGTCGGCGTATTTGGAGAGTGTTCTGGCATTATACGTGCAGAGTTAGAAACAATCTCTAAGGCGTGTGGTGCGTGCGTTCCTCATATCCGGTTCCAGTGACATCCGACGTAACCCGAGATTTCGTGGCCTCTCACCGATCGTCTCATCGCCTGACGTCATAGACGGGAGCACCCAGTGTGCTGGGTACTGAGGTTGCCCTACAGTTTGATTCTCCCTGGACTCATGACTTACCCTTGCAAGGACGTATCCATGTCTTCACCAAGATGTGGATCCAAGGATATATATATATATATATATATATATATATATATATAACCATACTGGTTTTGAGACATTTGCAAAACTCCGGACCGCAGGTGCCTGCGGTGGAGAACGATGTTAGTTTCGGGGCTAACGCCACCACACCATGCGGATCTTTCGTTTCGCCTGTCTCTCACCTAGTCGTCTATCGATCTCTGCCATCAGCAATCACCCGTCAGCGAGATTGACCTAAGTAACCCAAATCGGCAATGAAGCCAGTTAAACTGAGGCTCCAGTTTTGCTTTCTGTTTATAAATGTATGAATATATATATATATATATATATATATATATATATATATATATATGTGTAGAATGTGAGGGTTTGCAATGGAACAGACGCTATACAATGTCGGATTGAATACACAAGTCAATAACTACTTTTGTTCACGAACATCATGAACAGGTCGTATAAGAAAGCATAAAGCTCTCTGTGCTGATCAATAGCCGAAGGGTACGCCATGAATTCGACTTCATTAGTCATCGTAGGTGGTGACTGAATGCATATATGGCTTTCACAATGACTTGCGGTGGCCTACCGAAGTTTCGAGCCAGTGCTGCTATCCTCCCAGACAAGTCTAGCACCAATTTGTGGACCCCGGAGGGACCGAAGAGTTGGTGAGCCCTAGGAGGTGGGATCGATCCCATGTCTAATGCAGGAGGCCTCCGACCACTGCTCCGCACACGCCCTAAAGGTCGTATATTGAAAATAAAATACCAATTAGTCTGTGTGTTGATGTGAGGAAATGTTAAAGTTAAGATATATTTTTTAGTTTTTTATGCAATGAAGCTGTTTCTTCCAATCATTTACAACAGTTTTAAATGCGTTAATCTTTAAATAAACGGAACGTCTTTTTTTCATTCCGGCATAGCTCTCTCTTCGACGTTATCCGCTTGAGAAGGAGTGTGCGGCAAAGGTAGAAGTTTTTTTTACAAAGCCAATGTCTCTTCTTTCCTTATTACTTCGTTTACTTTTTTAAACAGAATGAAAGGTCTTACAGCTTAGGTTACGTTTACTCAAAGGTGACTTGTTGTCGTACTCTGTTCTGAGTGGAAATCCAGCTTTTTTATTAAATATTGTTACAAATCGTCTCAAATGCAGTCCTTAATCACTTGGTTGTATTCTTATGGGAATATAGTCACAGATGATACATCCACATACTTTGAAGCATGTCTGCACATGCAAATAGCATTCTTATGAAATGTGTAAGTTATTCCGGTGATAAATATCTTCACATCTACGTGCAAGCGTTTTTCGTCGGCTATTAACTAAGCATCATCTTCATTAAGCCTCGAAATCTATCACTCGAAAGGACTCTTCGGGTTGTAAACAGGTGAAAAACTGTTGAATTTCGTCTCGCAGCTAGAATAGGAACTAAGAAAATATACCCAAAGAAAAAGGGATGAAGCGTTCGACATTGCTCAATCTATGCAAAAGGGCTATGCACTGGTCTCCATTCATATATCGCAGAGGTGACCAAATGCATATTTGCCCTATATAATGACTTGAGGAGGCCTACAGATGTATCATATCTGTGTTGCTATCCTCCTATCCAAGTTTGATAGCAATTCCCCTGACTCGGGAAGAATGGAAGGTTTGGTGAACCTGGAACAGTATCGAGCTAACAACTGACTAATTGTGCACTAGAATCTACTTCTGACCACTGTCCCTACGCAGATACCAACGCATATATACATGTAGCTTTCATCAATGAATGAATGATTTCCTTGTCACAGTAGTTTTTGTGAGCTGTTATATACCTATATTACTATGCAGAAATACAAACCAATTATTAGCAGTATTTTACTGATTGGTCGCTGAAATGTCGGTGTTTTACCTTTGGAAAATGTGCAACATTCGAACGAGATTTTAATCCGACATTCGTTCAAATTCCTGATCTTTTCATTTTATTATACATTAAGATATAAGCTAATCGTTAGTGAAAAAACAGTCATAGCAACTAAGTTCTCACTTCAAGCAGGCCTTTATAACTACCACTATTTCCATTTTTTAAGAAAAAAAAAGATCGTTGTGTACGAAATATGGAAAATCCTTAGTGACACTTTCTTGAATGGCTAAATAGCACGTCTTCGCAAAACACGAAGATTTGTGGAGTTCCCAGCACCATTTCCATTCAACTGGTAATTTGCTGGTTGCGCAAGATCTTTCGCTGAAGTGTAGAAGTCGTCGTGCCATGATAGCCCGGTTACCACTAGGATGCTGACGATTCCTGGCATTGCTTTGCCTTTAGTTGCACTTTTGTAAGGCATGCTGAATTCATTCAAAGCCATGGGAACATTGCTGAGGTGAACGAACCCAACTGTACGTCACTGTTCAAAACCAACGAACACACTACCGCCGTAATAAGACGATAAACCATTGGAGTGCTGCATGAATCGTTGATAGCAGAAAATAAAAAAGAGGGTAAAGGGTTTTGCGTTGATCAGTCCCTTAGAGATAAGGTGATATGACATACGTTCGACTCCATTAAGCGTGAGAGAGGTGATTGAGTGCAAATTTGTTCTGAGTTGCATAGGATGCCAAACCATCATAAATTTATTTACTGGGACTTGATTGGATCTGGTGACGGGACTGAACCAAGGACAACGTGTGCGTTGAACTTCGAACTATGGCACTCATCCGTTATTATTAAAAAATTTTTATCACAAAGGTGACAGGAAACGATCCATCAGAACTGGAAGAATTTAAGCTGTCGGTTGAGTTTAAATTTTTTTCCTTACTACCTATTACCTTTTCATGACAAGTATTATGCGAAGTACAACCACAACGATGCTGAGTTATTAGCCAAACTCGGAACCCCATGTCAGCTTATAAGCCGCGATTACCCTTTCTGGACCTTTAACTACTACACCACTAAGGGGTCTCACTTTGCCTTCCTCTCAACCAGTCTTTTACCCTACGTTATTAGCAATTAGCTATCAGTGGGAATGATCCGGGAGCACAAATCGGCATTGAACCCAGTTAAGCTGAAGCTGCAGTCGAAATCTTAATGTTTAACTTTAACTTGTTTATTACCTATTACTTACCCCTTTTTTTTGCAAAAAATTTCAATGTCATCGTGTTGAGTTGTGTTACTGCTAATATTTTTTTTGAGCAGTAGAACACATTCGATTTTTAGCAACTAATGATTTACTCTTCATTGCGATACGCCTCACGTAATGAAGGGTGAAAGGCCATGTGAAGAAGCATCGAAACCGAGCAAATATTTGGAAGTTTAAATAATTCGTAGTAAATTCTTTTGAAACCGATTACATGAACACTAGAACACATGGCAATGACGTGTGGTCTATCCCACGCCTCCGGAAAACAAAGCTATCCATCCTTTCTAGGTTGACAGATTGTTACCAGATTTGTCAGTTTGTGAAGGAAACTAGAAAATGCATTCTATACAGCAGGTCCACATGATCACTGTGTAGACATTGAATCGTCTCTTCGAATAGAGTTAAATTCATGGCATATCTCCGGGGGATTCATCGAAGCCAAGCGCTTTATTCTATATCTATCCTTGTCGGGTTCACAACACATAAGTGGGTCTTTTGAAACTATCACATTCTCATGCAGACTGTAAAATATTTCCCATAGGTGACACAATGAAGTTACCGAAATCTGCCAGAGCAGCTTCATATGCGTGAGGCGTTTGTGTGCATAGCTCTCCCTTCCGCAAAGTATTGTCGTCATTATTGGTCACTTCGTGCCTATGTAACATATATATACATACATATACATATGTATGCATATATACATATATATACATATATATATATATATATATATATATATATATATATATATATATATATGGTGTCTTTGTGTGTGGGCATGCATAAGTGTGTAAGATATTTCTGCGCGTGTGCTTGACATTCGATAGGTTCAGATGGTGATTTCCGATATCAGATTATGTTCAAATATCCTCGTACTTAAAGCATATCCATTTTCATCATTACTATTGATATTTTCACTGATATTCATTTCGATTTCAAGTCAAGTGATTCTCCATTATGAAGTGAATGCAGATGGATTTGATTGGGAACAAACTGGATATTGTAAAAAATGAGTCATCTCAGAATCATATAGGACATTTCTAAAAGGCGTATCGTTCTTTTTTTCGCTAAAATCTTCTCCACGGTCAAAGTTATGGTTTTAGTTAAGTTTCTAAAGTTGGAAATAACCCACTATCATCGTCAAGGACTAAAAGGAATTGCTATCATAATGTTAAAGAAGTATTGCCATCAATAAACAACTTGGTTTTAAAGAGTGCATGTTTTGATCGCTTGAACACTGACATGACTGCCGACGATAGAAGACGATGGTGGTAGGAGCGTTGAAGTCTCCGCTTTTTTTGTTCGTTTGTTTGACCATACAGTTTCCAACTATGTGATTCCTACTTATCTTTAACACGTTAAGCTATCAGTTTCTTCGCGTAGGTCTACACTGCTTCCTATCCACTCTTTTTTTCCTCTTGAATTCCATAGTTTTCAGCAGTCATTGGCTGACATTGAAGAGATGCATATCAAAGCATTTTAACAATTTCTATTGAAACCGCTTTTTATTTACTGCTTCTTCTTCATGGCAGGGGTATGATGTATAGTATATGCAAAATAACGTTGAGATATTTTTAAAACTCCGGACCGCTGGTGCCGGCGATGGGGATCGAGCTCACGCTTACCCATTTCAGGACCAACGCATTCACCACCGCGCTCCAACCAATTTCCCCTTTACCACAACCATTACGCACCTATAGGTTGAAACATCGCTGAGAGAAACGCGAACTAAGGACCCAAATGATGTGGCAGTGTGCGCGTTAGTCACTGGAAAAGGTAATAGAGAGTTCAGTCCCTAGCGCAGACACCTATGGTCCGGGGTTTCACGAATATCTCAGCAACATTGTGATTACATTTTCAGTAAATTATTACTTTTTTCTAGATTACTAAGAGCCTACTGATTGATGAGCCTTATTTCGAAGCTTGTGTTTATCGCTTACTTTGTGTTACAACGAGTTTTTCGTTTAAATATGATAATGGTACCAAAACAACGTGAGTTAGTCGACATCAAGACCACCTCTATTATCTGTTTATTTAAACCGTCGAGTGACCAGATGGACTCAAATGTACATCTGTTTATCTCGCTTTTCAAAGACTGTCGCTTTTTCGAAGAAACATTATGGAAGCCACGTTTTTCGTTCAAAGCCCCACAAATATGAAGGTAAAATAGAGAAGTGACGCATATTTTTTGGTGCTACTACGAGGAACTTGTTAGTTCTCCACATCTAGATTCTTAATTCTTGGAATCTTTTTGCTTAAGCAATACCACCCTTGTAGCAGATAGTTTTGGTTGCAACATTTGTGAAATTTGACTTAGTCGTCGGGATTCGACGTGACGCATCGTCATTGTTGTTCTGTCCAACTGCAGCAATCGCTTTCATATTGTGGAATCGTGTAACTGCAATTTTCTCTTTTCCCTGTGGCGCACAAGGACGGGCAATTACTTCTGATCACCAACGACCTGAAAACGCTTTAGCACGGTTACGTCATTATTCTGGAAAAACCATTTTCGACAAGCATGCAACATTTAAATGAAGAGGAATGCTGGCTGATTGTTATGATCCGATCACCTCCCTGGCTGACGGTTGCAAACGAACTAAACCAATATAAATGTTGGAGTCCACTCTTCATACAAGGGAGGGTCATCTAGGGAGTGAAAGTTTCTGGGTAGGCTCAACAGTAATAAGGGAGAGACTGGACGAGAAAGGAGAAAGGAGTACTCTTTCATCACGTTACAGAGCTTGCTATGTACTATCTGGAATAAGCAGAACGCTACAAATTAACACATAACGCCTAATGCTAGTTTTGCGATAAACGAAAAAATTTTTTTCCAATTACTAGAGTGTTTGAGAAGATAAGACCATCATACATTTATAAAAGAGACATTGATCTGTCACTCATATGGCATACAGATCTTTTATAAAATATTCCTTTAATTTTAAATATGTTTTTTTCTTGAAACACTCTGGAAACTGCAAAATTTAGGGTTGTAAAACCTCCACAGCAAGAGCAGCTTTTACATGCACTACGGAACAGCGCAGTCATAGTAATGGGGCTCATTAGTTGGAAGAGAAATCCTACAATGACGCCGAGCGACCCAACTCCGACCCCACCAAGCCTCTCATCCCTCCGGCGTCAAGTCAAGACATTGCTACCAGATTGTCTGGGGCAAGCTAGATTCCAGTACTTAATGTGAAAACGGTCTAAAAGTGCTAACTCAAGATTTAAAGGAGAATCGACTCGTTCAGCATTCAACGACACTCGTGACGGAGACGGAAACCTTTAAAACAACGTGCTAAATGTTTGAAGACCTTCGCCGATGATGAATGCAAGGAAACGGGTTGAATACAAGAATTTCTGCTACCCACATAGCAGTGACGTTCGGTCACATTAAAAAGATAATAAAGTACAGTATAACCTGAGATATGTTGGTTTAATGTTGACTTCTGATATTAATTTATAATGGATAGATCGTCCTTAATTCATCTCGGAGCGATGTGGTGAAAATCACAATAGATGCGTTTTACGTTCCTTTTCATAATGAGAGGGCTGCTGTCGATCGCGTAACAAAGGAAGAAACTTTTATATCACTGTGGAACACAAAAGTAATAGCATCACACCAAAAAATTGGGTGTGTCTCAGAACAATAAGCAATCACTGTGGAAAAGGCAATAAGAAGCTGTACCATTTGTAAAGCGATAAGATGTAGTAACGAAACAGAAGATAAAAAAAAATAAAGGATAAAGCTCACGGCGTTGATCATTCCCTGAGGGATGCGCAATGCATCCGACTTCATTAGGCATCGTTTGCAAGTGACTGAATGCATATCTGGTCTTTACAATGACTCGTGGCTGCCTACCGATGCGTCGAGCCAGTGCTGCTATCCTTCCAGACAAGTCTGGCACCAATTTGCCGACCGCTGACGGGCGGAAGGCTTGATGGGCCATGGGCGTAGGGATCGATTCCATGTGTGTGTCGCAGTGGCGTCTCCAACCACTGCTCCACACACGCCTCCCGTTTGTAAAGCGATAAGGTGTAGTAAGGATATAGAAGATAGCTTTTATATTCCAAGGGTTCATGAGAAAGTCTTAGCGTCCGACTGTGATCTTTATGTTGTGGTTTTTAAGATAAAGGTTTCATCGCAAGCTGATTTCCATTCGCACGGTACGAAAATAATGGATGCTTCAAGTTTAAGCCAACATAGCTTAGCACAAGGTTAATTTAACCGAATAAGTAGGAGACCTTTAGAATTTTCAGAACTTCGATGTCAATGTGCAATATTGTTTATTCTCCCTAGGTCGAAATCCTGAATTTACAGAGCTCAGAAATCGTACTTTTGTCACTTCATTTCCGTCGAAGCTCATATTTCCTTAATGGAAGCGATCGAGCAACCAGTATTTCATCCACTAGAATGTAATGATGTCTCCAAATATCTAGTTTATGTTTAAAGATTTCGTCTTGAGTTTTAAAAACTAGAACTCCGTTTTCAGTTCTCTCTAGAAATTTCAACTCTGAAAAAATAAAAAGTTTTAAAGGATCACACCTACAGTTAAATAGATATGAAAAAAATCTCTTCTATAAGTCGCCCACGTTTTCAACTCCTCAAGTATACTGGTCATTGAAAAAATTATAAGAAGTTTGCAAGGAGCCAGTTTCTAACTCTAACTACCAGTATTTGGCCAAATCAAATCGTTAGTTGTTCTAACGGAACGGTTGCTACTAAGACGTGTCACGTTGTGGACTACGTGATTTTCGGCATCTGAGCGCATTCTGCAGCATTCGTAATCTTCGTCTATCAGCATTGCTCATAACTTTGGGCTCCTTCCTCATTATTGTCTTGAAACGGGATGCCCGCACTACCACTCTCTATAGTTCCACCCACATTGCGAAACTCACATTCAACATTAATGTCGAATAGAATCCCATAGTCTAATGTTCTATATTTTCTTTACCATGTTTTCATATTCTTGTAGGTTCATCAATGTTTTTGTATCACTCTGCTCTGCATTAAATTTAAGTTCCTTATCGGACTAACTTCCTGAATCAGGTATGAATAGCTGAAATGTTGTGGGATTGTTGAGTAGCTGAATCGCTGAGGGATATCAGGAAGAAATCTCGCTTTTTTCGTCAGATGCCCTTTGTCTAATCAAAAGTGTCCACAGCTGTAAGAAGCAGCAATAAACATGCGGATTCTTCAATAGATGTTATTGTGATTCAAGATTGGGCAAATTTGACACCATCGTGATTAGATGATCAAAAGCTTTCCTCAAGTTTTCTGTTTGTAATTGCTTCAATTTTTTTCAAAACCATGCCAACACTTTTTGCAACGGGTATTAACTTTAACATTGTCGTTTGTAACTTTTCAAGCCAAGTTGAAAACAGATTGAATGCACAGATCATATATATATATATATATATATATATATATATATATATATCTACGAGTGAATATATATATATCTATGAGTGATATATATATATATATATATATATATATATATATATATAGGATAAAGCAATCGGCGTCGATCAATCACTAGGTTGCGCCATGCATTCTGCTTCACTAAGCATCGTTGGGGGCGACTGAGTGACTATCTGGCCTAGACAACGACTTACAATGGTCTGCTGATGTACGAAATCAGGGCTGCTATCCTCCCAGACATGTTTTGTGGTACGTTGTCTAGCTCGAAGCGATAGAGGGGCATAGTGAGCCCGGAGAGCGGAGTCGAACCAAAGACACGTGTGTGTCGCAGGGCAGCTCCCACCGCTGTGCTACATGCGCCGCATTACATGCATGTATATATATATATATATATATATATATATATAATACGTATAATATATATGTAGAAGTACGTTATATAATCACCACAAGTACAATGGTCGATGCAAAAGTAATTTATTTCAAATTGCCGTTTCATTTTGCGGAATTTATTTTTTGCTTGGTATGATTCTTCAAAGCGTTTCAAAGCCTACTGCTCAAAGAACTGTCGTTCAATATTTAGCTTGGCTTGCAACTATTTAAATGCTTGTTGAAAAGACGCTCTCGATTTGTGGAAATCATGTGTTTTGAACCGTAAGTTAAAAGGTGGTCTTAGAGCAGCAGTAGTAGTTCGAATCGGTATCATAGCATGGACCAAGCGAGCGACTTCGGAACGAGTTGTACGCAAACGATTGCTGACGTTTCATACCGATGACTTCAATCTTCATTGCGAAGAATCTTAAACACTGCGATAAACAGTTGACATCGATTTGAAACCGATAGTCCACGTATTTCGTCTAAAAAATAACTTGAGGAATTCTAGAAGAACTCAACCTTCACAATTCAATGATCATTCGTCATTTGAGAAGCGCTGAAAGAGTGAAAAGCTCACTAAACGACTTCAGCATACATTAAAAGAACGTTAGCGTTGATTCCGGGATTCTTTTGCACTAAAATTCCGGGATCAAAACTGTTTGTTTCTTCATCGCTATGTATTTCTCTGGAAAAGAAGGTTCTCTATGAAGAAAGTGACGTTCAGGTTTAGGAAAGCTGGTTGAAATAGGATGAAGTTCCGAAATATCTTTCAATAGTAAATTTGAATCAAGAGATGCTTGTGAATACTTCTTCCTTTCCAGTAGCGGGAATCATAAAAAACGTCCCATGCCTTGGGAAAACGATTGCAATAAGCAATTATGGTCACGATATGGATGATATCCTGCAAAGGTACAATCCTTTCGCAAGGTTGATACTCGGCCACACCGTTGTAAATTTACCTCCTTTGTTAAACTTTTGGTGGCTCTCCTGGCATATAGTAATAATGGCCACTCGAGTGTTATCTTATTGGTTAGGCAGAGGTTTTCGTTTTTTCAACACACCATTATTCAATGTGCACTGTGGACTTAAAGGAGTTCCCGGCTGTGTGAACAAGTTTTTTTCTCGAGGGCGGTGGCGATTCATAGAATATATTCTTTTTCTTCTGTTCTTGTCTTCTGGATAGGGGTTTAGAACGCTTTCTCGGTATGAATGGTCCTACTGTATGTATAAAACTCTGTTATGTAGAGCACACAGATAAT
Organism: Angiostrongylus vasorum; assembly: GCA_018806985.1. Taxonomy (NCBI): domain Eukaryota; kingdom Metazoa; phylum Nematoda; class Chromadorea; order Rhabditida; family Metastrongylidae; genus Angiostrongylus; species Angiostrongylus vasorum. The sequence continues at coordinate 314,140 of JADANN010000385.1, forward strand.
GATTTGATGGAGAAAGAGAAATTAAAAGCACTGTAAGTCTACTTGATGTTAGTAGCGTTAAAACGGCTTTCTAGGAAGACCCATGACTCCATGAATTAGATTAGTAACTAATCTCGTTGTTATTTAATTTGATTCGTGTACATGGAAAAAAGCTTTCGTAAAATCAATTTGAACACTTAGTCAAATATTTATCTTGACGCTGCATCTTCTTCTACAGGCATAATAAGTGAGTAAGCAGACATTTGAAAACAGATGCGGTTTAGAATGGTGCCAACTAATGTAGTAAATAAAAAGGGTAAAGCTCTCGACGTTGATCAATCCCTGAGTAATGCGCCATACATCCGACTTTATTAAGCATCGTTTGGAGGTGATTGAATACATATCTGGCCTTTACAATGGCTCGCGCTGGCTCGATGTATCGAGCCCGTGCTGCCATCCCCTCATCCAAGTCTGATAGTAATTTGCCGACCCCGGAGGGATGGAAGGGTTTGTGGGCAATGGGCGCGGGGGGTCGATTCCATGTGTATGTTGCAGGACGCCTCCAACCACTGTGCTACAAGCCCCCTTAACTAATGTAGTAAGAGATAATAAATGTCGTCTTATTAATGACTGATGATGGCCATTTTTACTATATTTCATGTAGTTGACAAAGTTGCCTGTCTAATTGATTTCAATTTTCGTTCCTTCATTTCGTATGTCACAAAAACTGTTACAAAAATTTCTACCAAATAAAGTATCAAGTGATACTTCTTTTCGATTAACGGGTGTGCTGTTTTTTAAAAAATAAGTGACACGTCGACATTATAGCTCTATATCGCATAAGTAACAATCTTGCTTGTTTTTCTATTTCTTGACATCATAATCTGTTAATCCTGCTTCAACGGATTCAGAAGAGTTATTAGTGTATAAGTCGTTCTTATCTATTATCGCTTTCAGCATTCGTATTCTAAATATATTTTGGAGATTTTGTAATGAATTTAGCTCCAATCGGGCAACACAGTTTTGGCACCAATCATTTTATCTCTCATGTTTTTTGACCTGAGGATAGCTAATGGGGGACGGGACTCGTCGCACTCTGCCAACGATAAACATTCTTAGTAAATGTTACTTGCGCTTTATATGGTAGTACTATTCATCAGTGATTTTAGTGATTTTTTTTTCGATTTGCTGCTGAAATTATGACAGAGAAACAAAACACCATACAGCGAAAAACTACTGTGATCGGGACTGGTAAATGTTAACGCATTTTTTTTGTATTGTATTCAACATAGCTTAGAGCTTTTTTCTTTATCATTGGAACGTATTTATTCCAATACTTCTTGAGATTTGGCACAATGTCTAATAATTGATTCTTGTATTTATTCCACGCATGATTTCGTAGTTCATGTCGTTTTTCTTTCTTTTTTTCTGAGGCTCCCATCCGAATTAACAGTGATATCACCAAGTATTGATTTTTTTGACGGTTTTTTGAATCATCTGGAAAGACATACTAAAATATATCGATGGCCGTGCTATGACGACATCGTCATCTCACAATATTCACTTTTCTATGTCTTCTATGTAATTCGCACTTCCCTTCATCGTGAAGTTCGTCTTCATGTCAGGGTCTTTGAACAAAAAAAAACCTCTGAAGCTTTACTTCTGCCTGAATAGTTTGCTCATGACGCTGTTTTTTTTCTGAAAAATGTCTGAACTGATTTCAGCGACTTCATTTTTTAGTCGTCTTTCTTTAGTTCACTAACGAGATTCAGCTTAATCTTAACGCGTAGCTGACAATGTTGAGATATGAACAAAACTCAGAACCCTCAGATGTTCTTCAAACCGGCGATTATCTTTAACTCAACCGCTATCCACCATGCCAACCGAGACCCTTGCCTTGCCCACCTCTTGTCAGTGTTTTTTTACTGCAACTGCGTTATCGGTAATCATCGGTTTTTAGAAGCGATAGAGTGAAAAAGATAGCCCAGAGAAAGGCAAGGGTCTCGGTCGGAGTGGTGGACCTCTCTAGGAGATTTATTTGTTGGTCATCAATTTCTTGTGATTTTTCCTACCTCATCATCACGAGGAATCATAGTCACTGTCTCTATGTAAGATGTGGAGCATGTAACTAAAGATCGCAGGTAGCGTAGTTCCATGTTGACGAATTCTTTTCCGTCACACTTAAGAAATAGTAATGTATGGAGAAATATATAGGAAGCTATGAACGATATTTAAATGGGATAAAGAACAAACATAAAAATTCGCTAAAGAAAATATTTCCTTCGTTATGGCGTGTGTAGCGCAGTGGTTGGAGGCGCGCTGCAACGCATGCGTGGAATCGATCCCGCGCCTACGGCTCACCAAGTCTTCTATCCCTCCGGGCTCAGCAAATTGGTACCAGTCTTGTTTGGGAGGACAGTAGCACTGGTTCGATACATCTGTAGGCCACGGCGAATCATTGTAAAGGCCAGATATTCATTCAATCACCTCCAAACGATGCTTAATGAAGTCGAATACATAGCGCATACCTCAGGGATTGATCAACTCCGATAGCTTTATACCTTATCCTTTTATAATTCTTTTTTAAATACAACTAAAAGAAACATTGTTTTTCCTTCAACAATCACCCCTGCAAACCCCGTCATATAATTTTTTCATAAAGCCAGTCACACTTACTTGTTTTTGAAGGCATTGTGAATTTAGTTAACGGGGGCGTTGAGTAAGAAGTATCTCAAAGTGTTTTTTAAGCTCGGTACTTTTACTTCGTTTTCTAAGAAGCACAGTGATGCGAAGAATGCGTTGTTAATTTCATAGTATTCAATTCATGAATCCACGTACTCACACTGCGGTGCTTATTCTGGGCTTTCGTAAATACGTGGATGGCTTTCGGTCACAAGCGACCTTCTTCGATTAAAATCATTCGGCGTAATCCATTTTTTGCTAAATGTGTTCACTTCTAAATAGATAGCTGTTCGAATAACCAATAACCTGCACTAACCGAATAGGAGTTATGATTAGTCTATCGGTTGCTTTGTGTCGTAGTACATCAACGGCATTAAACGATACACTCCACAACCCTGTGATGTTGGCTGTAAAAAGAGTGAAATCGTGAGGAAAAAAAATATCGAACTCTGTAGTTCTTTTGTTTTGGCGATCTAACCATGCTATTCTATTTCATTCTTGGAATATCTTTTAACTCTATAGCCTTTCTGCAGGTTTCTTCAAGCTCATCGACGTCATCGTCTGCACATTTTTCGTGCCATATGTTAGATGCTTCGCTTAGAGTACGAACGGAGCCAATAAGTGCAAGGCTGCAGAAATTCCTTCTCAGAAACGAGCGGCATGCATACATGTGCTTCTTTACCAACTTGCTATCTACATCTTTACAATCTGCTAAAGCATGCCGTTTCTAGTTTTGCCTCAGTTTTCCTGGTTAGAAACCAGCTAAATGGTTAGTTCGATGCAACAATTATTTAGTTGGTCACATGGATCACAGCTAGTCTATTTCAAGGACCATCCAGCTGCGTCGAGTTTGTCAGATTTTATGTCCTTCAGTCTTCCTAAGCTTCTTCGCTTTCCAATATCATATTCTGTAGCACTTTACAGGGAAATGCGATCAGTGGCGTTGGATTATTGGATCACTGGATCATCGTCTGGACATAAAGATGGGAAATTTCTCTTAAACGAATGTTTTACTGATAAGGTTATCAAATAATGATTGGGATTCTAGGCAAAGCAGAGAACATTATCTGAATTTTAAACTGACGGAGAAAGTGTTAAATTTAACATGATAAAGGACGACTATTTAGAATGAGGACCATTACTAATGGATGTCAGGTCTTTGAGATCGCATTTTACATCGATAGATCGTTAACTGTCGAGAACAATGTTCAAAATTAATAAAGCAAAAGCGTTGTTCTATCTCCTCTCCTTTTTTGAACCACAATCTTTCCAGTTCTTTGTAACATCATGGAGAAAATTAACTGCATCATTGACGACAGCAACGCTGCGAACTACTCACGAAGTACTAGGTCGTTCAAACGAGAACCAATCCACTAAATTAAGGATTTTAAATACTCCGATCTGTGATATGAATGAAAAGTTACAAGAAGGAAATTAGAGAATCACAATAGCAATTTTTTAACAAATTCTATTTTTTGATACGGAAAATCTCACAGCACTTCCTATTTCAAGAATAGTAGGCACACAGCGATAGTGGGATTCTTATTTCACTGCCAGGTAACAAGCGACACGGCAGTTTTTCACGCTGCTTTTTTTTGATTTCTGAACATACAGATCAAATAATATTGGCATTGACAGCTTTTTGTACTGTTAAGCTTATGCGAGCTCGTTACAACAACCTTTACTCTAACTGGTTAACGTCGCCATCTGACAGCCGAGATGATTCGAATCGGTTGTTCGCAGCCGTTCATTTTTGCAGTGCGGTCTTCGCATTCCATTAGAGTTGAACGCCGTTCAAATGCAGTGACCTCACTCAATAAGCGAGGTCACATTGTTCGAAGCTTTACCAGTTCATATTCATGACGAGATTAAATGAATGTCAGTTTTTGAAAAGAGTGTTTATATTATTGCATTATCGTGATGAAGAATTCTATGATTGGTAGATGTGAATAGAACGGCATTGCTCTCTGGGAAACATTGCCAGAAATGGCTACATTGTTGATTGTTTTCAGATACGTCTTGTGTCTGCAGTCGGATATTGTATATCTGATCACTCTCGTAACTGTTTCGCACTAAATACCTACGCAGTAGTGGTTAGAAATGATGATTATAGATTTATGTCAGTGGTTGAGCATGAACGTCTGCATTTGACACGATCACTGCGGAAACAGAAACGAGTTCACTCATGTGACGATCGCGTTGAATACAATGATTTCCTTGAGGAAGGCCCAAACTTCAATGTTAGTCGCAATTTACTCCAGCTTGTTTTAGTAAAAAAAATAAAAGAAAGTAGTAAGTCACTAATTAATTTGAAAATTTCAGAAACGAAAGTGGTTATCAGAAAACGAACCTGACCAAGTTGTCGATATAGAAGTAAGAACACATACGAGATTTCTCCAGATCTGTAATCTCTGTACAGATGATTTGAGCTCGTGCTTTCTTTCTTTTTTTTATAATAAGAGTAAAAATCAATGGCGTGTGTGACGCAATGGTCGCAGGCGCCCTGAAATACACCTGGGATCAGTTCCCGCGCCCTTGGCCCACCAACCCATCCATCCCTCTGGGGTGGGAAAATTGGTGCCAGACTTGTCTGGGAGGATAGAAACACTGGCTCAATACATTGGTAGGCCAACGCGAGTCATTGTGAAGGCCAGATATGCATTCAATCACCTCCAATGGTGACTAATGAAGTCGAATGCATGGTGCATCCATCATGGATTGATAGACGGCGACAGCTTCATCTTTTATTTTTTATTTAACAGCAAAATTTTCCATTTTTAAGAAAAAAATCATATCTAGGAGATATTCTTGGATGTAGAACTGCTATGTAGAAAAGAGAATTTATTTCTTCCAATAAGGTGATCTAGTCTTGGAGTTATTACCCTATTAGGAAGTTATCGCTATCATCCTGGAACAAAGTTGTTCGTAATTTGGCAAAAGTCATTCAGAACAACAAGGGCAAACGTCTTTCTTTCCTCTACCGTTTATGTAGTACAAGATACCTTTATTACTACCCTCTGGATAACACGTTTCATAGAGTTGACCACATTTTCATCTTTTCCACATTTCTTCAAGTTTTCCTGGTAATATATTAAAGTAGGACGAACCTTCACCTGTTTTCTGTTGCAATTCTTCCATCGAGACTGTTATTTTAAGGAGCCGATTTTAATGTCTAAGTCATTTTTGGTAATGAAATGCCTACCTATTCTATTTCTAAAAGAACGTAGTTCTTCTTTAATATGAAAAGTGCTGTCTAGGCGAGTAATGTTACTTCATTCTGGTCCATAAGGTGTTATCCCACTTGACTATTTTAGCTTACGACATGAAATAAAGCTTCCGATTCTTGCAAACATGAATTATAGAAAAGGATAAATATTCATTGAAGTCTAGTTTATGCTTTATCAAAACGAAGTTCTGAGATTTCAGCACTAATACTAACTTGTTTCTTTTGTACATTTCTTTTCTTTAATTAAAGCTTCCGCACTAACTTTAAAATCTGGATGACATTTCATTTCAACTAGTGGGGCCCTTAAGCACTTTCCCCTCGCCATGTCGTCCATTTTCGTATGCAGAATCCGTCCATGATATTGTTTTCACCTCCATTTAACCCTATAGGCAAATGTATGAAATGGCACCAAAGAACTTTTCATTTCGGTTTTTATCTTCACACCATGATTTTTTCCGGGTTTGGTTTCCTTACAGTTAAAGCACAACATCTATTTTTTCCTACTTCATTGAGGAGTATTGTTTATGCTTCACTCGTACTTGTCAAAAATATGACGATGTCATCAACAAAATGAAGGTTTAATAGAAACTGCTGAGCCATCAGTGCAAATGCCTTTCTCAGTCCAATCGAGTGACTTCATCATCCACTGAAATACAATGGTGAACTGCTTTGGCAGGATGGTGTCGCTCTGTCAGGTTTCTATACCAATGGAGGTAGGAAGAGGTGCATGAGGAGCAAGCTGGAGTTCTCGTGTAAGATGAGTCAAATGCTCAGCGGACCAGCGTCTGCAGCATTACATATTTTATCATTGTCACTCAGGGGCCAGCCTATAACAATCAGCAGGTGATATATCAGACAGACTTATCCTAGGTTTGGATGTGGTTCATGTCGCAGGATCCTTATCAGACAGGATTATCGTGTGCAAGAACCTGCGCAAGTCTAGAATGGTCTCCTTTTGAACGTATGCTATCATATGGGTTGCAAGAAGCGCATGAAGTTTGTAGTTTCTGTTTAAAGGAAGTGTGCAGTGGTGATTTCTAGTTCTGGAGCTATATTTCTGTTCATGATTTGATCACAACCCGAACTTCGTAGAGAAGCATTTATGATGCTTATTTCCTACCGGATATTTTGAGATCTGGAACGTGTGCCCTGTGCAAAAATTTTGATGTTTAGGACCGGATCGTGCAACGAAGGATGTGATAGTGGAATTTTTCATATCATGAAGCTGTGTTTTCCCATTATGGCTTAAAGCGAAGTATTGTATTTGTATAAATCTTGAGGTCATTTCTTTGGATATTTTTTGCTAAAAATCTTCCAGCACCCTTTTTTGCTCGTATTAATGCAGGAACCTCCTACGAAAGCCGGAACTGGCCTTTATTGTCTGGTGCAAAAGAAACTTCTGTTTCGGAGCGTGGATTTTATTCTTTATTACAACCTTACTTGAATATATTTCATTTTTACAATTGTTTAATTTTCAAGTCTTAAATAGTCGAAGAAAGCTTCACTAGGAAGGTACTTGAAAAAAGTGGTAATCGGGTGACGAGAGGTCTGTTAGGTTAATTGGGTAAGGCACAGTTTCGGTGCCTTACTTCTTGAGCTTCCGCAGCTGTAGTTGTTCAACGTGTTGTTGGAAGTCATCGTGGAACAGAAATCGCTAATGTATAACCATCGGAGATGTTCAGAAGTTGGTGTGTCTTGTCGAATTTTCGAAACCACTTATCTGCTTCATGGTTTGTTCACGATTTGAAGGGATATAATGGATGATTTCAGCGATCTCTAAATTCAATCGGAGAAATTGTCGCTTCCAGAACTTCGGAGTTTCACGCTAGAGAAGCGTACAGCTCACTAGAAAAAATTATATAGATTCCAATATTTGTCATCTTGATTATTAAGTTGTGTTTCGACCTAGTTATAAAGATTCTAGAATTCATGTTTTGGAACAACAATTACTTTACTATTGCATATCACATGTATTGGCTGTGTTCCAGTTGTAAAAGTTTCAGTTTTCGTTTTCCTCATCGAGCAATTCTTTATTCATGGTATCATTGTGATTTGAATTGAATAGTGGCTTGTTTCGAAAAAACCTAGACTTCCTTGATAAGGCTTCTAAGTCACTCTATGAACAGCTCGTTTTCTATGATTGCTCGTAACAGATTCGTGACGACGTGATCTTGATAAGTAGGTGTCCATTGGCTTTTGTAGCAGTACAAACTCTCTATAAGTCATTTTGGTAGTGATTTGTTCTAACTGACAAAAAACCCTTATTTCTACCTATATTGTGCTCAGCAAGAAGAGTTGTTAATGACGTGATGGATTCATCAAGAAGCAAGATGCTGCTTCACCCTCTACTCAGCGCTCTCCGTCAACCTACGCGGATACGTCCTAGCTCCGCCATCCCCAAGATTTCAAGGAGAATCGACTTGATCAGAATTGTTCAAATTTATGTAGAAAGTGTTATCCTCAAGCATTGAGTGGGAACAACACGCGTTCCAAGACCTTTGTGGATGATGAAAGCGAGGAAAAGTAGTGCAAAGCAAGAAGTGCTGCGATCTGCACAGTGGATGTAATGACAAGTCATTTAATAGTAAAATAATAATGGGCGGTATGGCGACTACATAAATAGGCTTAATATGAGTTGCAAAACACTCCAAGTGTCGACGGCAAGACGTTTCTGTGATGGGCAGTAGTAACGCAGTAAAGAGTAACACACCGATCATTCTTATCTATAGAACAATAGGAATCTGTTCTATATTTGTGCAATTTTTCAAGTTATCAATTGCTCCGGTTAGTGAAATATTCTCGTCTACCGGCCAAAAATTAGCAGCGCCGTAACAGCATAGAATTAGGGGTCGTTCTGAGAGTTGACCCTACAAAAAATAAGCTTTGTCACGAATTTATTAATCTACCAATGCCCTGATAGCTAAGCACCTCATTCACAACTTTATCATCATGCGGTATTGTTGTTTTTTCTTCCTAGGCGATGACAGCAGTTTTTAGCCAGGGAGGCTGCTAACTGAAGTCTACGCGAGAAGGTAACCGTACTGTGGTGCAGTGCGAAAGTACACTGCGAAGGTTTAACGATAGCCTCATCTGCTTTTGAGATTATGATGGACCTCCACATGACTTGGGCACGTCGTTGGGAGACTATCATCTCCGGCTTAGATTTTTTTTCTTTATGAAAAAATTAATTTCCACTGAAGAGGCGTTCTTAAAAGTGTCATCCAGAAAGATAGCTTCCGAATTTCCATTCCCAGCTCGATACCTTATTCCCAGTTTTGCAATTCTGTTTTCATTTCCTGTGTCTCTTCCACGCCTAGCTTTGAAATTTTCGACAGTAATCATGCAAAAAAATTTTCTTTGTCGATTACTTTTTCCAATTGATAACTGAACGTTTTTAGTTTGCTTTCGTCAGTTTCACTTGTTGGGGAGCGAAATTGCTCAAACTGATCATCCACTTCGTAAGCCGAAGACAGGTTATTTTTAAGTGGTGTGAAAAGGTCTCGCATTAGTCAACGAACTAGGTGATAAGAGTTGATAAGAAAGACTATGATGGTATTTTTTTCTTCATGGATAACAAAGGTCGTGTGATTTAATTGGCGTACTTCCGTTTACCAGTTTTTGCTTTCTACAGTGTGATCGCTTAGAATCTGATGCGATCTACGACCTTAAGATGACCGTGAAGATTTGAAACTGTAGCGACAGCTGTGATGCCCCAGTTTCACAGCAAAAAACTGTCTTCAAGGCTTTTCGTGAGCATTTTTTGGACCCATTCCAACGAAGTGTGCAACTCAAGGTTCGGTCGCCTCTTATGAGTCGTTCCACCGGCACAACATTCTAGATGGAAACACCTAGGTTACTATATTGTTATGCCGGTTTATTGGGAGTTATGCCATGATTATTTTTTTCATCTAGTAGGTCTTTGTGGATCAGAAGCTGGTTTTCGAATTTTTTTAACATTTTAGCTACAATAAACCCTGGTATCGGTTTACTAAGCTCTGAAACTATATACGGTATTCTGACACTGGAAACGTTTCTCACCCACTATAAGGCGGGCAATCATTGCTCCAGTTGAAGCCGAGAAATCTAGTTCACGTGATTTTAGTGTGGATTCAAGAGAAGCTTAAGGAGAAGTGCTTATATATTGGCGTTTTTAACAGGAAACTCTAGTCGCTTATTTTCGAGACAACCTTTTTCAAAATCACTTCCGTAGAGTGGCACTAAGAGTCCTTCAGATTGTATCCATTCGGTGTCCACATTCTTGTTCGGCGAACACAGGCGCCAATGTCTCATTCATTCCTTTGCAGCATTAATTAGTTAGAACCTAATATATAAGTAAGCGAAAAGAAACACACCCATTAATAGCATTAAATATTAATCCAGTCTGCGTTACCGCCGCAACTGTTTCAGTGAATGGATGGATTCAGCGAAATTCGGCCAAATTTCAATAACATTTAGACTTCGACCCTTCGTTCCATGTCGATGCCACCGAATTGATGCCTTATTTTATGGCGTATTCTCTGTTAGTTAGTATCAGCTCACGCTTGTCGCTCTGTACCTGATGGGCATCCTCCTTGAGTTCTGTGGCAATGAATTTGTTAGTCAATTGGCTGAAGGTTATTTGGGACACTGAATTCTTAGTCATGCCGATTGTTGGTATTTGCATCATATTTCAAAAACCTACTTTGATTTAATTTCAACATGACTTATTAACATGTGTTATTTCATTGATAATCTAACATGAGGTTGACGAAATTTTTCATCCAGCTGACGTCTTTGCCCCTTCACCTTCTTCAGAGCTGGAATGATCTGTGTCGACTCTCCACAGTCGTTCGTTCTGCCGATGTGGGTCTTCGTAATTATATCGAGTCGAATCCAGTGGGGCGCCACCCAAAAGAACTAATCTCACTTAGCAGTGGTCTTTTATACAGGACGGTTGTTGAGATTGATTATCCTTTAGTAACCGGTCAAGCCACCATCGTTTATCATTGTAAGAATGTATGTTGATTAGTGATGTCAAGGCTAAGCCAAAAATTCGGTTTTCGAAAATTGTTGCGCCCTATGCTAGCTGGTAATGATAAGCACTGCTGCAGGATGGATTTTCTAGAGAAAAAACAAACGTTTACCAACAAGCAATCGCTAACAACAACGTCATTTCTGTATAAAAGAGCACTGCTGAGTGATTTCATTCTAGCGGTGTTACACTGGATTCGACTCGATGCCGTCACAGCGACCTACATTTTGAAAAAGGAACAACTGTGGTCATTCGACTCAGATCAACTAGCTCTGAATAAAACGAAGGCGTCGAAAAATTAGCTGAATAAAGTTTTTTTTATCAACCTTGTATTAGCTTATTGGTGAAGAAATACTTCTTGCATCATATCTGCAGCATGTATAAACTACCAGAAACATTCACATTCAAAGCTTTTGTTCGCATCAGGTTTTTAAGCCAAACGTTCCTTTATATAAGAAGTTTTTCCGTCATCTTATTTATTTGTAACTGTTAATGCCAGTTGAGCGTAACCATCGACGTGTCTCTTGCAGGCCCCATGCGTGTCGACTTCTAGTAGTGTTCAAAGCATTCCAGAGTTCAGTCGCGTTAGTTCGGTGGCGTCGCCAGTTGGAGACCATGGAATGACGGTGAGTTGAACCAATGAATAATATTCACCAGTTAAACTTATGAGATCGTTTGGGTACAAACCAGTTGATGAACGCGCTATTAGTACAAATGTTACATGTGAAAACGAACCTTTCTTGTAATGTTTCCACCCAATTGCATCAACAACATCTGCTCCCATTAGTTCTCGGATTACTCCGGTAAGTCCCATCTAAGTTTCCTCGTTGATGTCGGTATGACGGATATATATTGCCCCAGTAATTTCACATGAATCCTTTTAATTCACCATTTTTTTACGACAAAATGATCAAGAAAACTAGTTTACATTCCTTTGTCTTATCATGTGGAACTAAGGCATTCAAACTTTGCATGCTAGGCTTTCGCAGAGTAGACGAAGGGTTTACTTGTTGTAGACGATAACAAAATGCTTCCCATGTATGTACGCTTCTTCTACTTTTTTGTTGTATTGCACATTTTCTGTGAAAACGAACGCATAAGGTGCGGTCAGTCTTATATGAACGCACACAAACACATATATATATATATATATATATATATATATATGATATATATAGACACATATTGTTTCTATCATCATTATTAATCATTGTTATCAACAATTGCTAGTAGTAATCATTACCATTTATTATTATTAGTAATTGCTCTTACTACTATTGGTATTTTTATCACTTATTTATCAATATTTATTTGTCGTCATTATTTTTTTAAACAAACTATTATCAACGGATTGTCGTATCAGCAACAACAGCCCTGTATAAAGAGCGCTGCCCGGTGAGCATGCTTCTTTTGTGCGGTGTTCCATTTGAAGAAGATCCGTCTCGATACGACTACGAAGACGCCACCTTGAAAAAAGAACAACTGTGGACCATCGACTCGGATCATCGGCTCCGATGAAGATGAAGACGTCGAAACGTACGCCGAAATAAACATTATTATCAACTCCGTGTAAGCTCAGCAATTTAAAAAACATGTTGATTGTCAGCATTATTAAAGCGACCCACCTTTCATGCCTACTGCGCGAATCACAGCACTTCTCGCATTCTATTCGCTTCCTCACATGCATCATGTACAATCGTCTTCGAAGTTCTCACATATGGGTTCGTCTACTCCATGTGGATCGTTTTCATTATGAATGTCGTTGAATGCTAGTCGAGTCGATCCTCCGTCAAGTCCTAGGGTGGCCCCGTTAGAGCGTTCTTGTGCGGATTTGAGAAGTGAGATGGGCACAGAGAAGTATGCTACCGGAACGGATGAGAGGCTTGGTGAATCGGATTAGAATTGAACCAGCACCGTGCTCAAAACGATCGGCATCACTACAACTGTGCTGCGCGACCCCTTTCTTCACAATACTTGAGGCATACATCAACCCCCGCTCAGCAGAAGCAGAAAGTTCAGTCAGTAAATCCATGTGCGCCTACGGAGAGGGATATATGGATGCTTTTGTTTGCTTAGACTGGGGGAAAAAATGGGACGACGACTCCTTGCTCCCAGTGGGTTTTTCTGATCAATTGAATGACACAAAGTCCATTTTTTAAATCCTTCTTTTCCTTCGTTTTAGTCCACATTACGATATCTCATCAACGGGTTGGTGCCATCACGGTGTTTGCGGCAGCGTTTCTGATCATTGGTCATCGTCTGTATCTGAACTCCAGATTTCCATTCACACTAGCTTTATGAAATATTCTCCAAACAAACCTAATATTACTGCGTGTTTGACAAAGTCGATCGATTCTACTTTCGTAGTGGCGATGTTCCAAGGAGGACGGCAATGAAAAGCTAATATCAAAGTCGTTGACGCGATGTGATCTCAAAGCCACTCGCACTATTTTGCGAGTGTTTCTATTGTGAGGACCTCCTGTGGGAGATTTACACACCAGGAATATGCGGAATATTTGCTTCGCTGGGAAAAAATCTTATGAAAAACAAAACAGCTTCTTATGCTTCTAATGAACGACAATCCATAATTCGTCAATAATCACTGAAACTACCCATTTCTTAATATTGTAAGAGCGACATCGTTAGGAACGTTATGGTGGCCTGATTGACAGTACATAGATTGTGACAAGATGGGTTATTGATGCCATCTGGTGTCACTCTTGTTTAAACACTTTCCAGGTTCGCATGAAGTTCTCCTACGTGAGACTGAATAATTTTTGGTAAGACACTATCGTTGTCGGATCTCTTTCCCTGAGAACAGAATCAGGTCGTAGAGTTCGAAACCCTTTTTGCGGCTAGAAGCTTCAATAACCTTTTTTTTAATCGTAGAAAAGTGAAATTGATGCCCTGTGGATGCGCAACACAATAAATCTTGGTGTTGTGTAGGAGTTCCTTCTTGAAGAGCAACTATTAAATTGCTTGGAAATTGAAGTCGGATTTGTGTCTTCGTTTTCCTATTGCAAAGCTTGTTTTATCAGCACTTGTTATGCATGAATGAATCAAAGAACAAAATTTGTTTCCGACAATTTTCGACACAGTTGTGGGAGATGAGATGTTAAAACAGCAATTTTGATGAACTTTTTTTTACAAATATCTAGTTCTTGGTATGCAGCTCGGACGGCCCGAAACATAAGCGAAGTAAAGGGCCAAGGAAGTGTTAACGAACGCACAGTATAACGTTGGTTTTAAAAAGTATCATCATGGCGAATTCGACGTGAAAAATGTGAGAAATCACGGACGACTATGACGACAAATTTAAGGCTTTTGTGGAAGCAAATATTAGAACAGTTTTTCGAGAACTCACAGAACTTGATGTAAACGCATGAACGATATCGAAGCTGCTAAACGTAGTTCGAAGGTCGAAGAAGCTCGACGAAAGTGGGGAGGGCCAAACGAATTGAATGACGGTTAAAGAAATCACCGTTTTAAACTATCGGCGGCGCCTCTCTTAAGCAGCCGGAACAACCCATTTCTCTACAGTATTGTGATATGCAACGATATGTATTCGCTGATACAATTGGCGAAAAACGGCTCAGTGGCTCGACCGCATTGAAGCTCGGAAGAATTTCCGAAAGCTGGAATTGCATCGAAAGAAGGTGACGATTCTGGCCGTTTAATGGTCCTCAGCTGGTTTAATCTATTACAGGTATCTCAGTCCGGGAAAAACCTTGGATCAAACTACATCCAGAAAATAAAGAAAACACACTGGTTGCTTCAACGGTTGTGCCTCACAGTGGTCAATAGAGAGGGACCAGCTTTTTCTGCATGATAACAGGCAACGGAAGGCGCAAAAGTTGAACGATATGAGCTACCAAACTCTGCCACATCTACCATACTCACCAGACCTCTCGCTAACAACACGTCTTCAAGCATTTCGAACTTCCTTTACGAGGAATGCTCCATAAACCAATGCGAGGCCGAAAGTAGCTTTAGCAACTTCATCTGCCCCCAAAAGTCCAGAATTTTACGCAACCGGTAAGAATAAACTTGTTTTTGTTGCGAAAATGTGTGAATCCTAATGGTTTTTGACTTAATATTTACTGCCTACTCTTTTTAGGGGCAGGGTATGCGTTGCGAAATATAACTTTAGTGGTGCTGAGATATTTGCAAAACTCTGGACCGCAGGTGCCTATGGTGGGGGAACGAACGCGCTATTGTCCTTTCCGGGGAGTAGCGCGCTCACCACCACACCATGCGGGTCCTTCGTTTCGCCTGTCTCTCAGCTAGTTCTATTGATCTTTTGCCATCAGCCTTATGCCTAATGGTTTTTATTTCAGTTAACAAATTTTATTCCAAACTGAGCTTTGTTGCTTTGAAAACACAGATTGAAGTCAGATATCAATTTCCGGAGGACCCATTAGTCTATACGTCTTTCTTCTAAACCATTTCCAAACAACCTAATAGTTTGCCATTACCTCTTGAATTGCACTAGCTTGTAAAGATGGCATGTGATAAAACATCATCATGCTGACAACGAATGATGAAAAAATTCTTCAACTTTCAGGGTATTATTTTGACCAACGCCGCAGGATTTTTTAATGAGTGAGAGCATATGCAGGTATGAATGTACGAATCACTCTAAGGACACGATTTCCCACCTCAGAAATGAGAATGGGTAGAAGCGTGTATCGAAAATCTGAATGGAAGTTGTAGATAATGATGGCGATATTCTACTGAACTTTTGCGGTGAAGACGAATAGTGCTGCACTTCTTTCTTTGAAGTGTTTTTAAAAGCGTTTTGCAGAGCTTCTTAAGCACATAAGTAAGTATGTGTATGTGGCAGAGTTCTACTCTGATGTATTAGATCGCACTCCTCTAGAAATAAGCGTTTCTGCCGTTTTCCCTTTCTTTTTCACTTTCTTCTGGGGGATGCTAGGGCAATAAATAGCCAGCTAAACACAGGGAAATTGGTCATTGTTAGCATGCTATTTTGTCTCACCCATGATCCCTCTAGTCATAAAATGTTTCGGGCTAGCTTCACTAAAATATCCATTCTTCGCAGCCACGCGCTACTGCTTTCAGTACTATCTCCTCACAGAAAACATGTAAAATGTAAGCACTTTTTTTTTGATGAAAGCCCACAAAAGAGCGTCGTACTTTTTTCACCAAGATGCTTTTGTTTTCGTCACCGGCGATAGTAGTAAAGAAAGTCTTCTGGTTTCCACTGACATAGATTTTATTCCACTTTCACTTACTTGCGGAAACATCGAACTATTTTTCTTTGTTGAACTGCTTAGAAAACATACTGGGTGGATGAACTTCCATCTATAGATTGCATTGCAACACGTAGGAACCCTCCAGTAACGATGAAGCAGGGAAGCCGCTGAAGAAATGGGAGTTGTCGGGGAGAAATACTATCATTAATAATAAATTATTCACGTAGTGAGTAATTTATTATTAATGATAGTATTTTTCAATTTTTCGAAAAAATTTTACCATTTTCTGATATTCATGTTGTTGAACGAACAGTCAGAATATATCAAGTTTACTCGAGAGAAACCGAAAGAAAACTGGCTTCCATTCCTGAACGTGTAAATTAACCTATCAGAAAATGGCTACATTACAAAGTGGTACCGAAAGCCAAGTAGTAAAAACATCTTGGTTTATTACCTCTCCTCTCACCCCTCCCACACGAAAAGGGCGCGTGTAGGAAACGTTTCGAACAGCAACCAACTTGTGCACGGGAACAGAGCAGAGAAAGGAGTCCCAAAGGTCCCGTTTATCCTACCCTTCATCTCAAATGGTGTAAGTGCAGCTATAAAACGCTGCTTAAGAAGGGCGGGTGTTGAGAATTCGGTAAACGTAGTTGAAATACCACCGAGTAGTCATAACCGCTTATATGACCGTATATGTGCAACGGAAATTTGCATAATTTGCCTAATGGTAGAGAAGGTGATTGCATGAGCTCGGATACAGTCTATGTGATCTCCTGTAAGGCGTGCGGAGACGAATACATCGGCGAAACGGGTAGACCACTCTGTGTCCGCATAAAAGAACACCTAGTGGGCAAACGTAAACCAAATACCCCACTAGGCACGCATACTATCCAGAGACATAACGGGAAGGACTTTGAAGTACGTGTCACGATCCTCGCACAGGAATCGAGAACACAAGCGCGCAAAACTCTCGAAGCGTTCTGGACCAATTCCAGAAATCCGGAAATGAACCGTAGGGAAGAATGCCTCATTATCGCGCATGATATTCTGCAATACATAAGCCTATTATTCTGATGGGAGGGGGCACATTAGGCTTCCATGTGAATTCTGTGCGGTTGGTCTCCACGCGACATACTCAGTGGAAGATTCATAGAAAGCGGTGAGTGTGCAAAGAAGCTATTTTGTGTTCAACGTGATTGAAATCTAGGTTTAACCACTTCTCTGTTTGGTTATGGAAGTGTTTTGCCGAATAGATTGCTGTCAACTCCACCTTTCCAGGCTCTGAGGAAGGCGAAATCCGCTGAAACGTCAGCTTGTTCGTGAATAAAGAATAAAAAATAACACCTCGTGTTTGCTCACCAAGAATACGAAGAATAAAAGAAAATTATGGATCAAGTAACTGAAAACTTGGTGTTCCTGCAAGGTCTCCCGCCGCTTTTTTTTCCAATTTTTTCAATCGGTTTTTATTTCAAACAACAATGGAAACTTGCTTTTTCTTTGACGGGAATATGAAATGATGCTGCAAAGCTCCTCCCACAGATGTGTGATCCTTCTGCTGAATATGCATATGAGCTTTTAGGCTATCTTCATTGTTAGATCATCACTATCGTTTTCCGCCCAGTTGCAGATACTGTCGTCGACCACAACTGTTTTTTAAATATTCTTCTTAAATGTCAAACTTATGCAATTAGGTTACGATGGATCGCAGTTCGATGTTACAGCGAGCCGCCTGGTTCTTGTCAACACATGAGAAATCGTCAGCTCAACCGCGTGATTCTGAAAGACCCCGCGGATTAGCTAGTGTCAGTCGAACCATTCAGAGAACTGGTACGTAAATCCAATCGCTCTTGATATATTAAAGTGCAGTTAATAAGTTTTTTCAATCCATACTAACCATTTAATGGTAACAATTCATTCTTTGTATATTATTTTGTACTGAATTCATCGTGGAATAGAGATGCCAACGATGAAGGGCAAAGGTCGATTAAAATTCATTACTATCTGCGTGATTATTCACCCTGTTTTCGTTAATGTTTTGAGTACGGTAGATATTCAGTGCAGCCTTTTTTTTCTAATAGGTCTTGCCGAAATTGCAAAGAAAAAACGCTCTGAACAGTTGTGTGCGACCGTGGACGTAACTGTTTATCAGACATGACCAACTACATTTTTCTAATTAGCGAACTAATTTCAGCGTGGTTTTTTACCTCACATAAAAATTTTGGTCCATGCAAAACTTCGTATTTTAGTTCTAGCAGCATTTCGATGGATAATCAATATCCATGCTTGGAATGTCGAAAAAAAAACGTAAACAAAAACAGCATTTCATTTCTTATAGACATTTTTTGTGAAGAAGCATGAAATTGCTGTACTAAATTTTCTACTTCGTTTCAGGTTCACAGCTACGGAAGACTCGCTTATTTCACTTGTTTTACATTTTCGTCCTACCCATATACACTGTAATAGGTGCCTGGATATTTAAGGTAATGATCACAATTATAATAGTAATAATAATAACTACAATAACGGTAAGAATAAAAAACAATAACAGTGATAAACACTACCTATCAGTTTCTTGCTCACTCACATGTTTAGACCCTTGACGGAGAGCACGACGACAGGTTAATTGAGGAATTTAACAATCGGTACGTGATGAACGTCAATGAACGTGTTTCCATATGAAATATAATTTTATTGATTCCTATATGAAGCTTAAAGCTCTCGGCGTTGATCAATCCGTAAGAGATGCGCTATGCATTCGAGTTCATTAAGCACCGTTTGGGAATGACTGGGTGCATATCTAGCCTTTGCAATGACCCGCGGTGGGTATCACTGTATCGAGCTAGTGCTGTTATCCTCCCAGACAAGTATAGTACTAATTTGCCGATCCCGGAGGGATAGAAGGCTTGGTGAGCCATGGGCGCGAATATCGATTTCACCCATGTGCCGCAGGACGTCTCCGACCACTGCGCCACACGCGCCCATTGATTTCTGTAAACGTTGATTTACCCGAAATAAGCCTGAAAACAGTAATAGGTTGGAATTATTGTGTAAAAATAAAGATACAACCTTTGCCATTCTTTTTTCCTAACTTTAACGCACTTTAATACTGATGAAATGTGTACATAAGCATCACCGACGCTACATTGCATTATTCACCGGTCAAATTTTTTAAAAGTTTGGATTTATTCTATTGCTATTAAAAGCAAAAATTGAAATACACCTGTAAGCTTCAGACAGATAAGTATCTATAGACATATAATCATAACACGCTTATGTTTAAAAACGGTCATAGACTCGAATACTCACGTGCAACTAATACACATTGATTGTCATCTATAGGATCCTTAACAATGAACACTTTCCATTTCCATGGAAGTACTTCTCATCCATGTTGTACCCATCAGTTATTTTGAACAATCAAACATTTCTCTGAGCTTCGTCAGCGTTCTTGTTTGAGATCTCTGAAAGTCAATTAACAAGTTTTGTAGTGAAATTTCATTCACTACGTGATCTGACATTGTGTCATCAGTTTCGAAACCATAATTTATTACACTTTTTTCAAGTGATTTTCATTTCAATTTCGACTCTACTCGTAGTTCTCTTAACGAGGAATATCCCTTGTTAGTGTCCCACTCTGAACATTCATGGTTTAACTACAACGATGCTGAGATATTTGTAAAACTCCGGACCGCAGGTGTCTGCGGTGGGGAACGAACGCTCTATTATCCTTTCCGGTGGCTAACGCGTTCACGAAGGAAACAATGCGAGTCCTTCGTTTCATCTGTCTTTCAGCTAGTTCTGTTGATCAGACACCTGCGGTCCGGAGTTTTGCAAATATCTCAGCATCGTTGTAGTTATATTTCGCAATATATACGCTGCCGTTAAAAGGAGTAGGCAGTAAATAAAACGGTAAACATTCATGGTTTATTTAGACAAAGCTAAATATAATATGACATATGTGAAGAAATTGAATAACCTCGCAATGTGCATTCTGTATTAGTCCTGAAAAATAAGGAAACGAGAGCTTTTTATTAAGAAGACTGAATAGGACCAAATGTAAATGTTCATACGTTTTTGCTCGATAACTGTAATAATTTTCTATATATATCCGAATGTCTACCTCTATCGAAACGTTGCAATAATTCGATTAAGGTGCGATTTATCGCGTAATGCTTCATTGAACAGCATCATGACGATGTGCCAAGCAGGAGATGATTGCTTTAACTTGATGCGAATCTATCTTGAAAAAGTCGAACGATGCTATAAGAAGTCAGATTATTAATAATGATTTTTATCTTACTACTCGATAAATTAATGAATATAACGCATGGATATATTCTAGCTGGCATTTGGTGAACAGGACTACCACGCACTCGATGAATGACTTCACAAATGCTCTCGTCTACGCATTCAGGTGAAAAATGCTTTATTTCTTCCCGGCAATTATTTCCATTTCAAAAATGTTGTTTGAATGTTTGAAAGCATGAAAATTCCAACAAAAGATTCTACAGAATCAGAATAAAGAATCAAAAGAACAAAAAAAGAAAAATTACCACGAAGTCTGATTCGTTTAATCAACTATTCTGAATCAATGTTCACTCTTTTATTTACTGCCTTTTACAAGTTTTTGCGGCAGGGTATTATTTGTGAAATAACCACAATGATGCTGAGATATTTGCAAAACTCCGGAGCGTAGGTATCTGCTGTGGGGAATGAACGCGCTATTGTCCTTTCCGGGTAGTAGTGCCGTGAAAACTTGTAAAAGGCAGTAAATAAAAAAGTGAACATTGTGAACTTCAACTATGGCTTCAGCTTAACTGGGTTCAGTGCCGATTTCGGCTCCCCAGATCAAACCCGTTGACGGGTGATTGCTCATGGCAGTGGTCGATTGAACTAGCTGAGAGACTGTCGAAGCGAAGGACCTGCGTGGTGTGGTGGTGAACGCGTTACACCCAGGAAAGGACAATAGCGCGTTCGTTCCCCACCGCAGACACCTGCGTTCCAGAAATTTTGCAAATATCTCAGCACCATTGTGGTTATTCTGAATCAACTAATTATTAAGTATTACAGGGTATTTGATGCTAAGAGGTTTCTTGTACAGTAGTAATGGACGATTTTGGGTTTTGATTTGCGGATAATCTGAAGAAATAAAATTGGAAGCGTGGTTCAGCTTATTTCTTCCAATCCATGGCTTTCAATTTAACAGTTTTCGAATTTCATAGGGGTTATTTTTTAGATAATCCTTTACAACCCAGCGGAATGCGTTATACCGAATTAAGATTAAAGCGTTTGGCGTTGACCAACCCCTGAGAGATGGGCCATACATTCGTCTTCATTAAGCATCGTTAGAGGTGATTGAATGCATATAACTCTGCAACGATTCGCGGTGGCCTACCGAGGGATACCGATGCATCGAGCCAGTGCTGCTATCCTCCCAGACAAGTCTGGTAGCAATTTGCCGATCCCAGAGGGATGAATGGCTTCGTGAGCCTGGAGCGAGAGATCGAACCATAGATGACGTATTAAAGGGTGCCTGACCACTAAGCACTGCGCTAAATGGGTCTCAAAAAATGTTGTACTAAGAGGAATTATTTGCTTATTCGCCAACTGTCTGATGCTGGATAGCAACCCTATTCAAATCTTAGACTCCTAGCTAGGCTTCCTGATGGAAACGCCGGACCCCTTCTCAGCTTGGGAAACCTTGCCAGGGGGATTTGTTCCCCCGGTGTACATCGCAGTACGACACCCAGGAACACCTCCCAGCCACGATGTGCCGGCAAAGCATTGGGAGGGGGATAACTATATGAGGAAAGATAATAGTTGCTTTCACTTATAGTTATATTTTTTCCAGCGTTGTCCCGTTGAAGATGAAAAACTAGAAAGCATTTAAGAATGTAAAATCCGAGGAAAACGGCAAGAACAAACGAGAATCTTGCCAGGACACTTTTTTTCTTCGTCAAATTTCGTGCTTGCCTTTTGTGCTCTCCAGCCAGATTTTTCTTCACTTCATCCAATGTTTATGAATATTGTATTAACGAGAAGATTCAAATACGAGTGTTGAATTGAAAACATGTTCGGTTTATTTGGACATTATGAAGAGCACAATAGAGAATTTGCTGCTTTTTGACGATGTTCTTCATCAGCCTTAGCAGTAGAATTATTCGCGCTCGTCGTTCAACACCAATTGATGACAGCTCATTAGCATATTGTGTTCATTCGACGACGGAAGCAAAATGAATGGGTTTAAAATATCCTCCTATTATTCAAGCATAATTCAACTCTTCTTTCGACAAGAAGGAACACTTGGATCATTTCAAAGATATAGCTACTAGCTGACCTGTTAAAAAACATGCAACACCGACCAAGAAATTAGGTCTCAAAAAAATAAAAATGGGGAATCCTGTCGTGCACAGGAGTCCTTTGGATAGCAGTAGATACAGTTTTCAATCAATTTCGGTTCATCAATTGAACAGCAAAGTTTCTTGTTTTCCCACGTGATATATTTAGATCGATGTTTTATCGAGAACAGCTCTGTTATGGACGAAAGGAGAACGAGGACCGCTCCCACGAGTTATGCCATACGGCTGCATTGACCTCTAAAACCAACTGACCAAGATTAAATCTCTTCAGATTTCCATGACATTTGTAGTCAACCAGTCTTCTAAAAAATCAAATTGCGTCCATAATTGTGGCATGTTTTCATGATCTTAACAATGAAAACATTAGTACATTGTAATATAAACGCATGTGGGAAAACAAGAAACTTTTGCTGTTCAATTGATGAACCGAAATTGATTGAAAAACTGTATCGACTGCTATCCAAAGGACTCCTGTGCACGACAGGATTCCCCATTTTTATTTTTTTGAGACCTAATTTCTTGGTCGGTGTTGCATGTTTTTAACAGGTCAGCTAGTAGCTATATCTTTGAAATGCTCCAAGTGTTCCTTCTTGTCGAAAGAAGAGTTGAATTATGCTTGAATAATAGGAGGATATTTTAAACCCATTCATTTTGCTTCCGTCGTCGAATGAACACAATATGCTAATGAGCTGTCATCAATTGGTGTTGAACGACGAGCGCGAATAATTCTACTGCTAAGGCTGATGAAGAACATCGTCAAAAAAGCAGCAAATTCTCTATTGTGCTCTTCATAATGTCCAAATAAACCGAACATGTTTTCAATTCAACACTCGTATTTGAATCTTCTCGTTAATACAATATTCATAAACATTGGATGAAGTGAAGAAAAATCTGGCTGGAGAGCACAAAAGGCAAGCACGAAATTTGACGAAGAAAAAGTGTCCTGGCAAGATTCTCGTTTGTTCTTGCCGTTTTCCTCGGATTTTACATTCTTAAATGCTTTCTAGTTTTTCATCTTCAACGGGACAACGCTGGAAAAATATAACTATAAGTGAAAGCAACTATTACCTTTCCTCATATAGTTATCCCCTCCCAATGCTTTGCCGGCACATCGTGGCTGGGAGGTGTTCCTGGGTGTCGTACTGCGATGTACACCGGGGGAACAAATCCCCCTGGCAGGGTTTCCCAAGCTGAGAAGGGGGTCCGGCGTTTCCATCAGGAAGCCTAGCTAGGAGTAAACCAATAGCAGGACCCACCACCGTCTTGGTACTAAAGTCGCATAGAGGGAAATCTCCCTCTGATCCACAAGGGGTACGACTGCCTGTGGTGGTGAAGAGCTGGCTTTGGCCTAGCTGACCTCGAGATTCCAGTGTACCACAATAGCTTAGCCAGCAAATCTCCGAAAAATGGCGATTATGCCGAGGCCAGCACAATCAGTGAGGACTGGCCATTCAAATATCAAGTAGGTATCATATAGGTATCCTCCTCTTATGCTTTCGTACCGTTATTCTTTTTCGTATTCAGTGTCTTCTATTATAGTACTTCGTAAAGATATGACCACTCATCTAGCCTAGTATATGTGAGATGCAACCACCAGGATCCTGAGATATGAGCAAAACTCGCCACCAATGTGTCCTTCGAACCTGCTAATGCTATTACCGAGGGATCACGTAAATCCACCACATCAACGAAGGCCCTTGCTTTGCCTTTCTTTTAACCTGGTTTCTTCACTGTCGATGCTATCAAGAATATACGAACCCTAGTTTACTTTCAATTTTTTAATTATTTTTTTCTAGCAGATTTTATTAATCCTGAGCTGTTTCAGCGTATACACCACAATAGGATACGGTAACATGGCTGCAGACACAACGCAGTGCCGAATGGCAACAATCATTTACGGTGCATTCGGTTTGTATTAATCTATTCCGAACCGTCATTTTTTATTTCCGCTGTAATTTTAAAGCCATATGAAGTTTTCATAACTCCAGCGACTTCTGTCTTTTTGTCCACAGCTATCCTTATCTGCTTTATCTTCATGTCGCTTTATGCCGTCGTTGTGCAATGAAAACCAAATGTCTAAAAAATATCACCAAGTAACTTGACGTCTGCTCTTTATTGGCGCACCTGAATGAAGTGAGCTACAAACATCTCCGTTTGTGTTGAAGCCGACTATCGTTAATCCTCGATAACAATGATCAGTAACCTTTTTATATGATTATGTTGACATGAAGTTGGTATAAAAGTTTTATTCGGCTAGCATTTTGGCGCCTTCGACTTCCTGAGAGCCGCGCTGATCCGAGGTGACGGCTGGTCGTTGTCGCAATGTGGTAAAACGGCGCTGCCGAGTGAAGTTCTCCATTCGACTGGTGTTCCCACTTCAATGGATTCGACTCGATGCGACAACGAACACCCACATCCCGACAACTACTAACTGTGGAACATCAACTCTAATCAACGCTTTGAAGAAGGCCAAAGCGTCGAAACGTTGGCCGAACAAAGCCTTTATGCCAACCTCATTTCAGCTTATTCGTGTAAAAAAGCTGTACTTCTCATTCATTGTTAAAAGGGTGACCCCGTTACGGGTCTGATTTCGCTCTCAATATTTATTGAACTCTCTAATGTAGCGGAAGATCGTCATCTAAGTTTCATCGCTGTCACATACTCATTCGTTATCAGTGGTCTACGTGTCTTGATTTTTCCACAGTCACAATTTCTCTTTTTATCGAGCTTATTGGTCGTTCTATGTATTCGTACTTCTTGAAAATTCGACGATGTCATCGTCAAAACATCCATTATGTTGCAACAAAAGACAAAAAATGGCATGATTTCGCTGTTGCATTAGAGTAGCTTTTCTGTGTAGAAGATAAGGAATGACAGAAGAGCTTTGCTACTATGGTGGAGTTGTGGTGCGAGCGACATATGCTGCACTTGTTGTTTGGCATGGCACAACACTTTCTCGGCGAAGTGCTGGAATGACTGTCGTCTCTACTCTGTCTTTTAAAGTTGACTATGTTAGG
The DNA here is from genome assembly GCA_018806985.1 of Angiostrongylus vasorum. Lineage (NCBI taxonomy): Eukaryota > Metazoa > Nematoda > Chromadorea > Rhabditida > Metastrongylidae > Angiostrongylus > Angiostrongylus vasorum. The sequence goes on from JADANN010000385.1 coordinate 339,630, forward strand.
AGAAGAGACGAGTTTTGCGGTCGCAATCGGTCAGCGTCCAGCGAAACCTCACTTTGCAACAGCGTACTGAGTAGAGGTATGGGTTCGTATAAACGAGGGCAAATGTGTTCTGCATATCGAATGTGCAATGCGTGCAGGAATCCTGTCTTCGCTCGAGTTGATCGCACAGAGGGTCTTCGACGAACGCGTTCAATCGCCAGAAGAAAACCTTCACAGCTCATGTCGTTGTTCTTAAACCCTTGAAGGAGAGCAGTACAGACCGTTCGTTGTGGTGTTCGCTGCAAACTCGACTTTGATTTCGGCCGTCGCGAGCGCATTACTAAGGAGCAGGTCTCCATAGGACACAACAAGTCAAATTTATCAGCAGTTAACTTCAGTTTTTGTATCAATTTTAGCACTGAAGTGCATACTGTATTAAAGTAAACGGCCGTTTCAAAATAAAAGTAATTCTGGGCAAAAACATGTTTTCTTGTATTTTAATCTAACACTTTCTGACCCAGTCGACTCTTCATATTTTAAATGGGTGAGCGGTCATATGCTTCAGAGAAGTCAAATAGATCCTACCTTCTTTATAGCATTTTCGATTCTAAAGTTGAAGTCTTTGTTAAAAAAAATCGTGGAAAGGCTTTTTTATTAGGCACTTCGGATTTTTCTTTGCATTTTCGTAGAGATTTTAGGTGGACCGATTGCATTTCCATAGATGTTGTTGAAAAGAGTACTTTTCCACGACAAAAAATCGGATAGTGGTGTTAAACACCGGAGTTTATGTTGGCCTCGGATTGGGTTTTTGGGATTTCGTCGTTCTTTGTTTTCTCGAAAGACAGCGATTTTTACACTCGAAACACGATGATCCAAGTAAAAGCTTTGTTTAATTATTACGCTTTCCATTCATTCCTTGTACTGTCCACACCATACATTACAGTTTTTCAGAAAAGTGTTTTAGGCAGAGTTTTTTCTGTCTCATAAGTCCTGTAGTGATTTTTTTGCTTCTTATGCTACAGCAACACAGTGACTTTTTCTTAATGATTGTGGTAATTGAGCGTCTATACGACGCTTCCACACCAAGCAATACTTCCTCACCACAATCAGGTTGCAAGCTGTACATGGTACATCCAAAGATGAATTGTTCTTCCACAGATATATATTCGTTTTAAGAAATCTACTAATTTGTAGAAGGTATGACGTTCACCGAAAAATTAGAAACCCTCAACTCTTTTCCTGAAACTTCTGCTTAAATTTCGTCCCAACGTACACTTTTTACATACGGTTGAATCTCTTCATATTTCACTCTTTTACGACTCGAAGCTTTTGTGAGTTCTACAGAAGCATTTCAGAGAGATATCTGTTTCATTGGCTGCATCTATTGCTGACGAATTCGCCTCTTTTACAAGACATCTGACGTCGTGATGTTTTGAGAATTCCTCGTGGCAGTCAGTATAACATCGCTATTTTCTTGCTAACACAGTCTTTTTCGTGACTTTTTTGTTTTTTTTATTTGTTTTAAGCCTTTCTATTCTTCATGAACACGTCAGTCAAATAGGATATCTTCTGTAATAAGCTGTGATCCATTCACGCGCTCGTAAAAGAACCACCACTCCGTAAATTCTTTCCTTCTTTCAGAAAGTATTCTATAACAATCATCACCACGAGTTTTGGAAGACTTATTAGCATACGCTATAGTTTTTTATGTGTACCCTCCATATGAGCACAGACTGAATAACACAATGCTATCACACTGGCTTCTATTCTAATACACTGGCAGAATGTAACTTTTCCTTTAGATTGAACAAAAGTGCCATTAGTACAGACGTTATTCTCCAATTGTATATGGCTTAAATTTTTTGTAGACATTTTCTAAAGACCGGTCTGAAAAATTTCTTGGCGCCTTTGGCATTTTCTCGTTTTCTCTTGATAAGGAGCCGATTAAAAATTGAAGCTCATTTCGTGCTTTGTCAACACAATTTAAGTGAAATTTATTTCTTGGTCATCAATTTCTTGTTATTTTCTTACCTCATCATCACGAGGGATCAAAGTCACTGTTTCTATGTAAGATGTGGAACATGTTACTAAAGATCGCCGATAGCGTAGTTCGATGTTGACGAATTCTTTTCCCTCACACTTAAGAAAAAGTAATGTGTGGAAAAATATATAGGAAGCAATGAACGATATTTAAATGGAATAAAGGGCAATCATAAAATTCGCTAAAGAAGATATTTCCTGTGTTATGGCGCGTGTTGCGCAGTGGTCGGAGGCGTCCTGTATTACATACGGGATCGATCGCTGCGCTCGTGGCCCACCAAACGTTCCATCCTTCCGGGGTTGGCAAATTGGTATTAGACCTGTCTGGGAGGATGGCAGCAATGGCTCGAGACATCGGTATGCCACCGCGAGTCATTGTAAAGGCCAGATATGCATTCAATCACTTTCAATGAGAGCGAATGCATCGCGCATCCATCAGGGAATTGATCATCGCCGACAGCTTTATCACGTCTTCCTTATCTCCTATCTACAAAAAATGCCAGTAGATTAAAAGCTAAGTTTTTGATTGGTTTCTTGGCTTCTGTGCATTGGTTTCGATGCTTTGTAGACACTGAAAAGAAGCCAACGTCTTTTCTAGCGATCGCAACAAAAATTAACCGTTGTTGGCGTCTCAGCAAACATGTAAGCTGCCTTGTTCTCATTTCTATCGCATTTCGATGCTGAGACATTTGCAGCGAAGAGTGTCAAAGCTGTGGTTGGTTTACACGCTCTATAAAATCGTAAGCTACGTATTCGAGTGGAAACTGTTTAGTGGGATTTTCTTCGTAAAGTCTCCGTGATCGACTTTGCGAATGGTGCCGTCTTAGTAGCGTTTTGTGAACTAACAGCAAAGACCTTTTCTGTTTTTGGCCTTTGTAAGCAGAAGTTGTTGAACCCCCTTTGAATGTGGAATCGATTCACTTCGAACCGCTATTAATGCAATTCGTTACACAGCATAGTTTTTCTCATTGCTCTGAAACACTTACTTATCAGATCGTTTGTCTTGTTAGCAGTTATTTGCTTTCATTTCCTTTTTTTACCATTCGATGTAGTTTATTTAGGCGAAAGTTTTCAGTGCTTATTGTAACACTAGTTAGGGGCTTGCTTCTAGACCGATAGACTAAAAAAAATGGCTAAGAGAAAAGGATAGTAAAGACCTCGGATGGTGTGGTGGAGAGCATGTGAACCTTTGGAAAAGATAATCGCGGGTTCGAAGTCCACCTGAAGTGTCGCATTTTTGCTTATATCTTAGCATGCTTATGGTTATATTCCTAATCACACCTCCTCAAAAAAATAGAATGAGTTCGATAGTTGAATTAATTAAATATAGGGATGTTAAGACATTTCGGTATATTTCGTGTAACTTCTCGAGCTGTTCCTTCAGTGAAAATGTGAACGGAATCTCTTTTTTATTTACTGCCTGCCACAATTTTTTAAGAAAGTGTGTCATATGGAATGCAACCATAATGATGCTGAAATATTTGCAAAGCTCCGGAGCGCACGTGTCTGCGGTGGGGAACGAATGCGCCATTACCATTTCCGGCGGCTAACGTGTTCACCACCACACCGTGTGGGTCCTTTCCTTCACATAATTTTCATCTCATAACACTGGTAGATAGAAAACTAGCTGAGAAACATGCAAAACGAAGGACCCGGCATGGTGTGGTGGTGAACGGGTTGGCCCCCGGAAGGGGTAGTAGCGCGATCGTTCCCCACCGCAGACACCTGCGGTCCGGAACTTTGCAGATATCACAGCATCATAATGGTGCAATCTTGTTTTTCAAGATGTCATGATCAATCCGATTGTTCGGCAATAGAACCGAATAATGATTATCATTTTATTCCACGTTTCTTCCTTATAAGGCTACCTTTTTCAGGAATTCCACTGTTTTTCGCCTTCGTCAAAGAAGAAGGAAATCTGTTTCGAAATGTGTTCATCTACATTTATAATCGTATAAGTAAATGGAGGCGAAAACATTGCGGTTGCCGTTACGGAGGTAATGCTGAGCATACAAGGGTAATAGAAAAAAAAACGAAATATGAAACTACCAAGTAAGAGAACACAGAAATGTGAGAAAGAAATTTAAAACTATAAAAAAAGTGGGGAAAATGAAAATTTAGTAGTTTCACTTGCTTGCTTTTGAAATTCACGTTGTTTCAATATGTTCTACGTAGCCTTTTTCAAGGTTTTCAGTTCGTTGAATCTTTCCCATGGCTTATTCGAATCTTATTGATTCCTCTATTACTTTGTCACTTTCATATTCGTTATGAATTCGCTAGTATCACATTTGATACATACCATTTCAAATACCCCTTCTATTCCTACTTATTTTAGAGGAAATCATTTGCCCGTTTATTTCTAAAAGGATCTGCTTGAAACAAAGCTGACCTAAAATAGGGCTTTCTCTAGTGTTCATCATGTAGTAGTCATTGATAACATGTTTTTTCATATGTCGCTTTTAAGCGTTAAATTTTAGTTTCAGCAGTGAAGAACGAGACAGAAAGTAAAACCACGCCCACATGTGGAAAAGGTTAGTGAAACTTATGAGCTATTTCTTCAAAAAAAGCTACTTTGAAGATCATTTTGCTAAAAGTAAGTGATGTTCTTATGGTCTTGTACTCTCCATTCTTTATTTTACTGTTTAGAATTTCGTTTCATTGGAATTCCACCGATCGGTGCTTTTCCGCCTCATTATAGATAGCCAGAAGGTCTTCCTGGCCATCATCGATTTACAGCAGTAGTTCATCACGACAGTAATATGTAACGAATAGTAGCTAACTACGATAGGTAGTCAGAAATTGAATATTTCGGTCGAAATTGTGTCTTCGCGGAATGGATATGGGGGCTTGTTCTTTGAGGGTTACCTGCAGCCGCTTCTCGTACTCTTCTAAGTCCATCACTTGCCATATTCCACTGGAGCTCACTCAGTCGTCGACGTGAAGGGAAAGGTATTGCTCTGGAAAGGCTAATCATCATACTTCTTGCAGGAACCCCTTGATTTCCATTGTGTTGGTCAAAAGTAACCATAAGTAGCTCCCATGGCTCCATTATCACTAAAGGTTACTTCATCCGCTTTCTGCATGGAAATGTCAAGCCCCTCTTCAGTATGTTGACCATTCTGCTGTTATGAATGCCACACTGCATATCATTGTGCGGTACCCAAGAAGACCACTCGACCACAATGATAGTTCAAGCAGTTGATGGTGATTCAACTTAGAATAGATAAAATAATAGCAAGAGCAAGATAATATTAATATTAAGACGCTAGTGAGCAGTAATATAGGAATTAAACATTATTATAGCAATAAGCGTTATTGGACAGGAAGACGTGTTGCCTAGACATAAAATTCCCCTAGTCGTGCCATTCGTTCATTAGATAATTGGTGCCATAGTTGTCTTTAATCGGTCTTTTTATATCTCTCTGTTGGCAAAAAAAATGGATTCAAGAAAGATTGATTGCTCAGCATTTGTAGAATGATTAACTAAGACCGTGACTTCATTATCACTGAAGTTTACCTCATCCGGTTTCCGTATGGAGTCTTTCAGTCTTTATAGGGTTTCGACCAGTCATAAATTTTTTCTTTTTAAAACCTAAGGGATTTTTTACCTAAATTTTATTTGCTTTGCAGACCCTAGAAATGACACGTTGGATCGTCCATTACTTGACGATGAATTACGATCGAAAAAAGCACGATTTGTACGGAAGTGTAGCGCAACTTCAGTGTTAGGTAACAGTGAAGATTCGTTTTATGGCCGTATTTGATCTGATTAACTTTCTCCCATATGAGTGATGACTGAGCTACTTCAATAATTGGGTGGAACGTTGATTTTTCCTTTTGCTTATGAGGATAACGTGGATGTCTCAATGGCCGTCAATCGCATAGAAACATTTGATAATTACTGTATTGTTTTTTTTCTGCCTTAGTTCTTGAGTGAGAAGCGCGGAATAGCTATCAGTTTTTCTAAGTCCTTTATTTTGTATACAACTGACATTGACAACATAGGTAGGGAAGCTATGCAGCGCTTTGAATCTGTTTTCGTGATTTATGAGCATTAAAATCGTTTGTGCTGCTTGTGTCTTTGTTCACCCCTTAATGTTTCTTCCATCTCTAGTCACTCGACTTTATGATAACTAATTAGTAGTTGTCATGTTTTTTGGGTAAGGCGGCTGCTAAAGCAGAAGTTAGAATGGCCTTGCAATGCACACCTGTTCGTTGGCTCGAGTTCACGAACCCGGATAAATCAACGCTCCACATTGAGTTGGGAGTGGAAAACATCTGTAGACCGTTACAAATCATGGTGCTGGCCAGATATGCATTCAGCCACTGCACTATGAATAGAGTCGAGTGCATTGTCAATTTATAGAGGGGAGGTGACCATTAAAATAGTTTTTTTTTCGAATTAGTACTGGTATGGCTATCATTAAACGAAGTATTTTCCAGGTCAGAAATCATTGTCAGACGAACAGCGTCGTGTTTTTATCGCTGGTGTCTTGTTTTTCATATTGTACATTCTTCTTTCGTCATTTTTCTTCTCAGTTTCTACTGAATTCGACTACTTCACGTCTGTGTACTTTCTTTTCAACAGTGTTGCTCTAATCGGTGAGATAATTCAAAAGAAATGCCAAGCAAATTTACTTTCTCCAGAAGCCTTCTACATATCTTTCCTAAACGACATTTGTGTCCATGTTTGGAAACTATAGTCTAGATGCTATATTTATAGGCTTCGGTGATGTTTTTCCACGTGATCCACGAACAATACTGGTGAACGCGGTGTTTATTGTGTTTGGTAAGAACAACACAGATCATTTTCATAGCTCTCCACTGTCGAATTCGTTTTTCCACTTGTAAAATCTTTAAAACTGAATTTTGCACATGTAATGACGGATCTTTCGCATACAATAAGGGAAAGAGATTAATCAGTGCACAGTCGATATCATGAACAGTATGGACGAATCAGTTACTGGTTAACGCCCACCAAAATTGGTGATTGGGCTCAAATTATTGGCTAGGCAGGCGAACAAATTGGGCAAATATTACCTACGAAAAGTGTCGTCCAAACCTTTAATGGATTAAGCTTTCACTATTTACCCATCTCGTAGGAATGCGCCACGGTTTCGCATCCATTTGTAGAGGAATAGAGGCTATCGAATGAGCACCTGGCTTGTAAATGACATAAGAAGTCCAGCATAGTCTGTTGAGCTAATATCGTCTTTTATCTTCCAGAAATGTTTGGTACCAATTTCCTGATCCAGAGAGAGCATTCTTTTTCCAAGAAAGCGGAAATGAACTAAAGCCCGCTTGTTTATTGCAAAGAATCTTGAACGACTGCGTTGGTGCAGCCCTTCATTGGGTGATCCTCTACTACATTGTTTTAAACCGACTTCCATTTACCCTCGGTATTATCAGTGCATCTTGTTTCATTGATAAGCTAACACTGGGGTAGTTACCACTATCTATTCGGGCAACGTTTCGACGTCTTCGTCTTCCCTCAGAGCCGATGATCGGAGTCGATATCCACAGTCGTTCGTCTTCTCGTTGTGGTGTATTCGTCATCGCATCGAGCTGAATCCTCTTTAGTGTACCATCTCCCGAATAAGGCATACTCACCCGGAGTTGCTCTTGTATACAGAGTTGTTGCTACTGAAAGTCGTGATTGTCTGGTGATAATAACTTGTTTTTTTGAGGACAATACATTCTGCAGAAGTCGGAATCATTATTAGCTAGCACGTAGCATAAAAAGTATTATTCGGAACCGACTTTCATTCAACCTCGGCATAAATGGTCAATGTACCTTGTTTCATTTATATGCTAACACGAGGTTGTTACCAATATTTATTCTGAAGAACGACTCTGAGAAAGATGAAGGCGTCGAAACATCGGCCAAATGAATATTGATAACAACCTCGCGTTAGCTTATCAATATAACCCTTGTTTCTCTGAGGTTTTCTTTTATGGAGAAAACAGCTTAAGCTGCTTATGCCCGTTAGAAATTATTAAAAAAAATGTGTTGTTTGAAATCTATTTAAGGGTGATAGCACATTCGTTCCCTATGGTTTTGCAAATAGAGCTTTGCAAATATCTCAGCATCATTGTGGTTGAAATTTATTTCACAGAACTGTTCGCTATTACTTGAAACATGTCCAGATTTCTTTCTTTTCTTATAACTTTTTAGGCGTGGTATTGTTCTCGATGTGTTACTTCATCCTTCAAGAGGAAATTCGCAACAAAGCATTTGAAGCTTCACGAAAAGCACGGATTTCCATTTCGAAGTACTCACACACCATATTGCAACATGCGTCAAGGTAGAAAAAAAACAGTTACTCTTATATGGTTTAATTTCCAAGTCACTCAAATATTCGAAGAGAATGCTTTAAATGTAAGTTTTGAAAACAACGTTTCACTTGAGGTAACTCGATTAACCAGTGTCCTTGGTGTATTGATGGACTCACAAGAGGCTGGTCTGCAGCAAATGACCAAGCATCTCATTTAGGTGTAAAATGAAGTGAAATCGAAACATGGTCATGTATAGTTACTAACAGTGTCACCTATATCAGGGCCCATTAATGTTGCGAGAAAGTCTGCCTTCTTCCAGTAAACTGCATTCGTTTTTGTTGCTTAGTAGAGCTCAATATGCTCTCTCATTCAGGAAAACAGTTGAAGAGCACCCAATTTTTGGCAGGAGGTGGTGATATACGTTTGCTGTAGTTTGAGCGTCTGGGCAAAATTTCGAACTTCTTCGCTAAAAGTTTGATAACGGTGTTGATGTGATGAACTCGCGCTCGACTTTCTACACCCACGAACAGTTTCCTTTCAAGATAATACGAGAGGTCTCGGAAAATACTGTTATGTGTGGTAAAAATAATATATCAGTTATTTTATATGTTGTCTGTTTGTGAATATCTGGGCGTGTAACATTTGGATGTTTGCATTAATAGGTGGTCGGTCTTATTTTCTTTTGACAAAATTTATTTAACTTCTTCATCCACTGGAAAATGCCCATAAAATTAGTTCCGCTACTTGTGCGAAAGGTCAGGGGAGTCACACATTGGTGATTTTTCTAGAAAAAATTGGCATCAGACATAGATAATTAAAGTAATTCAGGGAAAAGGGCAGTAGAAAACTGGAAGTTAATTGGAGAGTGGTTCACTCTATTTCTGATATGTTTTCAGGGGTGCGTGGTCGCGTCGTAATTCACCACTTCTGGATGCGAATTCAGAAAGCGCATTCGATCGACTTCGTAAACGGCGTCAATCGGCGCCAGTTTTAACACTTACGGTGCCATCAGAGATGTCTCGGGAGGTGTAAGATTCCGATGTGGAATTTGAATCATGTTTCGTGTCGCTTATAGAAACGTTCTATACTTGTAGTCAATACCGTTGTGAGTCCATTCTCACTAAGCATCTACTAGGCCTTACTGTTAATGAAGCGAGTAATCATATTCTACTCTATGTGTATGTCATGTCATATTCATGTTCACTTAACTGCCCTCTCGTGGAAATCAATTTATTGCTACAATCTGTGGACAGATTAAAAGAGTTTTTTTTTTAATCGTGGACATTACACTTATGAAGAAGAAGAGCGAGAGAAAAAGAAGGGAAAACAGAGCAAGAGAGAGGGACGGAGAGAGAGAGAGAGAGAGAGAAGTGCAAGTCGAAGAATCATATGGTGTATGGAAAAAGGGTTTGTTGTTGTATTGTTTACATGAGAGTAAGCAGATTGTGAATGTAAAGGCAGAATGTCAAAAGTCATTCACATGTCTTTTTCATACTATGCCTTATTTTTCTTGACAATCTACAATTTCCGATAATCGCTCATATTTCACTGAAACTGTTCATGTTTGTCTGTAAACAGTTACCTATTGTTTATAATTTATTTCCACTTTTAACAGATTGAGTCGTAATGTTTCATACTATTTCTCAGTTTGAAGCCAAAGCTTGAATCAATGAGAGAAATCTTCTTGCACTCGACGATCGTCATATCCGGTCACATCTGCCTCTATATTTCGTTACATGTAAAAGCTATAAGCATGTATCAAGTAGTAAAGTGTTTGTTGTATGTTGTTTTTTGAAATAGACGAATAACGAGCGTTTTACAGGTTTACTCCCCTAGCAAACAGAAGTAGGTGTAGTGCTAGTCACCGTTCGAGATTTCCATGTAGAAAAGAACAGTAATCACATTAGTATCACCTTTTTTGTGTAACATACGCTATTGCTGTTCTTACTTCACAAAATATCGGTGTATTATCAGAATCAGAATATGATCTTCTACACAGGTGGATATATTGCATTGAAGAGGTGAATTCTTTCTTTTGTATTACAGGAAATCTCGAAGAACTTCTAGGTGGTAGGCATTGTTGAAAAGCTGACTTCCACTTGATGAATCAATGTGAATATCTTGGTTCACTTGTGAGCGTAAACGATACCTACACCAAGAAAGTAATCTCATCTGAGCAATGCGTTACAAATGTCCAGTTGAGCGTGTACAGCGCAGTCGTTATAGCTATCCTCCAGTACAAACCGTGTCGGTCGCTGGATCGATCCCAGGATCTGAACCCATTTTTCCATCCCCTCAGTGTTGATAAATTGGTACCAGGCTTGTTTGCAAAGACAGCACCACTGACTTGACAGATCAGAGGGCCAGCGCAAGTCATTGTATAGAGCCAAAAATACATCCAATTATCTCTGTATTGATTGCTGAAGTCGAATGCATCGCGCATCCCTCATGGATTGATCAAAGCCGAACGCTTTATTTTTTTTATGCTTTACATCAAATTCATCGGACATTCCATTGCACTTGATTTGCCTCGATGCGATTCCGAAAATTCCAAAATCATAGGAAATACCAGTTTTGCAAGGTACTGAAGACAGCGGTGTCGCATGAACGCAAACCGTCATAAAGATTTATTGCTAACATCACGTATAACTATAGGTTAAAGGGCAAAAGCTTTGGTATTTATCAATCATAGGGAGATCAACTATACATTCGACTCCATTCACATCGCAGGTTATGACGACTGTATACTTTGTCTTTGTAATGACTTGCGGAAGCCGATTTATGTATCAAGCAGAGGTTTTGTCCACCTAAGAACAAGATGCCGCAACGACAATGTACGGCCTAACCCAACTCTAAGCACTGTGCTACATGTGTTATATCTTTTTTATGAAAAGGAAATTCGCTGAGCAGAAACGGCCGTACCTTCAACGTCTTTTTTCCTAAGAGTCAAATTCTCTCGTTAAGTCATTTTCAGACAGTAATTTTTCACTCTGAAATCCTCTGTTAATATCAAGGTCACTTGGTCAATTTAGTTTCCTTCTTTACCCTATGAAGCAACATTTGCGGATTTCTGGAATTGTCGAGAACGCCTTGAGAGTTTTGCGCGCGTGTGTTCGCGATTCCCGTGCGAGGATCGTGACCTGTACTTCAAAGTCCTCCGCGTTACGTCTCTGGGTCCTATGCGTGCCTAGTGGGGTATTTGGTTTAGATTGCCGACTAGGTGTTCTTTTATGCGGACACAGAGTGGTCTACCCGTTTCGCCAATGTATTCGCCTCCGCACGCCTTACAGGAGATCAGATAAACTGTGCCCGAGCTCATGCAATCACTGTCTCTACCATTAGGGCAAATTATGCAATTTTGCGTTGCACATAGACGGTCATATAGGCAGTTACGAACTAGCTGGCGCTTAAGAGTACTCGATGGTACTTCAACTACGTTTGCCAAATTCTCAACGCCCGCCCTTCTTAAGCAGCGTTTTATAGCTGCACTTACATCATTTGAGATGAAGGGTAGGATAAACGGGACCTTTCTATCGCTAGAGTTGTCGTTTAGGGGCCTAGGATTTTCCCTACACCTATGCCGAGCTACAGTTTCGTAGCCATTGGAAATGACTATCTGCCGTGCCAAGTTCCATGACTCCTCTCTCTGCTCTCTTCCTGTGCACACGTTGGTTGCTGTTCGAAACATGTTTCTTACAAGCGCCCTTTTTGAGTGTGAAGGGTGAGAGGAGAGGTAATGAACAAGTATGATTTTTGCTACTTGACTTTCGGTACCATTTCGTAATGTAGCCGCTTTCTGATAGGTTGATTTGCGCGTTCAGAAATGGAAGCCGGTTTTTCTACGGTTTCTCTCGGGTAAACTTAATATACTATGACTGTTCCATTTCCTCTTGTGTTGGCCAGATGGCAAAGCAGTCGCCTATATATCTACAGCAGAGTAACAGCCCGAGATCGGTCACTGGTGCTTCCACCTTAGACACAAACGCAATGGCAAGACTTGGTGCCAGGAATTGTCCCATTGCCCACCCTCTTATTTGAGTGTAGTACATTCCGGACCATCTGAAGATTGAGCAGCTTAAGCATTCTTTTAAGAGTGCCATCAACTGCTCTGTCTTGAAGCCACACATGTTTATTTCTCCTTCGTGCTGCATAAGGAGTTCGAATATGGCTTTGCATTACGGAGTCATTCGATACGTTGCTAAACAGCGCCGTAACGTATAGCGACTCCATCACGTACACGTTATTAGGAGACGAGTTACATTGACGTTCTAGGAACATTTGGGTGCTCGTGACGCGGGCTGGAATGTGTTTCAACTGGGTAAATATTAGGGTAAAAAATCACGTTATCCTATCCGTTGGCCCGTCTACACAGCTAGTGATTGCTCTGACCTTGAAATAACGATGGGTCGGTAGACACAAGATCATCGCTGGATACCAAGTTATGGTTTTAATAAGTAAGTACAGGACGGAACATGTTGGTAAGTTAACTTTGAGTTAAGAGATAACTGATGGTTTAAACCAGCCGTTCTTACCATTTTTAACCCATTGGTTGTTTAACTTTCGGTATTGACTTTTAAATTCCTTCTAAGACGACGGACGATAAAGTGAAGCATCTTCAAGGTGCTTTTCCGTTATCTCAACATCTAACTGATGGGGAATTACAAGGACTCTACAACCTTATCGGTAATCGATGGTCTTATGTTTTTCTACCTTATCAGCTCTCGTACCTCCCGCATCCCACGTTTTTGCACTTCAGTCAGGTTGGAGCAGTATCTTTTGGCGCGATAGTGATTAAGCATATTGAAAGTTTCATTCGTAAACATCCGAAATTTAACGTCAACTTCACTATTAGGCTCTTGCTGTCTAAAGAATGGTTGAGGAAATGGTGCCATTGGTAGGCCCCCCCCACTTATTGTTGTTCGCCTCTACTTAGCGCTTCGTCACTAGCTTTTTTGCGGAGTCCATCTTGAAGTCCATGTAAACTACATGCGACGCTACGCAAGCTTACCTTAGCAATGGGTTCAGATAGTGAGAAACTTGGCCCCACTTCTAATAACGAGCGCGCCCGTCAGGAAGAGTCATGCCTCCTAACAAGGTCAGCCTTGAATTTTCTTGCACATTATTTATTCTACTGCGACCTGATTGATGTTCGTTAGCGGTATTTCTGTGCGCTCTTGAAACCGTCTTATGCGATTTATTCAAAAGGTCTTCGAATTTTCCCCGCAAATTTACTTTAGCATTAAACCTACTAGAGTCTCAAATCAACACTGACCCACCCACTATTCTCCTCCAGAGGCGGTCCTCCAAATACTGAGCACAATGATTTTCCTTCGTCTCGCACTTCTTCCGCTTGGCCAACATCTGGTTTTGCTTCGTAGACAGGTGCGTAGCATTCCCACTCGATGTCCAGTTCCCGGTTGCTAACCTCTGGTAGTCCGCATACTTCGTGTAGTCGTTTTCGTTTGATGAATTTCGGAACGACTTGGTGTTTTAGGCAGCGGCAGAGAAAGGGTATCGCCTGTCGAGCTAAGATGATGTTTTGTCTCAGTGACAGTGCTTCTTTACAAGTCGGAAGTATCTTGCTGGTGCATCTTGCAGTAAATCCCACGACCGACTTTCTACTAACCTCGGCATTGATTGAATAATTCTTTCTACTTGGTTGAATGGTTGGATGGTTTCAGTTTTAGATTAGGGATGAGGCAATCGCCTATTCTACAATTACTCCAGGAAGAGTAGTTCTTCTAATCATCAATAGTGAGCAATTCAATCCTATTTATAGTTGTTGATATGTGACACAAATGGTTCACAGTCCTATTCAGTCCTTTAAATTTAGGGCAATCCGGAAATATCGACGTTGCAATGGAGCGTCTGATTATATGCGGCTGTTGAAACGGGAAAAAATTTTTGTTAATTGCATTTTGGGATTGTGACGATGGAATGTACGAAATGATCATAGTCCATTATGCGAAACGGGTACACCCGCGTCCGTATAAAGGAACATCTAGCCGGTAAACTTATACCAAATACTCCACTAGGCACGCATAGGGACGCAGAAACATAACGGGGGAAGATTTTTGAAGTAGGCGTTGAGATCCGACGCTTCTATGTGAATTCTGTGCAGTTGGTCTCCACGCGACGTACTCAGTGGAAGATTCATAAAAAGCGGTGAGTGTGCAAAGAAGCTATTTTGTGTTCAATGTGATTGAAATCTAGGTTTAGCCACTTTCTCTGTTTGGTTATGGAGGTGTTTGGCCGAATAGATTGCTGTCAACTTGACCTTTCCAGGCTCTGAGGAAGGCGAAATCCGCCGAAACGTCAGCTTGTTCGTGAATAAAGTTTTAAAATAACACCTCGTGTTTGCTCAACAAGAATTCGAAGAATTACTTCATCACTTTCTATTTACTGCCTATTCTTTTCATAGTAAAGTATGATGCGAAGTACAACTACAATGAAGCTGAGGTATTTGGAAAATTCCGAACCGCAGGCGTCTTCGGTGGGGAACGAACACGCCATTGCATTTTTTCGGGGGCTAGCGCGTCCACCACCACATCATGCGGGTTCTTCGTTTCGCCTTTCTTTCGGCTGTGTTTTATAGGTGCTATCAGTAATCAATCAACCATCAACGGGGCTGATCTTGGAACCACAAGTCAGCGTTGAATCCAGTAAAGCTGCGGTCCGGAGGTTTGCAAATATCTCAGCATCGTTGTAGTTATCGTTCACAGAGTAATCAGATTTGGAAAGAATATGGGAAAAAAAAAGAACAAATTGATAGACAGATAAATAGAAGAAGATACGTCATTATGTCTTCTCTTCAATTTCACTTCGCCCACGTTTCTCTGTTGAGGAAGTGATATAGTACCCTGCCGAATAATCGATCAAGCCTAATGGGACTGTAGTAACGACATCAAACATTCGCCTACTTCCGATATCTAGTTTCTATTAACCTTGGGACTAGTAAATTATTCGCCATTTCCTTCCTTAGTAACCACGCACGAGATTGTTACTATGGGCTATTTATTCGCAACAGCAAGCGTTTCGTCAGATTTCACCTTCCTCAGAGCCTTCAGTTGTAAGTTAACAGCAATCTAGTCAGTCAAACACCTCCAAAACTCTAATGGAAAACCACGATACCTTATTTTCGGTCGCAATGAAACTGAAACAGTTAGATCACACAATCATTCCACTGAGCATTCTACGTGAAGAGCAACTGCTCAGAGTTCACATGGATATGTAATAAGCCCCGTTGCATTAAAATATCTGACTGAGGTATTGTGTGAGATCTAAAGTGATAATAAGGTACCCTTCGCCGTGGTTTCTTTTCGAGGCATAGAATTTATCGAGGATGCTTTGAGGGTTTTACGCACTGAATTTTTAGATTCCGTTACAGTTTATACTTCAAAATCTCCAATTAAGCCTGTGTCCCATGCTCGCCTGGTGGAGTATCTGGTTTAACTTTCAGTCTACCGCCTAGGTGTTCTTCTCTTACGTTCACATAGTGGTCTTCTTGTTTCGAGAATGTATTCGTGCCGCTGCGCTATGCAACAGATCAAATAAACAGTACCCGAACTCATGCAACCATCTCTGCCATTAGGGCGTACCATCCAATTTTGCGTTTTGCATGGGCGGTTATAAAGTCACTTACGAAATAGCTGGCTTCTGAGAGTGCTCAGTGGTATTCTTTCTATGTAACGCTTTATAGCTGTGCTTGCTTCGCCGGAGATGAAAGGGAGGATAGGCGGAATGTTGTTCTCGCTAGACTTCCCGTCTGAGGTGTACTTTTTTCCTCTAAACGAATCTCAAAGGGCAACGGTTTTGCGGCAGTTGGAAATGGGTACTTGTCGCGAAAAATTTCAGGAATTCTTCCTTCTGATCTGTTTCTGTCTGCACATTATCGGCTGTTTGAAACAAGTTTCTTACCAACGCCCTTTTTATGTGCGAGGGATGAGAGAAGAGATAATTAACCGGTACGTTTGTGTTAATTAGCCTTCGGTACCATTTCGTGATGTATTTTTTTTGGCCCACACCACTTGAACGTTCAGAAATTGAAGCCAGCTTTTTTTCGGTTACTTTCGGTTTCATTTTATGCGCTCTGATTATCAGTTATGCAATGCAGAACATTTGTCCATCCTCTTCTGTGGGCAGCAGATAAAAAAAATTCATCTATATATCTACAGTACAGTAATGGCTGGAGCTCGATTGTTGGTGCTTCGACCCTACCAATAAATGCAGTAGGAAAGCTGGTGGACCAGTCGCTGAACATACATGTGTAGTGATCTTCGTGTTACTTGAGGAGATTGCAGATGTCTTGTATTGCGGCGTCATTTGCTACATCAATATAAAGAGCGGTAACGTCGAAGGAAGGCATTACGCAAGCATTGCTAGGATGTGCACTGTGCAATCGGTCCCACGACATTTTAGAGCTTATAAGATTGGCTGGGATGTATTTCAGTAATTGGATGAGTATTAGTTTAATAAACCAATTTATTCCATCCGTTGACTCGTCTACACAGCCGATGATATTTCTAATCTTGGAAGTTGAAAGGTCACAAACGCGTGATCACTAGTGGATACTAACTTATGAGACTTCATAAGTAAGCACGCGACGAACCATCTTGGTAGTTAATTTTAAATTGTGAGTGAAGTAACTGATAGTTTTCAACTCGCCGCGGTTGCCACTTTGACCCTGTACCGTGCTCAATTCTCGGTATTTACTTTTGAATTCTTCTCGGATGATGAGAGATAAAGACGGGAAGCATCTTGAAGAGATTCAACATTAGCTGGACGTTTATCTCGCTGAAAACTCCACATTTTTTATTAGTAAGTGATAGCTAATGGAATTCCTCACCTATGTAGCACTGTGCCGCCCGTCTCTACCAAACAACGGAAAGACATATAAAGGACAAAACGGTCAGTACCTTCTTCAATCATTAAGCAACAAAAAAACTGTCAGTGCTCAATCCCTTCGTGACGATGCTGGTTGTTTGAAATCAATGAAGTATTTGAGGAGTTCGGAACTTTATAGATCCACAGAAGAGATTATGCTCTATCGCAGCAATCATATATATATATATATATATATATATATATATATATATATATATATATATATATATATATATATATATATATATATATATATATATATATATAATTTTTATACATTATCCATAGATTGCCTATCAACATACCCTTCTATGCTCTGAAAAAGGCGAAATCCGCCGAAAAGTCAGCTTTAACGGAATAAAGAATAAAGTAACACCTCATGTTTGCTCAACAAGAATATCGAGAATAATCCATAGAATTAGAAGGGCGCGTGTGGAGCAGTGGTCGGAGGAGCCCTGCGCCGCACAGGTGGAATCGATCCCCGAGCCCACGGCCCACTAAGCTTTCCATCCCTCCGGAGTAGGCAAATTGGTACCAGACTTGCCTGGGAAGATACCAGCATTGGCTCGACACATCGGTAGGCCGCCGCGACTCATTGTCAAGGCCAAATGTGCATCCAATCACTTCCAAACGATGCTTAATGAAGTCAGATGCATGGCGCATCCCTCAGGGATTGACCAACGCTGAGAGCCTTACCCTTTTTTTATTCCTGGAATTTAAACATGTTTGGAATCAGGATTTTTAAAAATTGGACAAAAAATTCAAAAGTAATGAATTCTCCAATGCAGGAGCGGCAGCTGCCAACATAAACGATGCGTAGGAAAACACCATCATTCTTTGCTAAACGAAATCACGCTTTTTTAATTTTTTACAGGTTAGAAAGAAAGAATAAAGTGTGAATGAGCCGTAGGTGAATGAGAAAGAAAAAAGCTGCCATGGAATACACTAGAAAAAAAACGATCTTCTCTGTTTGCATGAGTCACCTATGACGATAGCCATTATTGTTTCACTGGGCAAAGATCACTCGCGTTCTACAGATATAACCGACAAACCCAAACCTGAAGTTTAAACTTGGAAAGCACTCATGGCTTGCCATGGGTGTTCAATTGAAATTTTTAATGAAGAGCAGAGTTTATTTGCAAACACACGAGGTTCTCGATGAAAGATAGAGCGGTCCTCTTTTTTCATCCTGGAACACAGACCCGTTTCCCTAAGCTCTCTGCACTGTTGACGGCAACTGTCGAAAACGTCATCGTGATCCTCGTCACATACCTCCTACATCGTTTTACAGCTGCAGTATTAAAAACAATCTTTTGTGGATAGAAATGTTACAAATATCCGATATGTTGCTACGTTTATCGATTAGTAGTCATACGCTTCTTGATTCGTTCAGAGAGAAACAATGAAGCTTTGATATATGAAAGCATAGTCAGGCAGATATAAGGAAAACAAAGACTCTAGAAGGTTTGAAACATGGAAACTTTTCAATTAGGCAGCAAATCTGTGGAATTGCATTCTGAACAAATATTTTGAACAAAAGATCCACCATCTAGTTCACAACTATCAACAAAATTAACACTGCTCAACTACACTGGTTGCTTTTTCCTTCTGTGTATGGAGATGAGTTGAATGTGAAAAAAAGATTAACTTATCTTGTTTCTTAACCTTTTTTATTTACTGCCTATTCTTTTTAACGGCAGGGTATGTTGCGAAACACAACCTCTGTAACGCTGAGACATTTGCAAAACTCCGGATTGCTCCGAACTTTCAATCCCGTTGACGGGTGATTGCTGATGGCAAAAGATCGATAGAACTAGCTGAGAGACAGGCGAAACGAAGGACTCGCATGGTGTGGTGGTGAAACGCGTTAGTACCCGGAAAGGACAATAGCGCGTTCGTTCCCCCACCGCAGACACCTGCGGTACGGAGTTTTGCAAATGTCTCAGCATCATCTTAGTTGTATTTCACATGATACCCCTGCCGTTAAAAAGAATGGGCAGTAAATAAAAATGGTTAAGATTGTGAATATAACTATAGCCTCAGCTTAACAGGGTTCAATGCCGATTAGGCTCCCCAGATCAATCCCGCTGATGGGTACCTTGTTTCACTGATAAAGTGTTTCCACGAGTAGCGCAGTTGTTAGAGGTGCCCTGCGATGCACACTTGGTCTTTGGTTTGACTCATCGCTACGGGTACACTAAACCTTCCATTGCTTCAGCGTCGACAAATTCTAACAAACTGCACAGGAAGATTAGCTGGACTGGCTTGATAAATCAGTAAGCCACCGCTAATCGCTGTATAGGCCAGGTGTGCATTCATTCACCTCTGTATTGCCTGTTGAAGTCGAATGCAAAGCATCATACCGCATCATCTTGTTCAATGTTGAGCGCTTTGTCCATACCCCTTTATATCTAATTCATGCTGCATTACCCCTGCACTCCATTCGCCTCGATGAGAATCCAGCGTCACAGGAAATACCAGTTTTGAATTGTTTCGAAAAGGGCGTTGCCGCCTGAACGTCAACCACCACCAAAATCCTTTGCTAACACTACGTTTGATAATCGATTAGAGGGCAAAAGCTTTGGCGTTGATCAGTCACGGATGAGTTAACACGCTCTCCACCCCATTCGTCAGAGGATGCTGAATGTGTGTTTTGTCTTTGTAACGATTTCCGGTAGCCTACCGATGTGTCAAGCAGCTTTGTCATCCTGCTAGGACCAATTTGCCAACCTGGACGGTTGAAGATCTATGTTTTCCTATGACGTTCAGTGGAATCAACAACCATGTCCGTGCGTCTCAGCTCAACTCTAAACACCACTGCAACCATGTCGGGCTACAATTTTTCTTATTAAAAAAAACTACTGAACAGAAGCAACCGTCCTTTAAACGACTTTTTTCCCAAAGAGAAACCGTTTTCTTTTGGTCTCAGATAACAATTTTTATTTTGAATTAGTCTATGATATCTAGGTTACCTGTTCAATTTAGTCACCCTTCCTTACCAGTGAAGCTGTATGAATATGAAGATGTGACTGCAAGGCATCTGTTAAGAAATTAAGAGACGAACAGTGAATAAAAAAGTATTACCAGAGCAACACGTAACTTGTTGTTGTCATTTCCGTTCAACTGTTCATTGAGCAATCGGATTAAGAAAAGCAAATAAAAGAATAAGAGAGAGAAAATGCGTCGTTCTGTCTTTCCTTCAAATTGATTTCTCACACATTTCTGTGGTGAGGAAATGATATTGTACCTGTCGAGTAATTGTTCGAATCGATTAAAACTCTAGTACCCCTTAATTGGATACTTGGATGGCCTGTCTTCACTGCTTATGCGTACCCCAGTGGTTCCCTGCAGAACAGAAATTAGCCTAGCCAAAGTATTGCCTAGGTCGTCAACCCTACAGGTAGTCGCCGCCCTTGTGGATCAGAGATTTGCCACCACACGACTAGTTTGAAACCAGGACGGTGGTGGATCGTGGTATTGGTTTACCCTTATCAGGGCTTTCTGATGGAAACAGTGGACTCTTTCTCAGCTTGGGAGATCCTACTGTGGATTCAATCCGTCCTTCAACATCGCAACCCGACACCCGAGAACACCTCCCAACCACTATCCCAGCCACGATAAGGAGGCAAACCGTTGAAAGGAAAATTATAGTAAGTAGATCAAAAATTTGCCTACTCCGGATACCTAATTCCCACTAACGTTGGTATTAATAAATAAATCGCTATTTGCTTGGTAATCACGCATTTCTAAACCATTTGTGATGAATAATGTTTAATTAGTGAAATGATACTACCGTTATCTAAAGTATGCTAGCTTCAAAAACTCTGAATAAACCATTATAGTCATTCTGCCATTTCTTTTTCTTCAACGATGTAACTAATAACATGCGTACGACCGTGCTTTTCTACAACACAGAAGATTTGCAGGTTTTGGTATTTTTTGCTAGCAGGTGCTACCGTTTGTTCCTTTATTTTACTGGATCTATATCTCAGTGGTGCCAAGCAGGTTTGTTTATTTCAATGTATCTAGTAATATGCCTCTCAGAAATTCAAGCACGACATGAGGCTTATCGTGTATTCAACATAGGTCGCGCCTCATTTGCATCTAAAGTGAGGACAGATTGAAGTGCGAATGAACTTGCGTTGCTATGCCCTTCGGGACTTGCAGATGTGTAGTTGTTCTACCACGTGGGGCGTGGAGCTGTGTGTTACGCCTATGCCAAGACTGAAACTTGAGTATTTTAACCTCCATTTAAGCAATATCGGCATAACAATAACAGCAAAGCGAGACCGACAAATATACGTATGAGTAAAAATAATAAAATGAGAGTGCAAGAATAATATGATGAATAATGAAATATAAGTGGGGCATCGTACAAATAGAGCAAGAGCTGTAGTTAGGTGGAATCGCGATAGGGTGCTAGAAAGTCGGTCGAAATATTTGCAAGATTGCTGAGGCAGGTACTGTTACGATACTCATCACAGGTATGTATAGCTAAGGATGCAGATTGACCAGGCTCACTCCATCAATGCATGGTGTGCTAGCGAAACGGCACAAGAAATACGATCCAGCAGTTTGTGAGAAAAGTTAACAACATTTTAAAATCGCTGCAGAAAGTGAAAGATGGTATAAGTAGATAGATAATAGAATTGTCTATGTTTTAGAGAATATTTTCTATAGCATGTTCTTCCCATTCTTCTCTTCCTCTTCCACTATTTCATGCTCTAATCATAAAGCAGTAACTGAATGTAGCATAAACCTAAAATATGAGAAATGAAAACCTTCTTGAATTGATGACGTGGTTTAGAAGGATGAGGTGGCCCATAAACCACATTCTCCGAGGAAAGGTCGACTTTATCTAAATTGTAGTGAGTTGTCTTTAATACGCTCTTCGTGTACCAATTTTGGCTAGAGATGCTTTCAAATATATTCGAAATATAACTTCAATGATGCTGAGATATTTGCAAAACTCCACAAGTGTCTACGGTGGGGAAAGAACGCGCTATTGTCCTCTCCGGGGAGCAACGCGTTTACCACCACACCATGCGAGTCCTTCGTTTCGCCTGTCTGTCAGCTAGTTCTATCGATCAATTGCCATCAGCAACCACCCGTCAACGGGATTGATCTGGGGAGCCCAAATCGGCAATGAACCCAGTTAAGCTGAGGCTTTAGTTATAATCACAATCTTAACCGTTTTATTTACTGCTCAATCTTCTTAATGGCAGGGTACATTGCGAAATATAACTTCAATGATGCTGAGATATTTGCAAAACTCCGCAGGTGTCTACGGTGGGGAACGAACGCGCTACTGTCCTCTCCGGGAAGCAACGCGTTTACCACCACACCATGCGGGTCCTTCGCTTCGCCTGTCTCTCAGCTAATTATTCGGTCCGTAGTTTTGCAAATACCTCAGCATCATTTAAGTTATATTTCGCAATACACCCTGCCGCCAAAAAGATTGGGCAGTAAATAAAACGGTTAAGCTTGTGATTATATTCGAAATAGTTCATTAGAAGTACTTTTTTTTTCGCCTAAATGCGAAGTGGGCCCTAGATTTCCTCTACTGCAATACGAGTGGAAGTGCAGAAATTCTGAGCTCTTTGGCTGGTGAATTCCTTAGTCATTGAAAAGCTTAAGGCCGAACATTAATGTATTTAAGGCTTTATTCGAGAAAACTTACGTAGAAAATCTGTCCAGCACATGACATCGTTCTGTAAGATTCTTGAACACGCAAAATTGATTGCAGACAACTCAACTTCGTGGGAAAGTACCTCACTGGAATTGAAGGCTACAAGATGGTTGACTCACAGTCATTGCGGAGATTTGCCTTCCATTTTCTGCGACAGGTAACATTGTCAGCATTCTCGCAACAAAACCTTAGAGGAAAGACCACAAACACATACTATTAACTTAAAAAATGGATTTTTTCACTAGAAATGGAGTTGGAGTATATTCTGTCAGAAAATTTGGGCATTATGAGAGATCAAGACGGATTTCCGTTTGGAAGCTAGCAGTATTTTATAACAAAACTTACCAAAGTATTGAAACCTGCTGGGAGGTGGTCGGAGTTTAGAACATTATCGGTGAACGTTGTTAGCTAAGAGTCAGGACCACTGCATAGAATGAGATCTTATACGAGTTGTAAAACATATAGAGTTATAAAAATTCACTCAACTTTTTATTTAAAGGACGGGGTATTTTTACTACGAATGGTATCAACACATGCCGGTGAGCTACCATGTCATGAGCTTGCGAAAACATTGTGGAACAATCACTGTGATAACAAAGAATGCAAGATGCATGACGTCTGAGCGTTCACTTCACTACCACCATCATCGTTGTCATCATTCTTCTTGCTTATCATCATAACCGTTCTCTCGCCTTCATTCTTCAACAACCTTTCCCATCTACCACACATATGCTACTTCCAACATTCACTCCATTTTCTTTCCTCGACCAATTAGCAATAATTATTTTGTTATAACCGTTCCGTGCAATATTTATATATATATATATATATATATATATATATATATATACAAATATATATTCGTATAATAATAGCAATCAATACCGTTTTGTCGCCTGTCTTATTTCTCATTCCTCAATTACTGTATGGTATGTAAAGGATAGACGGTTAAAGAGTCTGGCGTTCATCAATTCCGCAAAAGTGCGTCCTCCATTAAGCATCGTAAAGATGCACATTGAGCTTAAAAATTAAATTTCAGCTACTTAAACTTATCAATATCAACTCAGTAATTTCATCTTCAAGGCAAGTCTAGTATGTTTTCTGATCATGGAGTGCTGAGGGGCTTTGCATGCTTATAACGCAGTATCGAAAATTCGTTGACATAAGACAATACTGTAGTGAACAGAAATTGCGATGTTTTATCAGAAGCCTTCCCTCAACGCTATTTTACTACAGTTTGTGAGTGCTGAAATAACTACTGGACAGATAAATGCTTAAATGAATGAGTTGGGCTAAGAAAACAAATTAATGGATATAGAAGCTGTTACCACGAATGGCCATCGAATCAAAAGAATTATAGTGATCTAGTACTGTATGATTAACTTAATTCAAAAATTAGAGTTATTTTCATCTTACCGGGCTTCGCTTGTTGTGCGGAACGCAGCACTTTTTCCATTCAGTTCGTTGTCCTGTAGCAAGAAACCATGGAGATCTTCGGATTTTCGCGTGTACGGCTGTCAGTTGAGGATTCGCTGAATGCTCGTCGAGTTGATTTTTCTTATCGGTGGGTGGGGCAACAATGCTAGTATTTTCCCAGATCTTCATCACAAGCAGTTATCGATCTGTGTGAATCGAAAAGTGCTCTTTCCAGATGAGGTTGGTACCAATGGGCCGATCCAGAAGAGATATAGCGCTTTCCTGCGTCGAGGAGGGGTCGAATCAGCGACGATACATGCAGTGCACGATGTTTTTCCAACCATTGCGTTCCGTGCCTTCATTCTTGGACATAGATGAAAAATTAGAATAATCGATTTACCGTTTTCTTGATGAACTGACATGAGACTACTAATAACAATACTTATTAAAAAATCTCGTGTCAGCCCATCAGAAAACAGTGAGTTGCTTGGTCAACGCCGAAGTTAGTGGAAATTCGGCCTTATGGATCGGATTTATATCTAGATAAGTACATATCGTACATACACACATGCGCATTAGCATACATATACATACGGATGTACACAGATACACACTTAGAAGCATATATGCACACATATATACATAGATACATGCATACTGCGTTCACTACGAACAAATAATCTGTGTATGTACTCATATACATGCAAGTGAACATATTATACAAAGACACATCACCCACAGTACATGGAATTGTCTGGAACAGAAATATAAACGAAATTAAAACAAATAACATGTAACTAAGATGAATAAGAGGCCCATCAGTTAATAGTATATGGAGTAGAAAGATTTTTGATGCTGTCCTTACAATACAAGTTAGTAAGTAGACAAACCAACAACTATATCAAATCTGACTAACACACACTGTAAACTGGAAGCAATCCTCTCAGGATTTCACGACTTCTATTAAAACATAGTGCAAACTCTTCAACTGTCAATATCAGAAAGCCAGAAAATTTTGCCTTCCAACGGTTTACCGCCTCATTGTGGCTGGGACGTGTTCCTGGGCGTCGGGCTGCGATGTACAGCGAGGGTATGGCAGGGTATCCCAAGCTGAGAAGTCTGGCGTTTCCATCAGGAAGCCCATCTAAGAGTAAACCGATACCGGGATCCACCATCGTCGTGATATTAAACTAGTCTCATGGTGGCAAATCTCCATCTAATCCACAAGAGAGGCGACTGCCTGTGGTGATGACCTGGGGCAGACTTTGGCCAGGCTGACCTCGGGAGAGGGAAACACGGTGGCTAAACCAGCAAAACCCAGAAAAATGGAGAATATGCTGGAGCCCGCACAACCAGTGAGGACGGAACGTCCCAGTATCCAAGTAAGGAAGTTTTTGAAAGAAGAAATTTCGTAAAAGTCATGTACTTACCCCAACTGTCGTCGATCGCCGAACACCATCGCGTTTCCAATTTGAATGAATCTTTTTCATAGAATTTAGCTTATTACAAAGATTCGGGAGAATTTCGATTAGATATTTAATGACTTGAGTCCTTTCAAAACACCTAAATCGTAAAGTTAAAGATGTTTAGAAAAACAAAGAACTGGTTTAAAAGAAAGAACTAGTACCTCCGAAGCGACAAGAAGAAAAGAAGAAGAATAGAATAGTAAAATAGTAACCTGTTGATGATGACAACGACAAGCAGCCCTACTCGAAATGTCCGGGTCTAGACGATACCCCACCAGCTAGGATAGATCACAAAATCAATCAATGCGCAGAAAATCACTTCGGGACCATTTCGGCGCTAGGCGAGCGAAGTCCTCCAAATTCGTGCTCTTCTTTCCTAGTGACATTAACCTATTACCATTTTCAGTTTACGTTTCAGTCTCTTAGAGAAAGGTTTTCGTCTCCATCTATCTTATAATTAATCGCATTTCAGGGTCGATGGTGAGAATATCCATACTCCTGGCAATAGTACTTCTGCCTATTAGCATTTCACTGCCATCAGTGTTGAATAGAGTCGATTCTGAACGAGCGCCGATTCGTCTTAGAAGATTGAACGTACGTCTTAGTTATTTGCCCTATATGATTGCTTGATGTTCAAAGGAATGCTATACCTAATAAGAGCCAATGCGCGCGTGTGGCGCAGTGGTCCCCTGCGGTACACATGGGATCGATTCTCACGCCTCTAGCCCACCAAGTCTTCCATTCATCAGTGGTCGGCATATTGGTACCAGACTTGTCTGGGAGGATAGCGGCACTGGCTCGATACATCGGCAGGCCACCGCGAGTCAGTGTTAAGGCCAAATATGCATTCAATCACCTCCAACGATGCTCAATGAGGACGAGTGCATGGCGCATCCCGCACGGATTGATCAACGCTGAGAGCTTTATCTCTTGTCCTTTTACATAGCTTTAGATATGAGCGTGGTATTGACTGCTATGTCCTTACTCCAATCAATATATTTTTTTAGGAAGAAATACAAGCGTAAACAGCATAAGTAGTGAGTAATTTCATACTTTTTGTTGATAGTCTACTAGCTATAGGCGCTTTTTCCTGTTTCTATTACTTTTTGCAAAGGTAGTACTGGTATAAGGGGCGTGTGGCGCAATTGTCGGAGGTCCTCTGCAACACACACTTGGGATCGACCCCCGTACCCTTGGCTCACAAGGCCTTCCATCCCTACGAGGTCGGCAAATTGGTACCGGACTTGTCTGGGAGGCAACACTGGCTGTATACATCGGTAGGCCACTGCGAGTCATTGTAAAGGCCAGATATGCATTCAGTCACCTCCAACGATACTTAGTGAAGTCGAATGCATGGCGCATCCCTCAGGGATTGTTCAACGCCGAGAGCTTTATCCTTTATCCCTTTAATACTGGCAAGCTTTTTAAGGTGTTTGATTCAAGACTTATGGAGTCAAGTAGAAAACAAGCTATTGTTATCCCTACTTTCGATCTCAACTTTCAAGCATTTTCTTGACCTCATAGTATTCTATACCATTATATTATGATCAACTGAGGAAAAAACCTGTATTTGACATTAACTTGAAGAGGTATTCGCTTCCATATGAGACTGTAACTGGCTTAAAGTGCTGTTATTCAGGAACTTTCTCGTTGGACGTTCAGGCGTTATCACAAGGCTTCGAACCTTTGTTAACGGTAAAGTAAGTGGTTCTTATATGATTGTATCGTCATTGTACTAGCCGTACCATGTTCCAACTTTCTTGACACTGTGTTAGCCTTTTGTTTGCTGCCTACTATAGTTGTTCACAGCAGGGTATGATGTGAAATACAGCCACAACGATGCTGAGATATTCGCAAAACTTGGACCCCGGGCCAGATCGAACCACGACTACCCTTTCCGTGGGCTCGTATATTACACACTGCACCACTGAGGTCGTTGCTTTGCGTTTTTCTCAGCTAGCTTTTTACATAACGCCGCCATCAGCAATCATTCATCAGCGGTATTGACAACATATCTCAGCATCGTTGTGGTTGTATTTCTTCGCACTGTTATTCATTTCTTCATAGACTGTTTCTTTTTAGATTAAGGTGTCGAGTCATTTTTTGGTCGAAAAATAGACTTGCAAGCGAACATACTACTGTCTTTAGAAGAAGCTGACAAAGCGTTAAGATCATTCTTCGATAAGCTGCGTACAGATCCTATGACAAGGATACTTTTCGTCATGTATCTAAACGCAGTGTAGGTGTTTTTCTATGGCTTAATCAAATTTTTGATCATTTCCGTTTCATATCAAAGTTACGCAAATTTATCGACAAGTACTTTTTCTTCTTAACTTTTTCACCGTCTATTTCATAATGAGAAATCTTTAAGTGCATTAACTTTGCCCTTAATCTCGTTCGTTTATCGTATTCTTGTTTTCAGAGTGATAATTGTAGTTATCTTGTCACTGATTGCTAAACACATTCAAATTTCACTGCAATCTTTACGATTTCGTGTGGTGATGCACACTCCTGCACCACGAAGCACTCATTTTCGAATCATCTTTCCAGATTTAACTATGCCTCATAAACCAGTGACAAGTCGTCAGTCGTCTGAATTGCAAGGTGATACGTACTTCCTTAAGGATATCATTACAGATCTTCTTTAGCTTCTTTGCACTAGTCTTTTAATTAAGAAGGACAAGTACATATGTATGTAGCATTTCTGATTTGTCTTTTTCTTCTTCTTGGAATGATAACGTTGCCTTTTAATGATGATTAATGTAACGCGTAAAGAAGGGTGCGTGTACCACAATGTTCGGAAGCTCCCTACCCTGCAGTAAACATGGGAATGATCCCTGCACCCCAGGCTCACTAAGCTCTCCATCCCTCCGCAATCGGCATTATTGGAACCAAATTTCTCTGGGAGGGTAGCAGCACTGACTGGATACATCGGTAGGCCACCGCGACTCATTGCAAAGCCCAGATATGCATTCAATCACCTCCAAACAATGTTTAATGAAGTTGAATGCATGGCGCATATCTCAGGGATTGATCGACGCCGAGAGCTTTATCTTTCATTTTTTTTTTTCACTACTACTGATATTTGATAAAGCTAAGTGGTTGTTCAACCATATACAAGCTTACACATTTCTAGTTCTCATAATTATTCTTCTCCATCAACTTTGGAGATAGTTGGTTAAGTTAATATCCCAACTGAAAACTCAGTTTTTTTAGAAAATCGCATAGGAGAGAGTAGCATTCATGCGACTAACGATGACATGTCGATCAATTGGTCTGCTATGGCCAATCCATCATTGGTCAACTCCGCTAATCCGGATATGTTCCATACTTCAAGTAAAGCCTCTCTACAACTCAGTGATCTTCGTGGAATACTAGGCTCTGGTCAGGATGATTAGTTAGATTGTATGTTGGAGCATATCTACCTGTTTCTTTGTTCCATTCCAGTTCCTCTGGATTTTCTTATTTCAAGATGTAACACAACTCTTCTGCATACCTCCTTGTAACGAAGCTGGTCCAAGTCAATCTCCAATACGTGAGTCTCACGTAACTTTATTTTTTTGTTAAGTACAATGTTATTACCTGGTATCTTCTTCAGAAACAACACGAAAGCAAAGTCCTTTCTTAGCACGAAACTTGAAGTTCTTTATCGGTAAGTCTGATGACGCATGTTCCCAACCGCTATGCTTATTTAAAATTGACGTTATTTTTACAGCAAAGAAATCGAGGTATCTTCCACACAGACCGAGTTCACAATCCAAAAGGCGCGATGAAAAAAAGACCTTATAGGTGTTTTATCCTTATTTTTGGGATTCCTAAGACTTTCCACTGATGATATATTGTACAACAAGCTCTACCGAATACCATTACAAACCTTAGCCCGAGTTTAACGTCTCTATAGTATAATCTAAGCCATATCCAGCAGGAAGCTTTAAGTAATTAAATATCTTGCTCAGTTTCTTCTGGACTTCTCTTGAAATCATGAACTTCCTCAAAATGACAGTTGCATTTCATTTCCGAATAATAAAATAGAAATAGAAGACAAAGAGTCCAGCTCAGTGTTGACCGTATGGTAGTGACAATACCACAGCACTACACGAATACAATGTTTTATGGGCATTTTCTTTCCAATAATGACTGTAGATCTCGAAGGAAAGTACTACAGCAGTTCAAGAACATGAAACACACCTTTATAAACACAAACCGAGGAGTTAAACGGCATTGACTTCAATAATATAAATTCCAAACCTACAAATGCTATAAAGGAAAAAGACGTTAACAGAGATATGGATCTGTACATATGAGGAAAATACATATAATACACACGGAAAGTACTTTAGGCAACCCAAAGATCACAGCTAATGATAGAACAGTGTTGACGGTGAGGCTTAGACGACTGTTTGAGTGCCTTCACCAGGTGCACCAAGACCGCGTGACTGCTGGAACAACACCGATACTCCGAATCCAATTCTCTTTTTATTTATAAGGAAATTCCAACACCAACACTTGTTATATGCAATGTCCCAGTATCACAGACTGTCGGAGAACAGGCTACAGAATTTTTAACAAGAAATAATGTGCCCAATAACGATAACGGCAGTAAAAATCACTGATGAGAACACAGAACACATTACAATGGAAAGCCATAATTGTTCCTGCGTTAAATACTTAATCCACAAACATACCTTCTGCATTTCGTTGTACCGCATCTTCTGTGTATGTCCGTCAAATCGTTTATAAGTGAAATCAACAAACTCTCCCCGATGACCAGGCTGTTCCTCCGGCTTCTCTGGCACGGTAAGAGCTGCTAAAATGCATGTAATAGGTCTAACACTTCCATTAGTTACTGTACTGTCAAGAAATACATTTAAGTGGAAGTAGTTCGGACTTACGCCATCGTAAATCGACGTCTGGAAAATCATCAAAATTGCTGGTGTCATCAATACTTTTCACCTCCACTCGGATAGGCGCTGGTCGCTCTCTAAAGGAAATATTGTGAAAAACAAACTGTCAACTGGGATTTCAAGGAAAAAAGGAGAGGGAAACTCCAGCTCATAGATTTCACTTCAATAGAAAAGGGGAAATCCCCACATGGTAGATATTGGATCAAACCTTAAGCAAGTGATGTTTATAAGAAGTATACTGGTTTCTTAATTTTTATAAACCCCATTTACGTTTAACGAATCCAACACTGCTGAACATTCTACTTATATATATCCAGGAACTTGGGTCGAAAAGTCCAAATAATGGACGATTTCGCTGAAAAACTCAACTGAATAAGAAAAAGAAACCTTGAAAACAAAGGCCGCGGTTTTTCAAGTTGTGTTTGATGCTTAGCTCTTAAAAGAGCTCAGCGCCCAACCAACGGCAAATGCCAAATTTCGCGCGTCTATTTGACCGTTTGATGAGATGGGAAATTCCCTGCTGGTTAGTACAAACCTGGTTGTATCTGAAGCAATTCATGATAGGACATATACTGTTTCAAAATACTATCGATAAACATAATCTGGTTTACATGGAAATAAATAAGCAATCCTTATGAAAGCAA
This sequence comes from Angiostrongylus vasorum, assembly GCA_018806985.1. Classification (NCBI taxonomy): domain Eukaryota; kingdom Metazoa; phylum Nematoda; class Chromadorea; order Rhabditida; family Metastrongylidae; genus Angiostrongylus; species Angiostrongylus vasorum. Next base: position 370,927 of record JADANN010000385.1, read on the forward strand.
TCGTCCATCTGACGTCTAGCAACGGCATTTCTTATCGAGAAAATGCGTTCGTTAATAGGCGGCTGGGAAGATTTATAACCTTTTCCGCTTTCCCAATAATTATCACTTGGTAAGGATTGATTAAACTCAGCGTTTTAGTACTCAGGGTTAATTTCGAGGATGGGATGACATAGGAGTTGAAGTACACGGCCGGCAGCTATGTATTCTTTCTTTCGTTAATGGCATCATTCTCATTACACTAAACATTAATCAGACAAAAAGGATGGTCAACAGTGTGTATGGAAAAATAGCGCCTCGGATGAAACTCAATAAAAAGTTGGTGTATATGAAAATGCATTGAAATGGCGTCTCTGACTCTTCATTAACGTTCGCTAGAATAATTCACGAATACTCCACTATATATCTGAGTCGGAAAGAAAAAGTAAAGCTTGTCTATAGAACTAAGCAGAAAGGAAAGAACGCTTCCTGTAACTACAATGGGATCAACAACAAATTGAAAAAGAGAAAAAGAAAATACGAAAGGCTTAGCGCCAAAACCAAGTAAAATTGAAATTCGACTATGAAAAGCTACCATCGTTGGAGTATTTTTAGTAATGCGCTGCAAAACTTGATACGTTATTCCGTTTATAGAGAAACACTACACTACATCTGAAGGGAATTCGGCCTTACCCAGGCTACTTCCCTATATCTCTTATAGACGAAGTATCTTAATATAAATACTACCAAGAAGCAGCTTATTTTGGATGGAAATAAAAGAACAATTACTAGTAATTCCATATTACAATATCCCACGAATAACTATTCCAATCAAAAACACTATTTAAAAAACGATCTCTCTTGATATCATCTCTCCAGCTTACTGTAGCACAAAGAGATTCCTGTGTTCGAAATGAGATGTAGACAAAATGCTTCAACAACTATTAGAATTACAGAAACTTATCACGTATTCGAGATTTTCACCAATAAGCTTGGCACAGTAATGCGCCCTTCTGCTGTCCAAGTTCTGAGATCTGCCCCAAATGGCTAATTATTATCCAACCTCTCTGTTTCCGGTTCTTTACGAGTTCTTCACTCGAGGCCTGATAGAACCACTGACAAAAGACAGCTGCGTTAGCATACAGAGAATAAAAGTATAAAGCTCTCGGCGTTGATCAATTCCTGAATGATGCGCCATGCATTCGACTTCAATAAGCATCGTTTCGAGGTAATTGAATGCATATCTGGCCTTTTTAATGACTCACGGTGGCGTATCGATGTATCGAGCCAGTGCTGCTATCCTCCCAGACAAGTCTGGTACCAATTTACCGACCCCGGAGGGATGGAAGGCTTGGTGGGCCAGGGCGCAGGAACTGACCCCATGTGTGCTGCAGGACGCCTCGACGCCTCTGACCACTACGCCACATGCGCCTTGCGTTAGCATATAATGTTTCAAAAATTACTCCGAAGAACAGAATATTTCTAAATAACTGAAGAACACCGAAGGGCCGCAAGAGTTCAAAATGTTTTGATGCCTCACTTCGGTTGAGTTGCACAGCGAGTCCGCTGTTCTATAATACAAAGAAATTAAAGCATACCAAAGGTAGTTAACACAACATTTAATGTTGTAAATAAGTTGGACGAGGTAACATGGTAGTGAAAAAAAAACCAACGATGGTTGATATAGGCAGTTCAACAATGCATGCATAAAAGCGATCTACAACTGAAACTAGAAATAACGGCATTCACGAAATACGAGTTTGATGCCTTCTTCAGGCTGAACCAAGTGAACAACTCCATGGCTTTAACCATGTATACAACGAATGCTTAGCTTAGCAGAGGGGAGCTATTGGTCGTGGTCTAAGGATCTTCACAGTGTCGAAGATTCAGTAAAAAGAAAGGTGTAATTCTGCACTCATTTGTAGACACTACAACTCTTCCCACTACAACGTATGCATTGGAAATCTGAACGATGAGTAGGGTGGATGAAGGCGTGAAAATGCTCATATCTCTCAAGTGAATAAAACCCGTTTTACAATCCTTACACGAGATAGGCAAGACATTACTAGCCCCTGCTCAAATAATACAATGATTGATGAAAGTTATACACCACTGAGGTCATTTCAAAGGTTCATACAAGAAAAAGAGATCAGCATCAACATCAGGAGGTCAAGTCAAAACTAAAACTAAATAGGTACCGCCAGTCTCCTAGAAGAAATCCACCTTCATGTGGTGACAGTTTGGAGACATGTTGTCACACATATTTAGAGATTCCAGAAGATTCATTAGTTCCAAAAATATAAGAAAAGTCAGATGAGAACTGTAAGGGATCACCAGAAGACTCACATTTGGTATGTGCACACTTACCTAATATGATTCCAATCGATACGTCTGAAAAATATACACTGCTTAATCTCTTCCAGACCTCCATTGTGACCCATTCGACGTTCCGGTTCACAACAAAATCGCTTAATCGTTGTCTTCGCGTCAACACTTATGGGCATCTCAGGTGGGAATACCAGAGTCTGCTGCCAATTTACCACTTTTCGGTAAGTCTCCTGTGGTGTCTCCGAACAAAACGGTGGATATCCTAGACAATAAAACGAGTGAAGCGCAAAAATCTGATCAACAGCTCCTGGATTCAATAATCCTAGTACGAACTTGGTATGGGTATTGACTTACTTACCAATAAGCATTTCATATAAAATAACACCAAGACTCCACCAGTCACAACTTTTTGTGTAGCCATTTGGTTGGAATACTTCTGGCGCAATATAATCAGGAGTACCAACCGTTGAGTATGCCTAAACATTGTACAATAACGCAAGTCAACGGAAGCCGACAACCAACAAGAAATACGTAAATATTACTGAATAAGAAGAGACATCACTAGAAATTAACAAAGACTGTGCGATAGTACCACTTAAATCACATCAAAGAAGTTTCGATGCCTCGTGAAAATTACAAAAATTTGTGGTTACAGTGCTCAAATGACTTATTTTGTACAATCCTTGTACAGTGTTCGTTAGGAAACTAACTAATCAATGAAACGAGTGAAAATGACTCCTCTCAACGGTTTAGCGCCTCATAGTGGTTAGTTCTTCCTGAGTGTAGGGCTGCGATGTAAAGCGGTGGATTCATCCCCTCACCAAGGTCCCCTAATCTGAAAACCAGTCCGGCGTTTCCATTGGGAAGTCCAGCTAAGAATAAACCAATACCAGGATCCACCACCGTTCCGGTACCAAACTAGTCGTATGGTGGCTAATCTCCCTCCGATCCATAATGACGGTGATGGTGACAACGTGGAGCTCACCTTGATTAAGATGACTTCGACACTCCATGGACCACAATAGCTAAATCAGTAAAACTCCGAAAAATGGAAATTATGTTGAGACCGCACATCCAGTGAACATGGGCGATAAAAGTATCCACGTGAAGATGACTACTAATTGGACCTCCCCCTAGAACTAACCTTGAACAAATATCAGATAGTGGAATTTTCCATCTATCCTTCTTCAAATTTGAAATAAATAAAGAAAAACTTGCGATGAGAGAAAAGATGAAACTAACATAGGCCCTCCGATTCTTCTTCCATGTCTCTGCCTTACGTTTTGATTCGACTGGTTTGGAAACGAAATCCGGAGGCAGTTGAGAAGGCCAGTTTCTGTAGTGCTCGGTGCGATGAATTTTCTTCAGGCCGGTACATAAGCCAAAATCTGATAATTTAACATGACCCTAAACTGGACGTATTTGTGGAGCGCCTCTCATCAAACTCTATTAATCATATAAAGAAATAAAAGTGGAAACAAAAACAAACCCGTGCATCAAGGAGCAAATTATCAGGTTTTATGTCGCGATGAATGAAATCTAGATTGTGGATAAACTGGATAGCGAGTGCTGCTTCAGCAATATAAAACTGTGCTGCTTCCTCACTTAAAGTGTCCTTTTTTATAAGCAATGTCATCATGTCACCTGAAAGTAGGAATTCAAGACCACATATTCAAAGATAATTTAGAACAAGTAAGAATGAGTACTTGTGTAAATTTTTAAGTCATGAATAATAGTACAAGGCGACAAGAATTTCTTCATCGGCTACGGACTTCTTGGCCTTTTGACAATGAAAAATAATTTTTCAATAACAATAGCGCATTACGTGTTGTAAACATGACAAAATTGTAGAAGAGACTTCATTCTCACATTCTACGAATATAAATGACATATACACTACCAGTTAGTGTTACTATGGCCCGTCTTGCAAATGCATTGCTGTCAGCACTTGAGGGTATCCTGCACTCTATGTTGGGTCTATCTAGTTGTTTTTCACACCCGCAAATTCCATACAGTGACCACAGTGGTTAAAAACGAAACAACATTTAATTGTTAATCAAATCACCGGCCAAAGGACTTTTTTCCAAAACAGGTTTTATCCAAATCAGAGAATGGTTTATCTGGCCTCACTCCTACTATTTTAATCCGCTTTCGATTACCTATCAAATGAATATACATAATGAGGTTAAACTTTCTGGAATGTAATAAAGTGGGAATCGACAATATGCTACTATTAACCCTCCCAACGGTTTACCGCCTCATCGCGACCCGAAGGTGTTCGCGGGTGTCGGGCTGCGATGTACACGCAGGTGCTCACCGTAGGCAGGGTCTCCTATACTGGGAAAGGGTCCGGCGTTTCCACCAGGAAGCCTAGCTAATAGTAAACCAATACCAGGTTCTACTACCGCCTTGTAACAAAGTCGCATGGTGGCAAATCTCCCTCTGATCCACAAGGGCCACGGCTGCCTGTGTTGGGGACGAACTGAGGCAGACCTTGGCTAGGGTGACGCCGGGAATCCAGGGAACCACAATGGTTTAACCATCAAAAACTCCGAAAAAACGGAAATTATGCTGAAGTCCGCACAACCAGTGAATACGGGCCGTCCAAGTATCCTAAGTCATTACCATGCTTTGGTCAAAACGGAGTAACGGACAACACCAGAGTCCCCACACCGGGAATTATGGCTTAAATATGAACAAAGTAAAACGAAAAAAGCTTGAAAAAATAGAAGCATAATGGAGTCAGATAAGATGTTGCCATCATCTTCAATCTAGTAAAAAATGCAAATACCGAACGAAGATTAGACACATGCCTACCTCCAGGTAAGAACTCCATAACGAGATACAAATTAGCGAAATCCTGGAATGAATAGTACATCTTTACTACCCACTCGCAGTCCGCTTCTGATAAAATGTCCCGTTCAGCTCGCACATGGGCAGTCTGTTCCTTCTCTAACATTTCACTTTTCCGAAGGATTTTCATTGCATAGATATGACCACTATCGATCTTCTGCACCAAACGAACCTATGAATAGTAGACAACTGTGCATAGACCTCAAACGTTCGCTTAAAACGGCATTTTGTCTTAGAGTGGTGGTAAATATTTCAGTGAACGCTAGAAATAAGATGAGAACAAACGAGACATGTCTTCGAGATAAAGGCTAAAAAGGACAAATCTCTCGGAGTTGATCAATCCACAGGGGGGCACCATGCATTCGACTTCATTGAGCATCGGAGGTGAGTGAATGCACATCTGACCAATATGACTGGTGGTGCTCCATCGATGTATTGAGCCCGTGCTGCTATCCTCCCAGACAAGTCTGGTACCAATTTGCCGACTCCGGAGGGACTGAAGGCTTGGTGAGCCTAGGGCGAGGGGATCGATCCCAAATGTGTTGCAGGGCGCCTCCGACCACTGCGCTATACGAGCTCTAAAACAAAATTTAAAAAAAAGCCCAAAGATAGGGGAAAACAACCTCTCCGAATGCTCCACGTCCTATGACCTTCAAACTTTCGAAATCAGTTACTTCTAGGCGAGTCCTTTTCAGACGAAGGAAATCCGTCTCTTTCGCGTATTGAATCTTCCGTCGTTTCTCCTTTTCATCCTCACTGATGCCTGAAAAGTCGATAACAGAGTCATAAGTTATAATGTCAGCATGAAGAAATGGAACCAAGTAAGTACCTTCAGCTGTCATCTTCTCTTCCAATCGTTTAGCCCGTGATTCACGTTCAATAGCCTGAGTAACGACTTGTGCATAATACGATTCGATTGCTAGTCTCGTTCGACTTGCCTTATCCCTCATGAATTGTGATATGACAAGCTTCTCAGTCATTTCTAGCAATTCTAAGCGGATGAAACTAGTAGGTTAGGAAGTTACCACATATTTGAACAAATGGAGAGTGTAAGGACACAGAGCGTTACGAAGGAACGGCGAGAAACAGGATCATTGCAGAGGAAACCCATGGGATCTCACGGAGGAATCAGCTGTGTGATCGCCGTGGGACTCCACGCGCACGTTTGCTCGGGACATCATTTTAATCACGGTGCGCGCTAACCGCTGTATCGCCAACATCTGGTGATGAAATAATCGACTTTTTGTGGCTATTGGAAAAGTAGTTGTGGTTTTGATTAAAATACTTCGTCAACGACTGCAATAACATCCACAGTGATGATCAAAAGTGAAAAAGTAACGTAGAAAAGCTCTGAGGTCGCTTTTTTTCTGTCATAACTTCTCAGAAATTGGCAATTAGCATTCTAGAGACTGGATCACTTGGCGCTGAGATGACTTTTCGGTGGTAAATGCATTCTATTTCCTTCTCTTACGAACATAACCAAAAAATTCGTCGATATGGCCAGAAGACGGGGGTGGGGGGTGGGGGAGAGGGTGTGAGGGGGGTTGCCCTTGACTGCCTTTTGACTGAGTCACTGACTGACGCATACATGGTGTTGTGATCGAATGTTACATTATTATTGGCTGCAGCAGTCACTCGAATACCGTAGCATTTCTTTCAATTGCGTGTGATTTTAGTAACCACTGTCATCGGTGTTGTTGTGTTTTACAGTTAGACTTCTAATGATTGTTCTACTGAGGGCACGTGTAGTGCAGTGGTCGTAAGCCCCCTGTAATTCACATGGGATCGATCCTTGCGCGCCAAGCTCACCAAGCTGTCTATTCCTCCCGGTTCGGCAAATTGGTACCAGACTTCTCTGGGATGATAGCAACACCGGCTCGATACACTGGTTGGCTACCGCAAGTCACTCTAAAGGCCAGATATGCATTCAGTCAGCTCCAACGATGCTTAATGAGATCGAATGCCTGGCGTGTCCCAGGAATTGTTGATGAACTCCGAGAGCTCTATCCTTCTTTTATCCTTTATTGTTCTGCTTGTACTTACTGAGATATTCTGACGTAATGTGAAAAGTTACGCCTGCTATTGTAATCGTTATCGATAGTGTGATGAAAGCTGTTAGCGATGCGATACGCGAGCAGTTCACCTCATTAACCACATCATTCAATTCTGATATCAATTTCAAGACATTGGTACATAATTCGATCCTCGAACAATATGGTCTCATGCAAAAGGTGAGCGCCTTCTTTTTTTTCCTTTGTGCTATTTTTTTTCTGTTTTTTCTTTCTTTCGGGCTTAAAAATGAATGGCAGAGTCTATGCGTTACATAGTTGATTCTTCTCTAAATATTATTTAGTTTCTTGCACCTTAAAAGTTCTTACTTCATCATTTTCTTATCTTCCTTTTTGATTAAATCACTTCTTCCTAACTAGCGCATGAGTCTGTAAGTCTCTAAATGGTCTTAAATTGCTTTGAGATGGTGTTTAACTTTTAAACTTTATGAAATGAATGGTTGTTCGTAGGGCTTATGTAGCGCAGTGCTCGGAGGCGCTTTGCAACCCTCAGATGGAATTGGTTCCCGTGCCCATGGCCCACCAATCCTTCGATCCCTCCGGGGTCGGCTAATTGGTACCAGACTTGTCTGGGAGGATAGCAGCACTGGCTCGATACATCGGTAGGCTGCCGCGAGTCATTGTAAAGGCCAGATATGCATTCAATCACCTCCAGCGATGCTCAATGCATGGCGCATCCCTCAGGGATTGATCAACGGCGAGAGCTTTACTTATCCTTTTGTGGTCGTTATTTGCAAAATAAAAACTATGCATTTTTTATGGACTGTGACATTAAATGTATCGCAAAAGACTTAGTTTATTGACGAACTTGTTCTATCGCAAACTGGTTTCTATAGATGTATTATGTCAAATTTTAACAAAGAAGTGAAAAATCGCTGCAGATGAGAGTTCTTCAATCAATTCTTTATCAGTCAGGTTCTTATACTTCAGCGGATACTTTTCCATTACGTAGTCCCCTAGAAATTGTCTGAACATTCTACACATCCTTTCCTTCGACAGGTTTTGAGTTCTTCATGTTGCTATGGAGCTTAAGAATAAACCACTTCCTCATTTTTAGTAAATTGTTAGAAGAAAAAACACAGCAAGGAAAGGAAAGTTTCGTTCTCACTTCAAAGAAAAATGGTGGAAGTCTTCAGAAATAATGACTTCTGACATCGAAACAAACGATGAATAAGAAGACTTACGAGAAATATGTTAATAGATTTTATCGATTCATTGAAGATTTTGACTGGAAAAACTTAGACACTTTTCAAAGATCGAACCATTCGACTATTTAACAGTTCTTACTAGTGTTAAATGCCGTTTATATGTGTGGGTTTTTTATAAGAATTGTGGAACGAGTTGAAATAAGAGTGAGTGTATTCGTCAGTAAGTAATGGAAATCTGACATTGAATTCCTCGTGCTCTATTTGTTACTCAAGTTTGTGTCGAGGTCATTTGTTCTCATTTGTCGGTCGCGATAGATCGTTGTTTCAAAAGCCAGTGTTTTCTAAATTCTTGCTGGAACTGAACTCGGATGGATTCGGTGGACTAAATGAACGGCTTTCAAAGTAACATATTTGGATGGTGAATGCAAAAAAATTGTTTTTATATGGATACTTTCAGCTAGTCCTTCAATTGACAGAAAAGTTGAAGCTGTAAGCTGAGGTTAGTAAAGCTAAAGTGCCTAGTGAACGTTTCTTTCGTTAGATTACACTTTATTGAGAGGCTTTGTGAAAACGTGTCGCACAGTTATTTGAGGTGCTCTACAATATGTGGTCATTGGTTTAAACCTCATGCCTTGAGCTAAGTGTGCCATCACTCTGAGATCAGTAATTTGCTTCGAGATGTGTATGGGAGGATAGAAACGCCGAATTGATACAATGGAAAGCCCCTGTAGGACACTTTATATACCAACATCTACAATGCTACGAATGAAGTTTAATGCATGGCTCATACTCAAAAAACTAGCTCTGAACTCTGTTGCTTGTCACCTGTTGTCACGTTGGTCGTCGAGTGACTCGAATGTGATTCAACAAATCTTCTATCTCCCTTGTCGCGTGCCTGAGTAGCCCAGTTAGTTCTGCTCGCTCTAGGGGACTTGTTGAGCATCATACCGTTTTTTTAGGGCACTCTGGTCAAGAACTCTGACCATCGGGTCAGTGTTCTTCCTACAGTGCGTTTGGCATCCCAAAAAATCCGTTCACTAACTTGCTGTTGTCCATCCATTATCGTCCATACGCATTACGTGTCCAGCTCACCTTATTTTCGGTATTTTGGCGTACAGAATGGCGTCTTTGATTCTTGATCGTTGACGAAGATCAGAGCTTCGAATCCTTTCCCTCACTTGAGTGACACGGGATACTCTTAGCGTCGTCCTTTCGATCGCTCGTTCAATAACGCTGAGTGGACTTCCTGCTTACGTAGCAAACAGGTTTCAGGCGCATACATTAAAGCAGGAAGAATCGTGGAGTCGAAAAGGTGAGCACGGAGTTGGGTGTTCTTTGCTCTCTTCACTATATCATCGATGCCTAGAGAGCTCCCTAAGCCGATCGCTTCCTCCTGCTCAACTTTTCACTCCCATGTTGGGCCACGTCAGTGTTCGCATGATGTTCTCGAGGATGGCGGTAAATAGTTTTGGCGAGGTGGAATCGCCTCACCTAACCCCTCTTTTGACATTGATGTTAATAGCGTTGTAGAATGATGGTATTTTGGATGTGAAGTTCTTATATAGCTCACGAACAATCGTTATATACTAAGTAGGGATCCTTGATTGTCCAGGGCTTCCATGACTGCTTTCATTTCATTTGAGTCAAAAGCCTTCTTTAAATCGATGAATGTGAGATGAGTACTGTTATCTTGTGGACGTGTTCCATCGTACTGAATCCTTTTTGAAACCCTGCTTGCTCACATGACCGTCCTTCGTCCAGTGTTCTTTCAATTCCGTTACGGACGACTCGAATGAAGAGTTTATGGGGGGCAGAGAGCAAGCGGACTGGACAATAGTTGCAGACAGATACCGAGGACTCCACCCTTTTTGAACAATGGCATAGTTTTTGCTGGCTTTTCACTGAATAGGGTCCTTGCATTTTGACGGGTAACATGTGAACAGCCGAACCAGTGTATTGATGAGGACTGGGTGGGGGGTCTTCAGGTGTGCACTTCTTATCGTGTCAGGACCCTATGTGGTTCGACTCTTCACAGGCGAAGTAGGATGTCGGATTTCGGAAAGGAGAACCGGTGGTAAGACATATCTATCCTCCTTTATTTGGTATGAAGGAAAGTGGATGTGGCTATTGAAGAGATCCAAGTGGTAATCGTGGTTGATGTCCTTCAGTCTTTTTAGAAGCTGTAACTGTTCCGTCTGGGCGTCGTAGTGCATGCTGGCGTATTAATGCCTTTCGAACTCTCAGCTTTCGCAGTGCTAACGTGAAGGTGTTGGATGAACCCATAGTATTCCTCGTCGATGTTATCAAAACCTTCCCAGTAGCTATCTAACGAACAAAATGAATCCAAGTTAGTATTGGTTTTGGGACTTTCTTCTTTTTCTTTGAATTCAGAGCGTTCTTCACCTTTCCGCGAGAAATGAAATCATACAGCGATGATGTGATACCTTGTAGAATTCCGGCACAACAACGACATCGGTTAAGCTAAACCTTCGATTTACTATGACATGATCAATTTCGTTATAGCACTCTCCATTTTGAGACTCCCACGTCCACACTGAGACTGGCGCTCCCTAGAACTGGGAGTTACCATGGTCTTGGTCGTAGTAATAAACTCTGACAGCCGCTCACTCAGCTCGTTCCATTCTAATGTGTGAGTCCCAGTGTGACGTACCTCAGACGTGCTTCTGCTTTCAAACTTAGCGTTAAAAAACTGCAGCGATGTCCTTAAAGAATGTATTTCCCTTCCTGTAGAACTTCTCCAAGTCCGTGCATAACTAGTCCACTTTATCTTAGATTTGTTGGAGGAACGAAAAACTCGAATCGGACGGTTGAAGAGACGTGGATCAATACCGGCGTTGACAGTTTTCATCGTCTACACTCTGTACTCTGTGTCCCTTTAGTCCTTTAAAATGGCGCGTTAATAAAAACCCAGAAGCTTTAGGATTAAAAACGCAATGCTTGCTGAGATATTTGCAAAGCTTGGACCCCAGCTCAGATTCGAACCCGCGATCACCCTTTCCGTGGCTCACATGTTACCCACTCCATCACTCAGGCCCTTGCTTCCCCTTTCTCTCAACCAAGAGGCCTGGAATCTGGCCTGGGGTCCAAATTTTGCCACTATCTTAGCGTTATTGTGGTTTTATTTCATATAATACCCTACCGTGAAAAAATTAATAGGGAGTAAATAAAAAGCTAAACAGTTAGGGTTAAAGTTTCGTGGCACTGTAATTGATATTATAGGTACGAGATGATGAGATGAGTTCTTTATGCTATGAAACTCTCTGCTTCGTATGAAAATGAAGAGTTTTTTCAGCTGGGTTTTCCTAAGTGGTAGTAATTCCGTCTCGTTACGAGGAAATATCTACTATATTCATAGAATATCCAAAAGTTCTTATCGTCTAGCCATTTTACCAAAATGTTTCTCCCATGTCATGAAATGAGTAGCGATCTATAGAGGTCTAAGACCAGTTCTCTGTCATAATCCTTTGTTGACTCGTAGCGAAGGAATTCAGTTTGGAACCGGCTACTTTGTACTGACAAATCAATTCTGAAAAAAATTGGAACACTCATAGATACAAAGTAAGTGTCAGGTAGTTCCTTATCATTATAACCTTTCCTAGCATTTGAATCTGTCAATCGCTTCACCTTTTTCATTACTCGTTCTGAACGCTTCGTCATCTTCAGTCTACAGAAGTATTTCTTCTCGCACAAAGGTATCGTACTAGGATGATAATTTGCTGTAAGCGCGTTTACAAGCAGTTTCGCAGCATCTGGTCTCTTTTGCTGGATCCATCTCGGACTAAATCAACCTTTTGTCACCAATCCTCTAACCTTTCCGAAGTGGTCTAATGCACTGCTTTACTCATAGTTTCTCTTAAATAGGAATGATATCGTTTAAACATGATAGACGTGACTATTGTGTGAACCTCTGCGCTTCAATTATTCCTTTTGTTGTTTCGTATCCATCACCCACGAAGATCTTCGCATTTGCGTGTCGCTTCGGCTGCTAGTTGGGCATCTTTTCTTCCTCATGAATGTCACTGAATGCTGATCGAGATGATTTTCCCAGAATTGCCTATATAGCCGTACTTTTCGTAGGTCTGTACAGTGGACAGTTTTCGTAGGTCGGAGAGATGTTTTGCCAAGGACATTTGTCCCCAATTTGCCAACCCCGGTTGGATGGGAAGTTTGGTTGACCCGACAGCGAGTTGAGCTAAGGACCATTTATGCATCACTACATGATGTTCACTAGATAGATAGTTGAACTAGGCTGTCGAATATCTTCTACATTGAGAACGACAAGAGGTTAAAAGTTTTTATAATAGTTTAGTCTATAAAAGCGTTCGATTGAAGTATTTTCTGTACCTTGTTCCGCCTAGAAGAAAATGCTGACAAGCTGCCTTCTTAATTATGATAAAATCGCTTTGTTACACTTCTTATTGTTGAAACTTAAAAGCGATTTCTTCGTAGTTGTTTTTAAACACAGAACATCATCCTTTCATTGAGGCTGTTTGCGTTTAATCCTTTCATGAAGAAACTGGTTTTCCCATAACTGACGATGATTTCTCGGTCCTTAGACCATTTCAGTAGGCCAGACCTTTATCAATTCATTAAAGAGAATTTGCTGTGTCGCAGTAACCCTATCTATCTTATCTAAAAGTTTTATGCAGTGTCTTCTCAGATTTAAGTGCGTCTAGAATTAAATACTCGAAGAGTTGAAAAGTGAAATTTAAGTTAATGAAATATACAGAAGAAGAGCTGTAGCTGAAAGCACTAACAATGTGTGGAGAAGCGCCATTTTGTCATGCTTGATGAAGTTCCACTTGTTCATTTGTTTCCGTGGTGGAAACGTCAGCGTTAAAGTGACAAAGTGAAAGAGGTAAATGTAAGGGCCTACAAAAGCCAGGATTTCGTCTTGGTAAAACAAGAGGAATTTTATCCTATAGAGGAGGATTTGCATGTTCTAATGGTTTCTACCGCATTTAATGGAATTCACTGCGAACTGAGACGTAGTTTTAAAGTTGAAAGCGGTCATCATTTTCGCAACTCATAACTTCTTTAGACGTCATGCTATCTGGTAATTTTTGATTAATAACGTATGCAAATGAGCTAAAAATTCATTCAATTATGTGATCCTGCGTCACACATTATATGGTACGGTGGCATATGTTATACGATCAAGTCGTCACATCTAGAATAGACCATGTTTATTGGTTATGTCTAAGGCAGAATTGTTGAATAGAACACTTTTACCTCCTTCGAAGTTGACTTGTTCAATGAGCTCAAATCTTTTCATATCCGTTTCAAAATGAAGCGTGTTTCCAGTTGCTTCACGATAATTCTTTCTTAATCCTAACATAATAATGCGCATTTATGTTTCGGACCGTACATCTTGATTTCAGTTCTTCACTTGCACTACAGTGCCACGCGGTCCGGTGGGCTTGCCATGTGAAAATGGCTACATTCGTGAAAGGGTTAAAATTTCGATACATTTTGATGTACTCCATTGAATAACATAGGAGGGTTGCGCGTCACAAGTTTTCTTATATAAGAGTCACGCATCAAAGGATGGAGAACGTGGGACGTGTACATTCAACGCATTGACCAAGTGTGGCTTGCGGAGCACCGTTAACCGCTGCGTTACACGTGCCACGTACTGTAAATAAGCACGTTTATTCTATCCATTGAAAATAAACTTTGGAATTTTTTTTGTACAGATTTCTTAAAGCAACAGATTGAATAGAAAGAAGCCAGTTAAGTTTTGACTGATAAGGAGATTGACTCATTGCAGTTAAACACATGCCAGTTGAGACGACGTTCCTTGTATAAACGGTATGGGAGTGGCAATAGCGCCAAACTATTTCAAAGTGACTATATTGGTTTTTATGTTTCTCTAAGGATCTATTTACGTTCAACAAAGCAAACATGTCATACGAACGCTGATATGTGTTGATACGTAAGTTAGACTGCACAACTGGTAGCTATGTCATCTTTGTCCTTTTGACGAAATCGTTCTCGTAACAGCAATCATTAATGCATAATGCTAGATATGGACCCTACAGTATCCATATTCAGTCTAGTGGTTTCCGGAATTCTTTTTAGCGCATTATGTATATTCATTCGATATCTAATCTAAAAAGAGATCGAAGCTGGAGGGGCTGAGAGCAAAAACGGCGTTCTCCGCCTTAATATTTTATGAAAAGAAGCAAAATTTCCCTGTCGGACGAGCTCATTTTACGAAGACAAACTCTAAAACCCGACGCTTCGAAGAACCACCTTTACATAAGGAAATAATTCATCGATACGACTTTTTGCATGATACAATATATAGTCGGCGTCAACAAAAATACAAGCGATGTCTAGGAATCGCTGGATATCAACAGAGTACTAGCTCACCGATCTCACCGATGTGATTTACCGCACTGCGTATTTGGAAGCAGTCCGCAATCGTTGCATTAATAGTTTTTTCACTGATATCTTGAAAATAGTGCTCAGAAGCACTTACCTTCTTAAGTAAACATTCATAAGTCACCAACTTACTCTTTTATTAGGACTGGGATCATTGAGTAGGTCAAGCGAGACTGAATCGAATATCATACGTACGATACCATTGGTATGGAAGAAAACTCATATTATGTGGAATACAACCACGATAGTGCTGAGATATTTGCAAAACTAAGGCACCAAGCCAGAATCAAACCCAAGATTACCGGGGTCTGAGTTTTCCTATTGTCTTAACATTATTGTGGTTGTATTTAACATAATACCCTGCAACGAAGAAATAATTGCTTGGATGCCTGAACGGTCCGTCTTCACGAGTTGTGCGGACCCCAGCACATTTACCATTCGTTTCTTTCCTTCGCAATCGTCATCCATGGTAATGGTTCCATTCTAGCATGGGGGACGCTTGGGAGTTTCATACTGTGATCTGTAAAATAGCTCCAGCTGCAAGTACAGCTGATTAACGCTCACCAAAACATCCCGCAATGACAATGAATTTTTAACGGAAACGTTCTGCACTAACCTTTTCCTTTCCCCATTCCAGGTCCTAAAATCGTCACTGGAAAAAAAATACTGGAATTCCTCCTTCGGATGGTCAAGTTGCGATAGAAAGTATGAAAAGAGGCACAGCTTCAGGACCTGGTGATATCACTGCGGACTTCCTAAGAGTTTGAAGCCACAATTTACGTGTACTTCTCGCAAATCATATGACAGCCTGCCTTCAAAAGAAAAAAAATCCCAGACCAGTGGAGACGTCGCATACGGCCATACTGCTCAAGAAAACTGACCGAAGAGATCTTCGTAACTATCGTCCGTTATGCTTGTTCAGTGTACTCTACAAGCTCTTCACGAAGGCTATCCTCTCGTGCATATCAAGGCGATTGTATGAGGCGCAAGAAGTGGAGCAAGCAGGATTTCGACAAGGGTTTTTGCTGCATGGACCACATCCAAACTGTGCCTAAGGTCATAGAATTCGTCGGGAATGCCACAGCATTTGACGGTGTCGAAACGAGATGCAATCCTATCAATGCTCATTGAGCAAGAAGTGGACCCGTTCTACATAAGAACTCTGCCTAGCTTTTATCAGAACTGCTCTTCGAAAACATAGCTTTTCTATCGACCTGTTATCATATCCATAGGAAAAGGGCTTTGACAGAAGAACACAATATCGCCAAAGCTGTTTAATGCTGCACTGCAGTGGATAATGAAATCATTCGATTGGGATGAGAAAGGCATACGTATTGATGGATCATCTTCTCAAGAAACACCGGCGAAGTAGAGACGATGATAAACGAGCTCAATGAAGTGCGAAAAAGAGTGGACTACGCATAAATAGGAAGAAGACCCAGTTTATGAGAAGCCCATGGTGCCAAGGCCAACAGATTAATCGGGTTATTTCTCTGATTGTAGAAATCAATGGCTACGTGTACCTTGGGCGATCAATGGACTTAGAAAGTAACATTAAGGAGAAATTAGATAAAAGAAGAAGAGCAGTTTGGGCTTCATTCGAGCCTCTGAATAAGCTACCGACCAAATAAAGAATCCAAAAATACGCGCTCACCTTTTCGATTCAACGATACTCTCAGTCCTCTGTAATGGTGAACAGACGTGGTGTGATATTTCAACCACGTCAAGGATACTGCATACTACTCACACAGAACTTAAACGATGTCTTCTGAAATATAACCGGCGCACTCACTATCTAGCCGGAATGCAAAGCTCCAATCTTTGAAATCTGTCCCATCTTCGGGATCCAGGAAAATATACATCGATAACGAAACACAAATGGGCCGCTAACTTAAGAAGAAGAACGGACATGAGAAAATAACAGGCAGTAAATAAAAAGTTGCGCAAAATCATATTGTTTCGGTGAACTAGTCGTTGACTTCATCTGTGAAATGAGTCAGTGGTATTTAGATACTATCTTCTACGACCAGTCTCGGAAGGATTTGAGTAACTTAGAATTTCCTTCATTTCTTTCATGTTCTTGTAACCACAAGGGTAGTAAAGTTCCTGTAAGAGGCGAGCTTTGAGGGAATGTCCTATTCTCATTGATATATTAAAGTTATTGCTTATCGCACGCAATTTTTCCTTGGATTACGAGATAAAAACTGCTGTAGCTTTACCCTGCAATCATAATAGATAGAATAGATCTCATGAATCAGTTTTCCTCCGGAAAACCGCTGGAATGATTTAAGTCATTAGCCACTGTACTCATTTTTAATCCGCCGAAAATTCACAGAAGAAGAAATGAAAGCTCAATACAATCAGAGGAGTATAAGAAGATTTCTTTCATAAACTTACTTGCTTGGATACTTGGACAGCCCGTCCTCACTGGTTGTGCGGGCTCCAGCATAATTCCCGTTTTTTCGGAGGTTTACTGATCTGGCCATTGTGGTTCTTTGGAATCCCAAGTTCAGCCTAGCGAAAGTCAGCTTCAGGTCGTCATCACCACAAGCAGTAGCCGCTCTTGTGGATCAGAGGGATATTTGCCACCATGGGACTAGTTTGATACCAGGACGGTGGTGGATCCTAATATTTGGTTCATTCTTAGATGGGCTTCCTGATGGAAACGCTGGATTCCTTTGGTCCCAGGTTGGGAGACTCCTTCCAGGGGATGAATCCTCGCCGTACATCGCAGTCCAACATCCAGGAACACGTACCTGCCACGATGGGGCGGTAAACCGTTGGGAGGCTTTCATAAACTACAACTTAAGTACATGATCGGTCCTAGTATGTGACTAACAATGGAAAGTGAACAATCGAAAATAACAATAACTATATAGTACATGTGTCATGGGGGTTGTCGACCAAGACTTGGTGCAGGTATTCACACGGGATCTCCCATGCACCTTGGAAACATTAAGTGAGTAACTAAATTGTACGTGTCTAAATTACTAATTGTTTGTGACTTTAACCCTATGTCTTTATTTTTTTGTTTAACATTGAACCTTACAAGATGTAATAAGTGAAATTAGTTTGACTGGGATCCGGAGTGGTAGCCAATTCAGCTCATTGGCTGCGACTCGCTGCAGCGTACAGTGTAGAAGTTGCTGATAATCTCCGAACAGTTGATGATTATATGTCGAGAACTTTCTCTTCAAAAAAAAAAAGAACAAATTTGTTATCAGGTGACTGCCTAGACCTGTGTTAAAAGATGCTACAAACTAAATCAAATGCAGTGCAACAACTGATAATCCCAGCTGAGATTTCGTTGTTAAAAGTTCGGGGAGAACTTTAGTTACCAATTTATCATTCACTACTCATAAAAGGATAAAAGACAAAGCAATTTGCTCACCCCGGAGGGATGGAAGGCTTGGTGGGCCATGGGCGCGGGGATCGATTTCACGTGTGTGTTGCAGGGTGCCTCCGACCACTGCTCCACACGCGCTCTCTCACTACTCAAACTGTTACTATTATTTTAGTTGTCATTAAATGTATCATATTCTAGCCACTTCGTTTCATGCGTGAATATTAGCACTTTGTAATTAAAATACCTATTTGTAAACAAACTAGTCAAGTTAGTAAGTGAACGGAAGCTCTTCGTTTCGATTGCATTTCAGCATTCTTTCGACGATATAAAATTTTCAATCACTGCTCACGAAGTATCCATGAGTTGTTCCTTTCAGGAAGAAGAACAAGATGAACACGACAATAACACCGCTAATGGACCACATTTTCAAGAAGATATTCAACAGAAAAAGCAGGAAGAACAGGAGGAATTATTGCGAGTTTTTACTAAAGGTACTGTTTTTTCTTTGTTTTCTTATGTTCAAAGATATTTTACGGTTAAATGGCATAAAAAGCAAATAAGTCATAGAAGTAATTTTTTTAACATCTTTGAAAAACAGCGTTACGGTGCCATTGCTGGGAAACAGTGGCGACAGAAGTCATTGGGTCGGACAACTTTCGTTGTGTTTAAAAAGTACCGGAACTTACGACTATAGTCTAATATTTTCTTGACGAACAGAGATGACGTTGTTAATACAATATATGTCTGGCTAACGTTTTTATAAAAGCGGCTAACGTTTCGGCTGATTTCGCTTTCTTCAGAGCCTGGAGATCTTCACAGTGCTGAGCAAACTGCTTAGTCAACCAGTTCCCTTTCACGTATATCACATGTAGTTCCGTTGATCGTCGAGTGACTGGAGCGGGCATCAGTAAATCTTCCATTTTTCCCTGTTGCGTTCAAAAGTAGCCCATTGTTTTCTGCTCGTTTTAGGGACTTGTCGAGCATCATATTCTTCTTCTAGGCTCTTTGTGAAGACCTCTGATAATCGGGTCGGTGGTCTTCCTGCAGTACGTTTGACATCCCGAGGAATCCAGTCACTAACGGCTCTTGTCCATCGGTTGTCATTCAAACGCATTACGTGTCCTGCTCACCTTATCTTCGACTGTTTGGCGTACAGAACAGCACCTTTGGTTTTTGATCGTTGACGCAGGTCGGAGCTTCGGATCCCATCCCTTACTTGTGTGAAACGGGTTACTCCTAGCATCGTCCTTTCCACTGTGCGTTCGATAACGCTGATTGATCTTTTCATCCTGCTTACGCAGCGACGAGGTTTATGACGCATACGTTAGGGCAGGAAGTACCGTCGAGTCGAAAAGGTGGACACGGAGTCGGGTGTTCTTTGTTCTCTTCATTACATCCTCGATGCTCTTGAAAGCTCCATAAGTCGCCCGTTTCCTTCTGCTCAGCTCTGGAGCCAAGTCGTTCATCATATTGATTTCCCGACCTAGATAGACATAACTGGACCATTGCGAGGTATTCGTTCCGTTGAGCGTGAATGGGGCATATGAAACCAATCCGTTCTTCATGAACATCGTTTTTGTGATGTTTAGTCGAAGACCAATCTTTCCACAGGTTTTATCAAAGTCGACAAGCATACGTTCCGCTTGGCTAATGTTCGGTGTTATAAGGACGATGTCATCAGCAAAGCGAAGATGGTTTAATTGCCGTCCATCGATTTTCACTGCCATATTATCCCATTCCAATGTTCGCATGACATTCTCGAAGGTGGCGGTGAATAACGTTGGTGAGATGGTATCGCCTTGCCTAACCCCTCTTTTGACGTCAGTGTTAACATCGTGGTGGAATGGTGAAATCTTGGTTGTGAAATTTTTGTACAGCTCACGAAAAATCTTTATGTATTGAGTAGGGACTCCTTGACTATCAAGAGCTTCCATGACTGCTTCTATCTCAGTTGAATCAAAGGCCTTCTGTAAATCGATGAAAGTGAGACAGTGCCGTCTTTTGTACTCTCGTGATACTTCAGTGAGCCTTGTTATCGTGTGGATGTGGTCCGTCGTACTAAATACTTTCCGAAACCCTGATTGCTCACGTGGCTGTCCTTCTTCCAGTGTTCTGTCAATCCTGTTTAGGATGACTCGAGTGAAAAGCTTTGTAGACGACAGGACAGCAGGCAGATTGGGCGATAGTTGCCGATATCGTGTAGGTCACCTTTCTTGAACAATAACAGGGTCTTGCTACTCTTCCACTGAGTAGGTACTTTGCATTCAGACAGGTAACGGGTGAAGAGCCGAGCCAATGTGTTTACGAGGACTGGAGGAGGGTTGTTAAGGTGTTCTGGTCTTATCCTGTCTGGACCTGGTGCTGTTCGATTTTTCACCAACGAAATGGCATGTCGGATTTCGGAAGGGAGAACCGATGGTGCAACATATCCATCCTCCTTTATTTCATATGACGGGAGGTGGACGTGGCTATCGAAGAGATCTGAGTAGTATTCGTGAATGGTTTTCTCTATTGCCTTTCTGGATGCTGTAACTGTTCTGTCTGGGCGTGGGAGTGCAGTCATCTTGGTCTTGTAATTGGCGAAGCTTCGGTGGGCTTTGCGAATGCTTTTCCCAGCCTCTGCAGCTTCGACCGTTACTGCTGCTCTTCTCTCTTTAAGATCTTCTTTTATCGCCTGTCTGCATTGTTTTGCAAGTTCGGACGTTAGTTCTCGGTTGCCTGCAGCTCGTGCGATTCCACTTTTGAGCTGACACGAGACTGCTAACACATATTTTAATGTTCGGTGAATAACGTTTCGGCGTTGAACATGAGGATCTCCTGAGGACACAACTCCTACTGAAATTCGACGAGGTTCATGTGAATAGAAGACGCCGTCTCTTTGACACTTCGTTGGCACCTGTATTCTATACAGGATTCGATGACCGCCTCTCTTTGTGAAAACTCAGTTCGGCCGTATGCTGAAAACAACTGCTGTCACCGTCCAAGAAAAACAAGAAAAGCTGTGGATAACAAGTGCATTCTCAATAAAGTGCTCTTATGATATGAGCGGCAGGTAAAAGAAGACTCAACCGACTACTGCAAGATGCTTGTCGAAGGAATTAGAACTTGTGCCGGTGTCGCCTGAATTCTTCAGATAAGAAGTTAAGACCGCATCTCCATTACAACTGAGTTGCTCAAAAAAGAAGGACACTTAGTCTCAATACTGCTGCAGCACACCTAACTTTGAGAATAAATGCCCGCTGTATAACATCTTTGCGAGATGCTTTACATTGGGAGAGGCAAAAAAACGTTACTGGACGCAACAATAAAACAATCCTATCAGAAAAGTGCCGTCCCTTGGACTAAGTGCGAGTATAATATTCCTCCACTAGCCCTGATGAATGAAAATGAGACTAACCTCGTCCTGCCATGATTTGGAAGTGATAACGGAAAAGTTGTATACTAGTCTTCTCTGTTCCCTAATTTTCGGTAGAGAAAAAGCCCCTGGAATTCTTCCCTCTAAGTTTCAGCGAATAGCAATAAAGAGGAGACGACACTTAATGAGCTCAACAAAGGAGGAAAAGATCTCATTGAGAGTAAATGGAACAAAGATCAAGTTCGTGAAGAATCCACTCTGAGAAAGTGAACAAATCGACCGAAATGGCTTTCCCACTATGCTTGTAACGTTCTATAGTTGAGTTAGTTTTGTTAAACATTTTGCTTTTCCATTTTCAGGAGATTCTTATGAGGAACAACTGAAACGGTTTGTTATGTTTGTTGAAGTAACCGGTGGTTGGTTTGAGGAGTCTGCCTGATGAAGAAAGAAATGAGGTAAATTGATAACTGCTCCACCCACTTTGCAATTTTCATTAATTTTTTTTGCAATTATACAATTAATTGCAACTTTTGCAATTAACATTATATTGATCCACATTTTTTCAATCGTAAAGGTCTTATTCGGGGTGTTCACTGTTCTAATGAATCGATGTCCATTGTCAAACTCGTGTTGACGAGAACGCCGCTGCTGACGACTTCTCAATTGTCGTATATTCCGAGGAAAGTTGTTCTCTGTCGTCATAGACGACGTTAGACGGGTCCCGTCATCTCATCTTGTGGTGATGACGACCTGAAGCTGACTTTCGCTAGGCTGAACTTGGGATTTCTGGGAACCACTATGGCTTAACCAGCAATTCTCCGATAAATGGAAATTATGCTACGGTCCGCACAACCAGTGAGGACGAGCAATTCAAGTAAGTATGATTAACACTGCAACATTCATGCTTTTTTGGCCTTTTATATATGTAGTTAAAAAATATGGGAGGGGTAGCGCAGTGGTTGGTTTGAAGTTCTTCAAGAAGCAAACTACTCCTATCACTTCCCGTCAACGCTCCTCCAATTCGCGTGAGATCGCGTTTGCTCGGGTGCCTCGATAAATGCAAGAGGAGTTGAGTCACCGAACATTGTATGACACTCATAAAAAAAAACGAAATCGTGATGTACAGCCGAAACTACACACAAAATGTTCGAGGACCTCCTTGGATGATAACGGAGAGGAAAACCAATCGAACGGCAGAAGCGCTGGTATCGCTATAGTAGTGATGACGGGTCACTTCACGCAAAATACTTGATACTTGATACTTAAAATGCCCATCCTCACTGTTTGTGCAGGCCGTAGCATAATCTCCACTTTTCGGATAGTTGCTGGTTATGCCATTGTGGTTCACTGCAGTCCCGAGGTCAGCCTAGCCAAAGTCTGCCCCAGGTCTTCGCCACCACAGGCAGTTGCAGCCCTTGTAGATCAGAGTGGAATTTGCCACCATGCGACTTTGATACCAGGACGGTGATGGATCCTGGTGTTGGTTTTCTCCTAGCTAGGCTTCCTGCTGGGACCGCCGGACCCCTTCTCAGCTTAGGAGACCCTGCCATGTGGATGAATCGCCCCGCTGTACATGTAGCGCGACACCGAGGGACACCTCCCTGCCACGATAAGGCGTTAAACCGTTGGGATGCATTTAATGTGAAATAAAGAACATAAACAAATTATGATGTTAACCCTTTATTTTCTGTGTGCCATAATTTTTCATGGCAGAGTATGGTGTGAATACAACCACAGCGATGCTGAGATATTCGCATGTCTTGGACCCCGGGCCAGATCGAACCAGGACTACCCTTTCCGTGGGCTCGCGTATTACACACTGCGCCGCTGAGGCTTTGCTCTGCGTTTCTCTCAGTAGGTTTTCTACCTAACGCCGCCCTCAGCAATAGATAAATTATTTATAAATATGTATTTCGTTTCAGAATCTGTTATTTGAAACTCTTGATAAGAATAAAGATAAATATAAAGGTATGTAATAAATATGTAATATAAGAACTGTGCAGAAAAAATAAAAAATTTGACAAAAGTGGTAAGATCTACAGGTCTTTAGGTCCTTCAAGGTGACAGCTGTTGCACCTGCGTCAAAAATTCGTTGCAACGTTATTTTCTAAATATTTCATCATCGAAATACATTGTTAAGGAAAACGATCGAGCATCTTAAACAGAACGGGAAACGACAGTTTGTGAAGCCGTGGACGGACCGACGCGCGATCGCAACCACCTTTATCCTCCATTTTAAAGAATTCTTCCTAAAATTAGTCCCTGAAAACCTTTACTTTCTTCAGTGTCCTAACATGAGGACACTCTCTCAGTGTGAAGACAACCGTTTTACTTTTTACTTGATTATCTGGTGTCCTCTGATTAAATTGTATATTTTTGACCGCAAACTTCCGATTTTTCCCATGTTTCATCACATCACTTTTTTCAGTGAACGTTCATAAGTATCATGAAAAGTAATGAAAAATGTTGAAAAGCATTTGCTGAGTGTTTAAGTCAAAAACACTATGTGAATGTCTCTCCACACTTTTACTTCACGTCTGACTATGAATAATCCCAAGTAGGCAATTGTCGATTTAAAAATGTGAGCCATAAAGAAATCTCGTTTTCGCATTGACTAGTTAAAAGTATAGCTGATATCTTCCTTTTAAAAGGGCTGAAATTCCTATTGGCCAAATATTTCATCATGCTTTTCGTTTCGAATAACGTTAGTCCAGGAAAAATTCACACGGGATCCTTGTAGGATAGTAGGATAGCAGTTATTTTCTTTCTGAAGACAGAAACAGTGTTAAATGGTGTTAAGGTGAGCATTGTTTACAGCAAAACAATGGAGAGAAAGAAGAATTGTTTCATAACATTCGTTTTTTTTAAGTGGATTGATAAGACTTAGATCTTCATTTTTATTATTTCGATCGAAATAATTCGCCATTACCTGTTGTACAGTTCTCAACACTTTCCCCATCCAATTCATTTTCTCTCCTTCATTTTCCGCAGAGGTTTTCGGATTTAGTGCACGTTCAGATGCTGCTTCAGAGAATGGAAGAGATTTGAACCACTGACCATGCTTGAATTCTTGCAACCCGGTATCTCAAGACGTTAGAGTTGAGCGAACTGGAGCTTAAAGTTAAGATATCATTTTATTTTGTAAACTACTGTGCCTTCTCAGACTAATAGGCTAGCACAAAGTTGATGAAAGAAAGTTTACTAGGCTGACTTCTCGATGTTTTCGTCTTTTCCGATATACAATTAATTCGAGTCGATGAACCATAGGTTTGATCCATTTGGTCGCTGTCGTCATTTGGTTGTTCGTTGACACTTCGAGTCGAAAAACGAAGTTGCGGTATTCATATTCAATACCATATTTTCTGACTTAAGTCCCATCTACAATTTGCTTGTAACATCTATGAAAGCAGTGGGTCAGGTTTTCATGTGAGTTCGGCTATGGCCCGGCAATTTCTTGCCTCCTATTCACGATGACAAGGAAATGCTTGTCGAACGTGGTTTTCTTCGAAATCTCAACATAGGTAAAACGTTACTAGGTGTCTTCACCACAGAGAGTCGGATACTCCCAGAGCGGCGAAGATTCTTGCGTTTTGTCCACTGGTCGAGCGACTGTGATGTAATAGACCGAAATGATACCGTATTATGCAAATATGGAGAGCGGTAAGTCATTAATAAAGTTCTCGATATTCTTGTTGAGCAAACGCGAGGTGTTGAGCAACACCTAGTAAACTGCCTATCAATATACCCTTCCACACTCTGAAGAAAGAGATACTGCCGAAACGTCAGCTTTGACGGAAAAAAGAATGAAGTAACACCTCGTGTTTGCTCAGCAAGAATATTGAGGGCTATGCCGAGGTTAATAGAAAGTCGGTCTTGGGAATGACAGTATTTATGAAGTGAATATGGAAATGAACGGAGCGTTTAGTGCAGTGGTGATGTCACTCATAATGCGCACAACCGAATCAATTCGTTCTCTAGCTCGAAACCACCTTGGGCCCATCAATTCCTCATCCTCCCGGGCAGCAATTTGGTACCAGGCTTGTCTCGTACAAGCTGTCTCTCTACAATCCACCGGGTAACGCCTCAGCACGACTATCTCAAGCTGCCAGGAAAAATCGACTCCACCAGTATTAAACGGCACTCATGATCGAGACGTAGAATCGTCAAGAAGCACCCGAACCCATGTAGCAAAAGTTCGAAGGCCTTCGTGGATGGTGGACACCAGGAGACGAATCGAGTGTAAGAAATGCGGGTATCTGCCGCTTTAGGTGCTTTCCACAAGCTTTACCTGCTCAAGTTCAGTTCTTAATATGGTCTCGCTCCGTGTTCTATGAAATCACCAATGCCTCACTTGCATATTATGGATTGGCTTCCATTCGGCGTCTCAAATCTTACCTCTGATTTATCGAATAATCTGCCCATTTAATGATGTGACTTTTACCCAAATAACCTTTGGATTTACTCTTTGGATAACAAATATAGTTAAATATCCTACATTTGAAGTTTCGGGGGTTTTTTGAATGAGGGCAGACGATGAATTGTTGATTTTATCCAAAGATTTCTTGTGGTATTAAAGCTATGTAGATCCTTACTAGTTAAAAGCATATCATTGCAAAATGCCTGTGAAATAGGGTGTAAATGAAAAGGTTATTGCACATATAGTCTATATGACATAATGGTCAACTTGAAATAAAGGTTTGAATCACAAATTCCAAGATTAGTGTGACGCGTGTAGGGTAGTGGATGGAGGCGGACTGCAATACACTTTGGATCGATCCGCGTCCCAGGCTCACCAAGCCCTGCGTCCCTCCGGGGTCGGAAATTTGGTACGAGGCTTGCATGGGAGGATAGCACCACTGGTTCGATACATCGGCAGGCCACCGCGAGTCATTGTATAGGCCAGATATGCATTCAGTCACGTCCAACGATGCTTAATGAAGTAGACTGCATGGCGCATCCCTCAGATATTTACCAACGTCGAGAGCTCTACCCTTCTTTTTATCCTTTAGCATTTGCATAGCTGCATAAGGTAATATTTCCATTCTTCTACTAGTTTTTTTATTTTAGCACGCAGACGCTGTCTTCTTCTGTTTCGGAAGCTTATATCATATTGTGATTGCATCTTGAATGCCGTCATCAATCTAGCTTCACTAAGGTTTCGTCTGGTACAGTTCACAATTTTCGTAGCCTAGATAAATTATTTTCACCAAGCAGGGAAGACAGACCACCGTAAGAGCTCTTCACGAAAACCGTAGAAAAGAGACATGATATTCAACGAGTCTCTAGAGCGAGCAGAACCTAGTAGGCTACTCTTGCACTCGAAAGGGAAAAATTGGAAGAAAAGGAAAGGACAATAGCGCGTTCGTTCCCCACCGCAGACACCTGCGGTCCGGAGTTTTTGCAAATATCTCAGCATCATTAAAGTTACATTTCGCAAAAAATGGAAGATTTGCTGGCGCCCGCTCGAGTCGTCGACCATCAACGGGACGAGAGTTGATACAGGTGATGGCGAATTACTCTGAATAGAGAGGATAATACCCACGATCGACTTTCTTCAAACCTCGGCACTGATCAATAGTTCGCTTTTTTGATAAGCACGCAAGAATTTGTTAGTTTATTCTTTATTCACAAAAAAGCTGACGTTTCGACGGAGTTTATCCTCTTCACAGCCTGGAAAGGTCAAGTTGTCTGCAATTCATGCAGCTGAACATCTGCGTAACCAAAACAGAGAAAACAGTAAATCAGATTTCAATCGCATCGAAAACAAAGTAGCTTCTATGAGTCTCCAGCTGAGTATTTCACGTCAACTCCAACCACGTAGAGTTCACATGAATGGGTAGTGTGCCTCTCTCACACTGGAATATCAGTCTTAAATACTGTGTGAGATTATTGTGTGATAACGACGCATTCCTCTCTACGGTTTATTTTTTGATTCTTGGAATTTACCCAGAATGCTTCGAGGGTTTTGCGCGTTGAAGTTTTCCATTCCTATGCGAAGATAGTATTTTCTAATTCAAAATCTTATTCGATATTCCTTTGTCTTCTGTTTATGCCCACTTGAGTGTTCTGTTCGGCTTTAAGTTTCGAAACACAATTTGTTGTATGAAGCAAACACCTTTCCATGGAGCTGCTTCGAAATCTAGCACGCTTCTTATCCTAACGCCGCCTTGGAGAGCAGCTACAATAGAATCGTCACGATTTAGATACAGCAACAGTATCATGGGTGCTGTTCAGGAACACCGGGTGGGTTACAGTGCAATACATGCAGGTCCCTTCTTCTATAAAGCCCCAGGCCATCACGCTAACCCTCCATCGAGGGTTAGCGCCAGATTTTTCTTTTGAAAGGCGTGCCTTGATCTACTAAGACTTGCGACTGCCAGTGATAAAGGCTGGAGAACAATATGACACCGCGATACCGGAGTGCGGCACACATTTGCCCACGATGGATGCCAGCCGGTGAACGCAATGAAATAAATGCTTGATCCGCATAGTAAATCAAGTCGTGTCATTTAAATATATGAATATTAGTAGTTTTGCGCTAAAACAGATTGTTGATTGGTAGACGCCGCCAAATCAAAGTGCAAATAAGCCTACAATATTTGTTCCGTATCAGTTTTTCAAGAGAAAGCCCAGGATGAGGGAACACCTCTACATGAATCTCTTAAACTATAACATTCCCAATGAACAATGAATATAGCAGTGACAAAGTACATTCCCTAATGATCAACTTCCATACGTTTTTCCTACGGATATTCATTTTCAAAGAGTCGAAATCGAGAATGTTTGAGGCGAATTTCTTCCATCAATATAAATTCTTCCGTCCACTCATCGTTATTTCTTCGTCTCTTCTCTGACGTGATTGACATCCAAAGTATTTCTCATGCGTTTAGCTGCTAATCCTGCCTAGTCAACCATTGTTTTTTCAATGACAGGGGCATCAGTAGCGCAGTGATTGGAGAAGCACTGATCGTGCACTGATGGTTAATGGGTCTATCTCAATGTTTTATGCATATTCAAACTATTGTATCGTTCTTCTCAAACACTTCTTTAAGAAAAAAAGACCATAAAAACAACACGAAGTTTATAATGATTGCCTGAAGCCGTTCTGTCTAGATCACAACATTACCTTCAACAACTACATTCGTTGTCGCATTAGCAGCTACAAAATTCCCAGCTGCTACTTAAGAATAAATCGCGTTTGTTAAAAACGTCAACGATGAAACGAAAATGTGTAGCATTTATCTAATAGCCTTATTGTTTCACATCGGGGTATAAAAAGGATAAAGGATAAAGCTCTCGGCGTTGATCAATCCCTGAGGGATGCGCCATGCATTCGACTTCACTAAGTATCGTTGGAGGTGACTGAATGCATATCTGGCCTTTACAATAACTCGCAGTGTCCTACCGATGTATACAGCCAGTGTTGCCTCCCAGACAAGTCCGGTACCAATTTGCCGACCCCCGGAGGGATGGAAGACTTGGTGAGCCAGAGGCGCGGGGATCGATTCCACGTGTGTGTCGCAGTGGCGCCTCCAACCACAGCGCCACACGCGCCACTTCACGTTGGGGTATGGATGTGAAATACAACCGCAATAATGCTGAGATATTTGCAGAACTTGGACCCCAGACCAGATTGATTTTCCGAGGACTCATGTGTTACCAAGACACCACTGAGGTCCTTGTGCCGCCTTTCTCTCAGCCTCTTTTTACTTTAACGTTGCCATCAACAATCACTCAGAGTGATCCGAAGAGTACAAATCGCATCAAACCCGGTTAAACTAAGGCTGTAGGCAAAATCACAATGTATAACTTGGAAATCATAGTTAACAATAAGTACGTAAAATTTGATCCCTTAGGAAGGGTTACCGCTGTTCCATCTGGCCTATGGTCCCTTTTGCAATTATCTCAGCATCACTGTGGAAGAAACGATAGTTGGAAGGAATTAAACTAGGAAAAAAATAGAGGAAATAAAAAGAATTGGCTCGATATTTAACTTTTTGCAGCGGATTACACGTACAATCAGAAATGAAAACAGCGTTTTCTATATGATTACAGTAGTATCTTTTGTCCCACAGAAGTATTAAGAGTAGGTACCAGAAAAATTGCGTGTCGTTGTACGCTGAAATCTCGTCATCACAAGATCCCAACACTCGCAGATGGAATGAAAATCGAATTCAGACATGGTATTTCAAATTTACGCTGATATCATTGTACAAGATGAGATCTTTGTCCTTATTAGTATAAGCATGTTCCGGCGTCTGAAATTTAAATTATCTTGCATCGACATCCTTTGGGTGCTTTTCATTTTCTGTTAGCAAATTCCCAGTGTCGCATTTAGAAACACCACAGTGAATCGCTCCGAGTTTGAAAACCAATTTTTTCATTTTCTTCTTCAGGGACGCATAAGTATAAGTAAGAATTTGAAAATCAATTGATTGAGGTAAGAATTAGGTATCCGTTGGCGTCATAGACTCCTGTGTTTGACGCTTTGAAGAGATAAAATCTTCCATTTAGCGAACTGTGGTTTTGGAATTCACTTGAATGGAAACCGTTTAAAACATTTAATGGTCGAAAACGCCTGCCATTCAGTACTGTTAGTTAAGAAAGCAAGAAAAATAATTAAGAGCCGTAATATTAACATTAGAAAACTGGCTATGTTGCTGTAGTTCAACAAAAGAGACAACATCGGCGTTAAGGCAAACAACCGCATATGTTCGTAAACTTTTGCACCAATTAAGGCATATCAATCAACTCTGATACTCGCTATGGAAAAAAAGCTCTATCAGGCTTAGTCCCCAAATTGGCTTCATAAAAAGAGTACAAATTCTCAGAATTAACGACATGATACAAAAATTTCAAAATCCACTTTTTTTAAAACCTCCGGATGACTAACCAACATTTATTCTCTTATTGATAACCTAACTACAACGTTGGTAATCAACTTTATTTGACTAGGGTTCGACGACTTCGCCTTCGTCTTCGTCAGAGGCGATGCTCCGAGTCGATGGTCCACACTCGTTCCTCTTCTCGATGTAATATCTTTGCCTTCTTAAGGAGTCAAATCTTCATCAGTGAAGCACCTCTCTGACAACCTCACTCTGCAGTGGTCATTGATAGCACACGGTTGTTGTTGATAGTGATTGTCCGCTGATAATAAACTGTTTATCACAGACATCCAGTCTGCAGCTTTCAGTGTCGTTTGACACTTTTCAAAGTCGGTTAGATGTCGTCTGAAGCCAGAAAGTAAATTATACTGCTTCAGATTTATCGCCTTCCTTTTTAATCAGATAGATGAAAAGGTAAGGCACAAGAATTGTGAAGTTAGAGCTCGGCCTATACTGTGCTTTTTAAAAAAAAGTTGTGGTCCTTCTACATAATGCTAAACTAGGTGGGCTTGATCAAATAATATAGAGAAAAGCTCAATAAGAACATCGAGAACTACTTGATCAATGCCGAGGTTAATAGAAAGTTAGATCTAAATATCCACAAAATCATAATGGTGCTGAGCTATTTGCAAAACTCCGGATTGTACATGTCTGCAGTGGGGAACGAAAGTGCTACTACTCTTCCCAGGGTTTAACGCGGTCACCACCATTCGCCTGTCTCTCAGCTAGTTCTATCGATCTGCGCCATCAGCAATCACCCTCAACGGGGTTGATCTAGGAAGCCCAAGCCGACAACGAATCCAGCGCAGCTGAGGCTGTAGTCAAAATCACAATGTTAACTTTTTATTTCTGCCTATTACAAATTTTCATGGCAGGGTACCATGTGAAAAACAATCAACATGATGCCGAGATAATTGCAAAACTCTGGACCACAGGTGTCTGCGGTGGGGAACGAACGCGTTATTACCCTTTCCGGGATGGAATGATCGATAGAACTAGCTGAGAGACAAGCGAAACGAAGGACCCGCATAGTGTGGTGGTGAACCAGTTAGTCCCGGAAAGGGTAATAGCGTTTTTGTTCCCCCTCGCCCCTCCCCCCTCCCCCTCCTCCCCGCAGACACCTGCGATTCGGAGCTTTGCAAATATCTCAGCATCATGTGGTCCTATCACAAATAATACCCTGCCATGAAAAATTGTAATGGGCAGCAAATAAGATTTTAACATTGTCCACAAATTCGCTTCAAATGGTTATGTTATCATTGTGTATGCTGTTGAACCTACAAGTCATACATTTCTATTTCTCTTATAAAATTTAGATATGGATCACCTCTCACCTGTGGTTCCGTTGATCATCGACGGAACTCGAGCGCACGCTGCTAAACCATCCAATTTTCCATGTCGCGTGCAGAACTAGTCCAGAGCGTTCTCCTCGCTCCAGGAACTCGTTGAGCATTACATCTTTCTTCAAGATTTCTCGCAAAGAACTCTGACCATCAGGCCAGTGGTCTTCCTGCAGTGGGTTTGACATCCCGAGGAATTCAGTCGCTAACGGCTTTTGTCCATCGCTTGTCGTCCATACGCATTACGTGTCCGCTACATCTTATCTTCTACTGCTTCGCGTTCAGAACGGCACCTTTGATTCTAGATCGTTAACGCAGGGCGGAGCTTCCGATTCCTTCCCTCACTTGTGTGACGCGGGATACCCCTAGCATCGTCCATACGACTGCGCGTTCAATAACGCTGAGTGATCTTTCACCCTGCATAATAAAGAATAGGTTTCTGACGCATACATTAATTAAGGCAGCAAGTCCCGTTGAGTCGACAAGCTGTGCACAGGGTTAGGTGCTCTTTGTTCTCTTCGCAACATCCTCGATGCTCTTGAAAGCTCTTCAACCTGCTCGTTTCCTTTCTGCCCCAACTCAGGAGCTAAATCGTTCATCATGTCGATTTCCCGAGATAGATAAACGTAACTGGAGCATTCAGGGATATTCTTCCCGTTGAGCGTGAATACGGCATACGAAACCAATCCGTTCCTCACGAACATCGTTTTTGCGAGATTTAGTGGAAGACCATCTTTCCAAAGGTTTTATCAAAGTCGACTACCATTCGCTCCGCTTGGCTAATGTTTGGTGTTATAAGGACGATGTCATCAGCAAAGCGAAGATGGTTTAATTGCCGACCATCGATTTTCACTGCCATATTATCCCATTCCAATGTTCACATGACGTTCTGGAGGGTAGCGGTAAATAATTTTGGCGAGATGGTATCGTCTTGCCTAACCCCTCTTTTGACGTCAATGTTAATATCGTGGTGGAATGGTGATATCTTGGCTGTGAAATCTTTGTACAGCTCACGAAAAATCTTTATATACTGTGTAGGGGAGTGCTTGACCATCAAGGGCTTCCATGACGGCTTCCATCACAGTTGAGTAAGGCCTTCTTTAAGTGGATGAAAGTGAGACATGACGGTATTTTTTTACTCTCGCGATACTTTATTGAATCTTGTTATCGCGTGGATGTGGTCAATCGTTACTGAATCCTTTTCGAAACCCTACTTGCTCACATGGGTGGCCTTCATCAAGTGTTCTGCTAATCCACTATAAGATGACTCCAGTGAAAAAATTTGTAGACGACAGACAACAAGCAGATTGGGCGGTAGTTACCGATATCGTGGAGGCCACCCTTCTTTAATAATAGCACGGTCTTGCTGGTCTCCCATTGAGTAGGGACCTTGCATTCAGACAGGCAACGTGTGAAGAGCCGAGCCAGTGTGTTTATGAGGATTGGCGGAAGGTTCTCCATGTGTTCAGATCTTGTCCTGTCCGGACCTGGTGCTGCTCGATATTCCACCGATGAAATGGCATATCGGATTTCGGAAGGGAGAACCGATGGTGCAAAATATCCATCCTCCTTTATTTAATATGACGGAATGTGGACGTGGCTATCGAAGAGATCTGAGTAGTATTCGTGAATGATTCTCTCAATTGCCTTTCTGGACGCTGTATCTGTTCCATCTGGACGTCGGAGTGCAATCATCTTGGTCTTGTAATTGGCGAAGCTTCGGTGGGCTTTGCGAATGCTTTTCTCAGCCTCTGCAGCTTCGACCATAACTGCTGCCCTTTTCTCCTTAAGATTATTTTTTTATCGCCTGTCTGCACTGTTTTTGCAAGTTTGGACGTTAGTTCGCGGTTGCCTGCAACTCGTGCGATTCCATGCTGGCGTATCAGGTCGAATGTTTCTGAAGACAGACGTGTCATGGTGACTTTCGAGCTCTCAGCTTTCATAGCGCTAACGTGACGATGTTAAATGAGGCTATCGTATTCTTTGTTGATGTTATCGAGAACGGCATCTTCACACTAGCAGACCAGTGAATTGAATATGTCTTAGTTTACGGTAGTTCTGGGACTTCGCTTTTTTGAATTTAGTGGCTTTTTTCTCTTTTCAGCGAGAAATGGGATCTTGCGCGAAGGAGGCGTTGGTCTGATCCAGCGTAGAATTTTGCGACAACGCCGATATCGGTAAGGCAAAACCTTCGATTTACTATGATGTGGTCTATTTCGTTATGCAACTCTCCACTGGGAGACTCATACGCCCAGTGTTAAGGGTGGGGCTTCCGGAATTGCGATTTACCACAGATGGTCTTGGTCGTCATGACAGACTCAGACAGTAGCTCACCCTGCTCGTTCCATTCTAATCCGTGAGTCCCAAGGTGACGTTCTTCAGACGTCCCTTTTGGTCCAATCTCAGCGTTACTTTTACAGTAAAAACTGACCATGGTTAGGATCAAGCTGTTAAGCAGTCGCAATGATCCAGTTGACAATAGTTTATAGATGTGCCGAAACACCGCGTCCCACGTGACGTCTTGGTGTTAGTGAATCGTTACGACCACCCATTCCACCTCAGTTTTGTTCTTGCTGGAATCGCGAGATCGATGAAGCGATTGCTTCGCTAACATTACCGCAGGAGAGCAAAAGGCCATTCTCAAAATTCCGAATCGAGGTAGGAATTTGGTACGAACTCCATACCTACATGTTACGAAATCCGTAACTTCATAAAAAAATTACGCTTTCAATAGGTGTTTTCTGAGGGATAATAACGAAATGCAAATTCCGATGTCAATTTTTCTTGTTTTTATGCATTCACTTTGTTTTTTGGTGCTTATTTGTTTGGTTATTTCATTTCCATAGAGTTTATTCGTTGGATTAAAACAAACACATAAAAGATAATGAAGGGGTGCGAAATCTGCTGTTAGATAGGAGGTAATTTACTTAATCTTTTAATCACGCAGTTATTGTTATTTCTCTGTGGTAGTTTTGTGAAAATTGGCTGCAAGGAAGGAGTACCATAGTACCATAGACACGGAAGAAATCTTTGGGAATAATATTAATAATAAATATTTTATCTAAGACTCTGCAAGACTTGCTCTACTATTCTTATCCTCAACAGTAGGGATTTAAGCTTTCACGGAATTGTATACCACCTGTATCACCTGCAGCCCCCCTCAATCGTCGTCGAGTGACTCGAGCTGGCGCCAATAAATCTTATATTTTTCGCTGTCGCGTGCAGGAGTAACTCAGTGGGTTTCGCTCGCTGTAGGGGACTTGTTGAGCATTATATCTTTCTTCTAGGCCTTTAGTGAAGAACTCTGGCCATAAAATCGGTGGTCTTCCTGTAGTGCTTTTCAAATCCCGTGGAATCCAGTCACTAACGGCTCTTGTCCATCAGTTGTCCTTCATACGCATTACGTGTCCAGCCCACCTTGCCTTCGACTGTATGGCGCACAGAACGGTATCTTTAATTTTTGATCGTTGACGCAGGTCGAACCTTCGGATCCCATCCCTTACTTGTGTGAAATGGGATACTCCTAGCATTGTCCTTTCGACTGCGCGTTCAATAACGCTGAGTGATCTTTCATCCTGATTAAGCAGCGACCAGGTTTCTGACGCATGCGTTAGAGCAGGAAGAACCGTTGAGTCGAAAAAGGTGGGCAAGGAGTCGGATGTTCTTTGTTCTCCTCACTACTTCCTCGATGCTCTTGAAAAATTCCCAAAGCCGTTCGCTTTCTTCTGCTCTACTCTGAAGCTAAGTCCTTCATAATGTTGATCGTCCGATCTAGATAGACGTAACTGGAGCATTCGGAGATATTCCTTCCGTTGAGCGTGAATGGGGCATACGAAACCAATCTGCTCCTCATGAACATCGTTTTGTGACATTTAGTCGGAGATCAACCTTTCCATAGGCTTTTTCAAAGTCGCCGAGCATTCGTTCCGCGTGGCTAATGTTTGGTGTTATAAAAGCGATGTCATCAGCATAACGAAGATGGTGTAATTGCCGACCATCGATTTTCACTCCATGTTGTCCTATTCCAATGTTGGCATGACATTCTCGAAGGTGGCGGTGAATAACGTTGGTGAGATGGGATCGCCTTACCTAACCCCTCTTTTTGACGTCGATGTTAATATCGTTGTAGAATGGTGACATCTTGGTTTTGAAATTTTTGTTAAGCTGACGAAGAATTTTTATATACTGAGTAGGGACTCCCTGACTATCAAGGGCTTCCATGACTGCTTCTATCTCCACTGAGTAAGGCCTTCTTTAAGTCGATGAAAGTGAACAGAGCGGTCTTTTGTACTCTCACGGTACTTTGATGAGTCTTGTTTTCGCGTGGATGTAGTCTATCGTGCTAAATGCTTTTTCGAAACCGTGCTTGTTCACATGGCTGTTCTTCGTCCACTGTTCTGCCAATCCTGTTTAGGATGATTCGAGTGAAAATTTTGTAGACGGCAGGCACAAAGCAGATTGGACAATAGCTGCCGATATCGTGAAGTTCACTTTTCTTGAACAATAGCACGATCTTGCTAGTCTTCCACTGAGTAGGGACCTTTCATTCAGACGGCTAACGTGTGGACAGCCAGGCCAGTGTGTTTGCGAGGACTGGCGGAAGGTTCTTCAGGTGTTCTGATTTTATCCTGTCCGAACCCTGGTGCTGTTCGATTTTTCGCCGACGAAATGGCTTGTCTGATTTCGGAAGGGAGAACCGGTGGTCCAACATATCCATCCTCTTTTATTTCATATGACGGCAGGTGGACGTAGCTATCGAAGGGATCTGAGTAGTATTTGTGAATGATTTTCTCCATTGCCTTTCTGGGCGCTGTAACTGTTCCATCTAGGCGTCAGAGTGCAATCATCTTGCTCTTGTAATTGATGAAGCTTCTGTGGGTTTCGCTAATTCTTTTCCCAGCCTGTGCACCATAAATGCTGCCCTCTTTTAAGGTCTTCTCTTATCATCTGTCTGCATTGTTTTGCAAGTTCGGACGTTAGTTCGCGGTTGCCTGCAGCTCATGCGATTCCACGCTGGCGTATCAGGTTGAGTGTTTCTGGAGGCAGACGTCTTTTAGTGAATTTCGAGTTCTCAGCTTTCATAGCGCTAACGCATTTTGAGCATTTTGAATGAGCCGATCGTATTCTTCGTCGATATTTCGACAACGGCTTCTTCCCTACAGCCTACTAATGAATTGAAAAAGTCCTAGTTTATGGTGGTTCTAGGACTTCGTTTTTGAATTTAGCGAGTTCTTCTCCTTTCCGCGAGAAATAAAATCTTGCACGAAGGAGGAGATGGTCTGGTCCCGTTCAGGGTCTATTTCGTTATGGTACTCTCCACTGGGAGACTCATACGCCCAGTGTTAAGGGTGAGGCTTCTCGAATTGCGAGTTACCATGGATGGTGTTGCTCGTCATGGTAAATTCATAGAGCCGCTCACCCTGTTCGTTCCATTCTAATCCGTAGGACTCAATGTGACGTTCTTTAGACGTTTTTCTTGGTCCAGTCTTAGTGTTGAAATCTCCAATGATGACCTTGAAGAATGTATGGTCCTCTCAGTAGAGGGTTCTCCATGTCCATATAGAACGCTTCAACTTCTTCTTCGCCATACTTTGATGTCGACGCGTAAAGACCAAGATTGTCAAAATCGTTATTGATCCACATCTCTTCTCTCTTAAATGTCCAATTCGGCTTGTTAGTTATTCTAATGAATCAATGTTCATGGACGATCTCTTTTTGAGGGGGAACGCCGACATCACCTACTCGTGTGCTGTCGCATGTTCCTAAGAACAGTTCTTCACGGGTGTCATAGACGGCGTTGAATGGTTGGCGTCTTCTCGTCTCAACCACGGCTGGTGACATCGCGCCTTATCCTTCTTGATTGCATGAGCAAGTCTTCTATCGAGGACTCGGATTCAAATGTGCGTGCCTTTTAGGTACAGATCGTCACCATAGTTCTTTGCGGTTTTGCCCGCTTAGTTAGAATGGCCTTGAGATTTGCGTAAATATAGAGGATTCTCTGTTTAAGTTTCTACTTCTTTTTTATGGAAGGGGTGAGTGCCACATTGCAGTGTCTACAATTCAGAAGACTTTATTTCGGACTTGGATTGATTCGACTTCCAAAGCCAAATTGAAGGAGCATTGTATAGCTATGGCTCGGGTTTCAGTTCAGGAAAACCAAGGCGGTTCACAAGGCATGCGTTTTCAGCCCGTTGGCAACAAATGATGCTAAAAAAAGTAGACAAACATTTTATAATTGCTGGTTTTTTAGGTCGATCCGACGAACTTTGGTTGCGGAATGCTTTATGCACGGCGTATTGTTTTATAGTAGAGCTGGGCAGACTATACGAAAGGATTGCAAGGAATGAGGAACAAACAGCGTCTTATTTTGAAGAGAACAAGGAACTAAAAGTACTTATTTCTGCCAACGAGTAAACGAACCGTTAGTCTGCTTCACTGTAGCAAGAGTTGTTTTCGTTACCTGAGAGAATCCTACGACACGAAGAACAAGAGGAGCAAATGCTCAAAGTTGTAGAGCAGTTAAGACGCATTGTCGTAGAACAGAGATCTCCGGTTGGAAGAGAGGATCATAAGTTGAAAGTAGTAAGATATAAGTTTAACATTAGCCTAAAAAAATTCTCTTCGATCTACATTCCTTACTGTTGTTTCCGCCGTATTATTGATCTAAGACAGCAGAAGTGAATAATTGTTTCCTGGAAGACCTGTTATGCATTTTAGCGCAAGGTGACCGTAAATAATCAGATTTAGGATACATTGAGAGAAGCACGCCAGCCAGAAGGCGATATTCGAATACCGACCTGGTTATTTCAATCAAAAAAGACCACAAGAGGTTCGTGATTTCTAATGCTCTTGTCATGACCACAATTTAACGGCTAGTTCAGGTCGAAGTCAGCACCGAGGATTCTAATCCATAAACCAACAAATCCTGTTCCAGCAGCCGGAGTTCTTCGAGTGAAATCACAGGAAAATAAAGAACAAGTGACGAAACTTGAGGTGCTGTTATCAAAACCTGTGTTATCGCGTCATTTTCGGGTTTGGTTACCATTCAGAGATTTTTTAATAGTCACGAAATATGTCGTTTAACTCTTTTTTTTCAACCGCTCCATTTAAAAAAAATTTAGCGATTATGTGCTAATTCATCGAGAAGTGGACCAAGATGGAAGCATTTGTACGAGTGTTGTGAAGGTGCTTCTAATTTCATATTAGCTAGCTCACCGTTATTTTCGCCGTGCTGCAGATAAATGCCTCATGCAGAGCACTTGGCACGCTCTTGTCACTCAAGAGTTTTTTATGATGATTTTAGCCCTTTGTTAAGCACAACGCTTCATGGAAAATTTCGCATGCAGACGCATTTTGTTACGTATACACAAGGCCATGTTTAGAAAGAACTTACTGCTGTAGAAGCTATTAAGCTACTGCATTCCTCCGCGTTTCTCGGCTTTCCCCCTTTTACAAATACATTTACGTAGAATGATGCAGAATCCAAAGTATTCCTGCCATAAACAATGTTTGAATTTATTTTCCTACATTCATCAGCGCGTGCGGCGCAATGGTCGGAAGCACCCTGCAACACACACGTGGAATCGATACCTGCGCCCACGGCCCGCCAAGCCTTCCATCCTTCCGGGGTGGGCAAATTAGTACCATACTTGTCTGGGAGGATAGCAACACTGGTTCGATACATCGGTAGGCCACCGCGAGTTATTGTAAAGGCCAGATATGCATTCAATTACTTTCAAACGATGCTTAATGAAATCGAATGCATGGCGCATGCGCATCTCTCAGGGATTGATCAAAGCCGAGAGCTTTATGCTTTATTACCCTTTACGTTCATCAACGTAAATTTGTCATGAATTTGAATGTTGCTCCATTTTTTCTACCATATTAGATTTTTTGCAAATGTTTAGAGGAATTTTGTTCTGGTATTCATGCTTACGAACATGAAGCCAAAGCCGCAATTTCATCCTTTCAATAATTTTGGAATTCGCTTGCTTTGCAAATTAACTGTGATCAAGCTCGGCTATAGGGAAAGAACCATGATAGAGCTTCAGTAACCGTGTAGGACTGTAGTTGAAGTAGAGTAGTTCTAAACAAAAGCAATATCAAGGAACTAATAAGAGATCCAGCATCCTCTTTGTAGCATTGAAGATTTTACCTCGAGAAAGTTGAATGTTGCTTATGTCACGTTTACTTCACATTGCAAGAGTCGGAGGCTTTTCTTTCTTCTAATGCTGTCTGATTTAGCAATACTAGCAACTGCTCGATGTCGACCACTATAAACGGTCCTTAATTGTTTGCACACACTTCATTTTCTTACTCTTAGAGTGTATAACGTTTGTAAATTCCAAATTTACTGCTCGGCTTGGGATTCTGTTTGCTGTAGCTTTCTAAATGTCCTCCTAAGGTATTTACCAGCGAAGTGTTTTTCTTACGTCTAAAAATCTTCGCTTTGCAGGGTATTTGTATTCCAACAGCCGGTGGAGGAACTGCAGTAGTTGATATTTTTATTTACATGATCTTATAAACTGATCTTCTTTAGCTGATGCGAGGTTGGTATAGGTCTTCGTTGTCGTTGTCGTTGGTGTTGTTGGTCGATGGCTGACGTTTCGGCGATTTCGCCCTCCTCAGAGCCTGGACGTATTTTATATTAGTATATACTTTTAATTATTCGGTGTAAAAGGCTAAAGTACTAATGAAGATCAAAGTTCTAAATGGATGGTGGGTTAGGATGCCACGGTCAAACTGAAGGGCTACTCACCGTGATGTTACGAGTGGGACTGGCCCACGCGTTGTTCACGTGTGGTCGCCAGTACGACACACCTTGGGGTCAAAATATCATTTTGAAATAGGGCGCAGATCACGTGTGATAGTGAGGCATTCGTCTTTCCGGTTCATCTTTGGATTTCTGAAATTTATCCAAAACGCTTCAAGAGTTTTGCGCGTTGATGTTTTCTAATCCTGCGCTAGGATCCGTACAGTCACTTCAAAATCATCGCCGTTGTGTTTTTGTGCCCTATGCGTCCCTAGAGGAGTGTTTTGACAAATTTTAGCTTTCTCGTCTAGATGTTTTTTTATG
The DNA here is from genome assembly GCA_018806985.1 of Angiostrongylus vasorum. Taxonomy (NCBI): domain Eukaryota; kingdom Metazoa; phylum Nematoda; class Chromadorea; order Rhabditida; family Metastrongylidae; genus Angiostrongylus; species Angiostrongylus vasorum. Next base: position 411,711 of record JADANN010000385.1, read on the forward strand.
CGGACACAAAGTGGTCTGCCCATTTCCCCAATATATTCCTCAGCGCAAGCGTTACACGAGATCAAATATATAATACCTGAACTCATGCAATCCCCGTATCTCCCATTAGGACATATCAAACAGTTTTTTTGAGCTGCACAAACGATCATAGAGACGGTTGCGAACTAACTGAAGGCGTAGTGTATTCGGTGGGATGTCAATAATCGTTATATAATTTTCAACACCACTTTTTCTTAAGCATCTCTTAATGGCGTAACTTATTTCATTTGATATGAAGGGCAGCCTAAAAGTGACCTTACTTACGTCCGAAACATTACTTTGGGGAACTACTTTACGTTTTTGTCCTACCCGAATGGTTTCTACGTCGTAGCCATTGGAAATGGCAATTTTTCGTGGCAGGTTTTGCGATTCCATCTTTTCCTCTTCTCCTCTGCACACATTTTTAGCTGTACGGGACATGTTTTTGATTAGTGCTTTTTTCATGAGTGAAGGATGAGAGGAGAGGTAATGAATCAGTATTTTTTGCTACTCGGCTTACCATTTTGTTATATAGCCACTTTCTGAGAGCTTAGTTTGAATGCTTAAGAATGGAAGCTAGTTTTCGGATGTTTTTCCCGTGTGAATTTTACATACTCTGGCTGTCTACTTAACACTTCAAAGCATCTATCCATGTTTTTGTGTGGAGCAGACGATGAAGCAGTCGTCTATATATCGACAGTAGAGTAAGGGGATGCCATCGAGAACTGGAACTTCCACCTTAGATATGAAAGCGATGGCAAAGCTTGGTGCTAATTGCTGTCCCATGGTCAATCCTCAATTTGGGAAAAAAATATCTTCCAGGCCACCCTAAAGGTTGGACAACTACGACACTGTTTGAAAAGAGTCATTAGTTGCTGAGTCGACAAGCCGTACATGTTTATTTCTCTTTTTGTGTTCTGCGAGCAGGTCGAGAATGGCTTGCTTGGCTTGTTGCGGATGTCATTCGACACGTTGGTATAAAGTGAGGTAACATCGAATGACTCCATTACATGCGTGCAGTTTGGTTGCGCGCACCGTAGGTGGTCTAGAAATATTTCGGTGTTAGGTAAATGGGTTGGAATGAATTTCAGCAACTGGATCAGGATGCGGTTTAGGAACCACGTTATTCTATCCGTTGGCCCGCCTGTACAACTGATGATAGGTCTAACTTTAAATGATGATGGGTTCGTTGACGTAATATCATCAGCTGAAGTAAGCTTATGTGTTTTAATAAGCAAGTAAAGGACAGGGCAAATTGGATGTTCGTTTTTAAGTCGAGAAATAACTGAAGGCTCTAAACCCGCGCCTTTGCTGTGTTGACACATTCTTGATTTAATTTCCGGTATTGATTTCTATATTCCTTTTTCAGAGGATGCTCGATAGAGAGAAACTCTGTTGTCCTAATATCCAACTGACTAGGAATAACAACAAATTCTCCACCTTTATCACTAATAGAAAGTCTAACAGATTTTGAATTCAAGAGCTCTCTAACCTGGCGCATACCACATTTTTGTTAGTGTGTGAGGTTGGAGCTCATTTTTTCTTTTTGGAAGTGATTAAGTATGCGGAGAATTTCGTCGGAAAATAAACGAAATGCAGGGTCAATATCGCTATTTTGTAGCTCTTGTTTAAAGAAAATTCGGGCAAAAGGTATTGGAGGTAGTTCCCCCCTTGGTACTACTTTACCTAACCTTTCTAGCCTAACCCTGTAACGTAGCCGATTTCGAAGTTCATGCAGACTACACGTGATCATGCGCAGGACTGGTTTAGAAATGGGGAAAAAAATTTTGACCCGGGGTGTGTCTTACTCGCGACCCCACGTGAACAACGCGTGCGCCAATCCCACTCGTTACATCACGGTGAGTAGCCTTTCAGTATGACCGTAGCATCCTAACCCACCATCTATTTAAAACTTTGATCTTCATTAATACTTTAGCCTTTTCCACTGATTAATTAAAGTATTCTAATATAAAATACGTCCAGGCTCTGAGGAAGGCGAAATCGCCGAAACGTCAGCCATCGACCAACAACACCAACAACAACGACAACGACAACGAAGACCTATACCAACCTCGCATCACCTAAAGAAGATCAGCTTACAAGATCATATAAATAAATATATCGACTATCTATGCCGAGGTTTATAGGAAGTCGGTCTTTTGAGTTATTAAGAACTGCAGTAGCGTTTAAGGACGTTGAACTGGTTTCTCCCAGAACTCAGGAGACAAACTGTAGAATACCATCTGTCGCAACCAAGTGATAAAATTTCTCTCATGCTTTACTCACATAAAAAATGAATTAACCTCATTTGGCAATCATTTCCAATCGACAACCATGCGAGACCGTCCTGTATAAAAAGAGCACTGAATTGCTTATTTGTAGATTTAAAAGACTCTTTATTTTTTAGGAAATTTACAAGTTCTAGAGTTCTATACTGTCTCCCAGATCACTAAGGCACTTGACCCGGTTGGCAAAGCGAATAAAAACGCAACGCCGAGGAAAGTGGTGATCACACTGACTACACTTATGTTTTCGAAAGCGTACACTTAAAAACTCGAACTTCCCTTTTAAAAGGCCGTTTCTTTGAAAACCCAACGAAATGACGGTTGAAGGACATGAACACCATAGTACACCCAACGTTTTGCACGCAGTATTTTTTTCTTCTGGTATAATAGTTTTATTCGAGGAGAGTATGATGCTGTGGTTAGAGGAGCGCTTTAATAAACACACACACAGTCATCGGTTCTCGTCTTGGCCTCAGTCTAGTAGTCCCTATATTGATGCAGCGACGTCAAATTGATACCGTGTTTGTTTAAAGAACACGAAAAGAGTGGTTTGTTACAGTGGTAGGCAGCCACAACTCGTTGTATGGGCGAACTACGCCTTCAGCCATCCTTGCGAAGTCCTTCATCTTGTTGATTTCCCGACCTAGATAGACATCTAAATTTTCTTTGGTTTGAATACTCTGGTTTCTGTCTTCGTTCAATCTTCTGTACTTGACCCTGATGCGAGTGCTAGAAGTCCAGAATGGTTCCCAGGCTGACCTTGCAATTTATTTTGAGAGCTGTCATAAGTAATCTGGCTGTGATATTTGCAGACTCCGGACCGCACGTGCCTGCGGTGGAACGAACGCGCTATTGTCCTTTCCGGGAGTAGCGCGTTCACCACCACACCATGCGAGTCCTTCGCTTTCGCCTGTCTCTCAGCTAGTTCTTATCGATCTGTGCCGTCAGCATCACCCCGTGACTGGGACTGATCTGGGGAGCCCACATCGGCATTAAACCCAGTTAAGCTGAGGCTTTTAGTTATAATCACAATGTTTGCCCTCAACTAAAGGCCTCAGCTTAACTGGGTTTAACGCCGGTGTGGGCTCCCCAGATCAGTCCCGGTCACGGGTGATTGCTGACAGCACAGATCGATAAGAACTAGCTGAGAGACAGGCGGAACGAAGGGCCCGCATGGTGTGGTGGTGAACGCGCTACTCCCCGGAAAGGACAATAGCGCGTCTCGTTCCCCACCGCAGGCACCTGCGGTCCGGAGTTTTGCAAATATCTCAGCATCGTTGTAGTTATATTTCGCATTGTACCCTGCCATTAAAAAATAGTAGGCAGTAAATAAAACGGTAAACATAATCTGACTGTATTAAGTGGAGATTGCGGCACCGTTTTCCCTGCTGTTATTTCTGTACGACAAATTGGTATGATCGAACTAAGGAACCCTAAAAGAACATTTTTCAATTTTTTCACCGAAATAGTTCTTAAAAAAGCGAAGGAATAGTTCAGTCGCACATCCGCATTTTCGAAACCTTACGTTCGAGGAGGGAATTTAACGAACGAACAATCAGATTTGATGACACAAACAGGAGATATGAAGAGCCACCAGTTAAGCATAGGAAGGCTTAGTCTAAATGGACAAGCATTTTTCGAGAAAGGAAGGCATCCAGGTTTGCTAAGCGCTAGTAACTAACTAATACCTATCTGCCGAATTTCACAGGGTAACGAGAGCCTCATTATGACTTTAAAACGTTTGCAGCTGGGAATACTCCTGATTAGTATAAGTAGCAAATATGCTCATCCTACCTATAGATGGGCATCATAGATTATACCTGCATCCTCTAGGGAACCCATTCTTCTACTGTTATTTTCAATCATTATAGTCGACTCTTCTCACTACATGGACGATTCTCATTAGCTTCACCTTCAAAGTGGATTCTTCCAGATTCTCTGAATTCTCAAGCAACTTTCAAAAATCCAAATTGCACATTCCGACTTAATTTGACGTATTCCGGTTAAAATTTGGAAGTTACCCTTCAATCTTTGTTAGATGGTGCGCAGGATTATAGCTGTGCTTAACATACCAAAGTACTGCATTGCAGAACATTGAGAAGTCAAAAAACAAAATGGAAGAAGCAATATTGGAATATAATACTTTCGTCATCCATCCCACTTTATAGCAAAAGATGATAGTGGTCTCATCTTTGATTTTCAGTTATAAAAGCTAGGCTTATATTCGAATAGATCCTCATAGCATTTTTTAAAGCGTTTCTTCCTGAAACTTTTTTCTAACAGTGTTTTTTTGTTGTATAAAGATGCAACTCTTCCTCTGCAGTGGTAGTGTTAAAGTGGGTTGAGTACAACATTTAAGCTCTTCAATGATTAGTACCACCTACCCTGATGGCAAAATTTCGGCCCCAACTCAACGAGATTGGTGAGCGATGGTATTGGCAAAAATTTGCTCGCTACCGATATTTTATATATTTACTTAGCATACTTCTGTCTCATTCCTTCTCGTTTCTTGTAGCTCGTCCATATGGATTTTATGCAGCATATACCCTCAACGAGATCGTTGAAATCGAGGGTTGAAGAGGTCGCTCTGCTTTTTAAAAGTGATGAGCTTGATCCTATTTAACAGATATCCCACGCAAGATTGCTTCTCACCCTGCTGCATCACTGCTTGATGTCACAAGCAGATTTACCCACTTTACGGGGGTATTGACGGTGGGACACCGCTGTTGGGAAACATGTTTTTTGCGCTCATCAGCACAGGCAGAGCCTTTGGATCGGAGCGAATTTCGTGTCAGCAGCGCCACCTGGAGTTCGTCGACGGTCTAGGCGATTTGGAAACCATGTACTATGCAGAATATAACTTTGTAATTGTAGAAGTAACAATTTAACGGTTTTTTTGATGACGTCGCAAGAAGCCCAATCCGAAAGCGGAACTGTCCTGCACAGTAGTAGAGTCGGGTTATTTTGTAGCATTATCGTGGAGCCTCCGATCAACGCAACGAACCCACCTTTGGATCATTTTATCTTCTCATACTTTCGTAGCCGGTAAACTGGCAGAGCATTTGCTCCAAATTATAAGGAAGAAAATTTATTTTTTCTTTCGACTTGCTTTGGGAGTGTAGCACAGTGGTTAGACTTGCAGACCATCAGCATGCAAATGCGCTGGTTCGACCCCACTGATTTCCTCCATTCCACATGGTAACGCCATAGCCTGGGTATCTACAAGATTGCAGGAAGAATCGACTCGAACAGCATTTTACTACATTCATAAAACTAGACGAAATCCTTTACCCGCAGCCGAAACAAAACGCATGAAGTCCAAATATCTTTGTGGGGCATGAATGCGAAGAACACCAATCATATGTACGAAATGCTAGGACCTGCACAGTAGATGTGACGGCAGGTCGTCTAAGATAAAATAAATAGATATAACTGACTAGCCTCACCTGATATTATTGCGGAGAACAAATCCACTTTCATCGCCTCGGTGGGTTGTAGTGAAGAAGAACCATGACGTTGTATGTTTTTTTAGCGAAAAAAAACCGAAAATGTTCAAGCGGATCGAGCTAGTGGAAGAAGCAGCGATTTACCAGTTGAAATCGATGGACTAAGGTACACTCACTCCGGTAGCCGCAGCAGTTCTTAAACGACGACTACCATTAATTTCCCTTCAACTTATCCGGCTACTTGCTTATGTGGTTCGAGAGACTCTATAGTTTTCCAACACAGTTAGCAGAACATGGGTGAGCGACAGATGGTTAAATGTACTCCTATATAACTCAAAACATCGACTTTCTATAAACATCGACATAAATAATAGATGGATGCATATATTCTTACGAACTGCAGTTATTGAGTAGACACTAGTTGGTATAAGTTGTCGTTGTTGACATTGTTGCTGTTGTGGTTCGATGGTTGACGTTTTCGCGAATTTGCCTTCATTGGACGTATTTTACGTAACAATAGCTGTATAAATCGAAGAAGTACCTATAGTAGATGTAACACATAAATGAACGCCATTTTGTTTAGGGAAAACTACTGACCATGGTGTAGTGTGTGGGACCACCTATGTTGTTCAAGTGGCAAATCCATACAGAACAAAAAATCAATTTGAAAAAAAATGCTTCAGGTTACGTGTGATAATGAGGCATTCGTCTTTCCGGTCCATCTATGGACTTTTGAAATTCATCCAAAACGTTTGGAGAGTCTTGCGCGCTGATGTTTTTTGAATCCTCTGTTAGGATCCTAGCAGTCACTTCAAAATCATCGCCGTTGTGCTTTTGTGCCCTATGTGTACCTACAGGAGCATTTTGTCGAATTTTTTACTTTCCCATAAAGATGTTCTTTTATGGGGACACAAAGGGGTCTACCTATTTTCCCAATGTATTCTTCACTGCATCCTTACATGAGATCAAGTATACTGGACCCAAATTTATGCAGTCGCCCAATCTACCGTTAGGACAGATTTTTCCACAAATTTCTGAGCTCTACAACGATCACAGAAGAAATTGCAGACTTACTCACGACGTAGGCTTTTGCCAATATATTTCTGATCTTTCCTTATTTCCTTTAGAACTGATTATTATTCCAACGCTACTGGAGGAAAATACATTTTGCGATGCACGGTTTTGTGCACTGTTGCGACTAAGTTGGTACACACTTCTGGTTTGTCATTGTTTCCTTTAAAACTGGTTATTGTTACTGTTTTTGTGGGCTTGCTGTGGTATTCACCGTTGCAGATACACGTATAGTATGATGGGGGTCAGGTAGGTCACGTTTAGATGAAATTCCTTGGCTAACAATTGATTTGCACAATGTCTTCGCGCACTTTGGTAGCAGTGTTTTGATTAGACGATTCTTGCACCATAAACGCCTATGGCCTAGAAACTGCAGTGGGTTACGGTGTTATGGAGTTTGCGGAATGATTAGTAAGTTAAATGGATTGTGGTATGGACTTTACTCAAAGATTAGTAGGTTAAATAGATTGAACAGATTGCAAGGATTGAACGGAATGAGCGTGATGAATGAGATGAACAACACGCTTGGTATCGGTCCAACTATAAATAAGGAGAACACAATGAGAAACTCGATGCTAAAGATCTCAGGTGCGCTTAGGTTCCACAAGCAAGTAAATCATAACATCTGCAAATTTAGACCTCATTACTATTACTACTATTACTATCATTTTTGTTGTTATTAATAAAATTACTACACAATCCCACACCACATGTATCACATTGTGAGGATCCCAGCACTTCAATTCTATTCATTGCCTCGCATCCAATATTCACGAAAAGTGTCTTCGAAATTCTGCATGTGGATTGGGCTGATCCTTGATGATCTTCACCATTTTCTTTTATCATCTTCTTCACAAATGTCGCTGAATCGATTCGAGATGGAGTCGATTCTACCTGGAATTCCTGGGATAGCCATGTGTAAGCGCTCCCTTGTGAATAAGAGGACGTGAACTTGTCGCGAACAGGTATGACACCAGTTTTTCCGGCCCTGGAGGAAGAGAGATTGGGCAGTCCGCATAGCGATTATACATATATATATATATATATATATATATATATATATATATATATATATATATATACATAAATCTGTAAAATTTCTAGGAAATTTTACAGATTTATAACACAGAAAATTATAAAAAGAAGACTAATAAACGAGTAAAACCATATTACTCAGCAATTATCACTTATGAAAAGATTCTTAAAGAGTGAAGAACAATTTCAAATAAAGGGAATTTCTTGAGGTTCACGTCTTGAATATCGAACCACGAATGTATTCAATGGAAGTGGATGCAGCTGGCTGGAGCTAAGACAATCAAAAAATCCTAAGTGGTCGCTTAGAATGTTATTGCACTCCAGTAGCAACTATCTCTCTCTGCAAAAAACGGTCGATATGATTGACCTTTGCTATAGTTTAAATTTTTGACGCCAATTACTACGTCTACTCTTATGTTTTGAGGGGCTCAGATAGCGCAGTGGTCAGAAACGCCCTGCAATACACGTAATATCGATCTTCACATCCTAGGATCTGAATGTAAGCCTACGGTACAGCAGAGTTCACAGAGAAACTCTTCGAAACCTATTCGCCAAAAGCTGTGAAGAAGTTAGTCGAGTTGGGGCGTTCGCATGTGGACTGGAGAAGAGCGCTGGTCGAGGGGTCAAACCAGCACCTTACTTGCTGATGGACTGCATCACTAACCACTGACAATGCTATCTTCGTCACTCAATAATCATGCGTTTCATTGCGAACATATCATCGCCATGTCTACATATCATCGTAACACACAGCGTCGTCAGTCAACACGTCCAAATTTGTTTATGAGCATATTGTCACCATATTAAAAAAACAATTCTGATAGTTATCAGGTGAGATAAAGATAGGTGGAGGATTATCCAAGACCATTTATGACGAAGAATAATTCCATTCGACATGGCGACGGTCATGGATGCGGTGGTGGGTTACTTGACACTTTCATTTTCATCTGACCTTTTAGAAAGTGTACAAAAAATTTTATTTTGACTTATTATTTACTGCCTACTCTTTTTAGCGGCAGGTTATGCGTTGCGAAATATAACTTTAATGATGCTGAGATATTTGCAAAACTCTGGGACCGCAGGTGCCTATGGTGGGGAACGAACGCGCTATTGTCCTTTCCGGGGAGTAGCGCGTTCACCACCACACCATGCAGGTCCTTCGTTTCGCCTGTCTCTCAGCTAGTTCTATCGATCTTCTGCCGTCAGCAATCACCCGTCAGCGGGATTGATCTGGGGGGCCCAAACCGGCAACGACCCAGTTACGCTGAGGCTGCAGTTATAATCAAATTTGAGACAGAGAAGAAGCGAAACGAAGAACCACATGGGTGTGAGGTGAACGCGTTGCTCCTGGAAAGGGCAATAGCGCGTTCGTTCCCCACCATAGGCACCTGCGGTCCAGAGTTTTGCAAATATCTCAGCATCATTAAAGTTATATTTCAAAAAATTTTATATTAGAAATAGTTAACAGATATAGTGTGTAAGAGAGAATATTACTATAAACATGAAATTCAGTTGGAAAATCGCACCAGAAGTCATCGTCACTAAATTAGTTTCCCCTTTCATACCCTTTTTTATTGTGCTGCACAAGTTCTTCATGTTTTAAGCGGTAAAACGCCTTACATTTAGCTTGCTGCACTCACTCGTAAAATTGAAACTACAAATCCTGAAGCCAGGGTGCGTTTTGATTATTATTTCTAGCACTTATCTCTACAGTGACGTTGAGAAATTGTGTTCATCTTTAGCACTTTTTAGCTTCACTACGAGCAAGCGAGAAATGATAGAGACCATTTTGAGAATTTTTCGGTTCGATATCTTTCCACATTAATGCCAAGCAAACAAAATGTAGAAGACTGGATCGTTCTTCCTTTGTTTCAGCAGGGAAAGGTGGAAAAAATTACAAGGTCTTAGATCGATCCCTTAGGTATGCGAACTAATTATTTTCGACATTGCAGGCTATACCAATAGACAATGATGGACGCAGTGCCATTTTGATTGCACACGCGCCATTGTTAGAACAAACACTGAAATCGTGGCACGAAATAAGAGCGAACGAACAGCAATCAGAGGGAAAACAAAGTCAAAGGAAGGCTGAAAAAGCGAGGAGCTCCAAATGAAGAGTTAGTGCAGTCGTTCTTGAAATGCAATTTTCAATCACTTTAACACAGTCACTACCACGTAATTTATTCCCTTTCACTCGTTATCTAGTGAATGTTATTGATGTTGGCTTTATAGAATTCACAAAATACATATGAAGGGCTATATCGATCAGAACTCTTGAGTAATAATCAAAAAAAAGTTGCTAACTTTGCGAACTTGGTTAACACATAATGGACAGTGGGAATTCTATACACTCGTGAGCAGTGCCGACCGGTCGAAGTAAGCTGTACAGAGGTAACTTTTCTCTCTGATGGAAAGGGAAAGCTCTCTTCCGTGCTTAAATGATTTTATCGAACAAGTTCATTGACTGATAATTTCGGCAAGGCAGGTGAATGTCACTCCAAGTTTAGTCGCTACAGTGGATCACAGTAACTGTATGAAATGCGCTTATACAAAGAATACCGGAATAGACATAGAATAAGTTGAAAACAGTTCTAAACGACGACAGCAATGTGTTTGTATGATGGACTATAGTAACACATACTCATTAATGACGTAAACACCACTCATAACAGCGATATAGCGAATATCCTTCTACAATCCTGTCACTTTCACAACCCCCTAAAGTCTTCTGGTTACCGGAAAACTACTATTAATTTTCGGAAAAGCAACGTAGCCGCAATGATTGAAAATTATGCGCTGTCCCAACACGTAGAGGTGCTAAACGCCGCGCTTCCCAGATCTGTTGAAAAGGAATTCATACGTCCTCTCAATGGTTGTCCGTCTCCTCACAGCTTGAGAGTTTTGCTTTGCGTCAAACTACAATATACAGCGAGTATTAATTCTCCTAACAGGGTTAGCCAAGCTGATAACTCTAACAGTTCTATCCTGATAGCGAGCTAGAACTAATTCAATGTCAGGGATTCGCAGCTGTTCTAAAAATAACCCTATTGGCAATAATGAGCGCTTGTCTGAGTCGAACTGCGACTTTAACCGGTTAGTTTGTTCCCTAAAGGAATCTCACAAAATAAGAAGTGACAGCCTACAGGTCAATAACGCAGCTTAGTGAAAGGCGAAATGAAAGACTGGCATGATGTGGTTGTGAACGCGGTAGCGCCCGGGAAAGGGTAATAGCGTATTGGGTCTCCATCGCAAACACAAGCGGTCCGGAGTTTTGCATATCGCAGCAACATTGGGGTTATGTTCCACGTAACACCCTGCCATTAAAAAATTAGTAGATATTAAGTGAAAATTGACGACATTCTGACTTATACCATCCCTTCGGCTTAACAGGACTCATGCTATCCAGATTTGTGCTATCCAGACCATTCCCGTTGATGGGTGATTGCTGACAGCGCCTTGGAAAAAGCTTTCGCAAGGCCTACCGACTCTTCACCAATTATAAGACCAAGTTGACTGCACTTCGACGCCCAAACGAAAGAGTCACAGAGTCCGGAAAGGCAATGGAGAAAATCATTCACCAATACTACTTAGATCTCTTCAATTGCCACGACTTCGTTCCCTCATATAAAAGAAATGAGGGTGGATATGTCGTACCACTGGTTCTTTCTTCCGAAATCCAATATCCTATTCCGTCAGTGAAAAGGTCCAGACAGTATAAGATCTGAACATCTGAAGAACCTTCCGCCAGTCCTCATAAACACACTGGCTCCGCTCTTCGCACGTTATCTGTCTGAATGCAAGGTTCCTACTCAATGGAAGGCCAGCAAGACCGTGTTATTGTTCAAGAAGGGTGACCTACACGATATCGGCAACTATCGCCCAATCTGCTGCTGTATGTCGTCTACAAACTTTTCACTCGAGTCATCTTAAACAGGATTGGCAGAACACTGAACGGAGGGCAGCCATGTGAACAAGCAGGGGTTTCGAATACGATGTGGTACGATGGACCACATCCACACGATAACAAGACTCATCGAAGTATCACGAAAGTACAAAAGACCGCTCTGTCTCACTTTCATCGATTTAAAGAAGGTCTTTGACTCAACTGAGATAGAAGCAGTCATGGAAGCCCTTGATAGTCAGAGAGTCCCTACTCAGTATATAAAGCTCCTTGGTGAGCTGTACAAAAATTTTACAGCCAAGATACCACCATTCTACAACGATATTAACATCAATGTTGACTTTTTATTTACTGCCTCTTACTAGTTTTTACGGCACGTTATTACTCATGAAACAACCATGATAATGTTGGAATATTTTCGAAACGCCGGACCGCAGGTGTCTGCGGCAGGGAACGAACGCGCTATTGTCCTTTCCCGGGGAGTAACGCGCTCACCCCCACACCATGCGGGTCCTTCGTTTCGCCTGTCTCTCAGCTAGTTCTATGGACCACTGCCATGAAACGAAGGACCCGCATGGTGTGGTGGTGAGCGCGTTACTCACCTGAAAGGACAACAGCACGTTCGTTCCCCATCGCAGACATCTGCGGTCGGGAGTTTTGCAAATATCTCAGCGTCATTATGGATATTTACATCAACGTCAAAATAGGGGGTCAGGCAAGACGATACCGTCTCGCCAAAATTATTCACCGCCACTCTCCAGAACGTCGCGCCAACATTGGAGTGGGATAATATGGGAGTGAAAATCGATGGTCGGCAGTTACACCATCGTCGCTTTGCTGGCGACATCGTCCTTATAACACCAAAGCATTAGCCAAGAGAAAGCGTATGCTTGTCGACTTTGATGAAGCATGTGGAAAGATTGGTCTTTGACGAAATTTCACATAAACGATGTTCATGAGTAACGGACTGGATTCGTATGCCTCATTCACGTCCAACGGGTCGATTATCTCCGAATGCTCCATTTACGTCTATCAAGGTTCAGAGTTGAGCAGAAGGAAACGAGCGGCTTGAGGAGCTTTCAAGAGCATCGAGAATGTAGTGAAGAGAACAAACAACACCCGACTGCCTGCCCACCTTTTCGACTCAATGGTACTTTCTGCCTTAGCGTATGCGTTAGAAACCTGGTCGCCGCGCAAGAAGGATGAAACAGCACAGCGTAATTGAAAGCGCATTCGAAAGGACGATACTAGAAGTATCCCGTGTCACACAAGTAACGGAAGAGATCCAAAGCTTCGACCTGCTTCAACGATTAAAAATTAAGGATGCCTTTCTGTGCGCCAAACAGTCGAAGATAAGTTGGGCTGGACACGTAATGCGTATGAACGACATCCGATGGACAAGAGGCGTCAGTGACTGGATTCCCCTGGGTAGTCAGAGTTCTTCACGAAAAGCCTAGAAGAAAGATGTGATGCTCAACGAGTCCCTAGAGGAGGGAGCGAAACCCTCTGGACTATTCTTGCATGTGACAGGGAAAAACGGAAGACTTTGCTGGCGCTCGCTCGAGTCACTCGACGATCAGCGGGACTAGAAGTGGTACAGGTGAGGTGACACCCTGCCATTAAAAAATCAGTAGGAAGTGAATAAAAATTGACGAAATTGTGATTCATCCTATCGGCTCAGCTTAGCTGGGTTCATGCCGATTTGTGCTACCCAGATAAATCTCACTGTTGGGTGATTTCTGGTAGCGGCTATGGGTCAATAACGCGGCTGGGGGAAGTTCGAAACGACGTACTCGCATGGTGTGATGGTGAACGCGTTAGCCCCGGAAAGTGGCAATACCGTGTTCGATCCCTCACCGTAGACAGCATCTGTCCGGAGTTTTGCAAATATCTCAACGACATTAAGAAGTGGTTCTATATTTCCATCCAAAGTGTTTACAAGACTAAGTCAACGCTAAGAAACAGCACCTACCTCGTAACCATCAACTGTATTGTAAAAAAAGCCTTCCGATTCATAATGTCGGGCGAATGCATTTGGCGACAGCCTGGTTAAGCCTTGCTATTCTGAGAAACTGAGGAAGGACTACTTGACGTCCACCAAATAAAGTGCCGGTTAAATAAGGATCTTGGGTAAGAATGCTGAGACCGCACAATCACTAATGAACTGCTTCATTAGTGAGTTACTTGCTTCGCAACAGTAGAATAAAAAGAAACTGGATATTTATTACTATTTTTCAACTTTTTTTTCATTTACACATTTCAGAACAGAACACGGAAAAGCCAAACGAATTTCTTCACAAAACGAAAGCTGCAGATGTCCGGAAGACGGTTCACAAAACGAGGTTCATCGAAACACCAATGAATCTCGATCTTCTGTAGGTAATGAAAGCATCGCGTGAGTGCCTTTTTTATTATAAAGCAGAGTTACGTGTTTGTTCGTTACTATATAGTACTATTCTCGTTCAAGTGATCAAAGCACTACGTATAGTCACAACATAGAGACTGTCGAAACAAAAGAGCCTAGTGAATTCTACTATGAATACTATTCTATGTATGACATGTCCACGGGTAATGTCGGAGCGGTGGAAGAATGCGTACTGGAAGAAATGGATAGTAAGTGTAGTGTTTTCTATCTTTCTACTGCGTTCTGTTTTTCTCATATTAACGATGTCTCATTTATTCCCCTTACAGACTGTAGTTCTCCAGTACTGTTTGTTGCGGATTCACCGTCATGTGAAAGCGAAAGAGTTCCAGTTTTTGGAACTCATAACGAAGAGTGTGGTGCCTCCGACGGTCAAGATGAGAAATACCCTAATCAATCTCATCAATCTCATTCTTTTGCTGTTGAGCAGGTGTGTATTTATTTTCTCAACACATATTACATGACTGAATGTCACACGTAGCACACTGTGCGGATCCTAGCTCTTACGACATTCGATGCCTTTCCTCACATTCACCGCCCACGAAAGTCTTCAAACCCTCTGCGTGTGGACTTTTCTTTGTCTTTGTCACAAATGCTGTCGAATGCTGCTCGAATCGATCCATACCGGAGTGTAGAGATAACCGTGATGCGCCGTTTTTACCTGAATCGACGATAAACTTGGAGAACTCCTGCTTAACTTTAAGCCAACGATGCCGGTGATAAAAAATGGTAACTCTGTAGAACGGTCTACAATTTACTCACTAGACAACATAGTTGAAAGCTGAAGACGGCAACTTAACGACGACGACGACGACAGTTATGACATATGGTGAAATGACAAGGAATATCAGTCATTTCTTCTCAAAGCAACGTTATCGTCATTATAAATGGGTGCCACTAGTGGTCTTCTTTAGTATTTGGAAGTATTTGAAAGGTATTTGGTGAATTCATATTTGTATTACGAAGAATATTGGCATTTGCAACCTTCAATTCTTTAGAAGGAAACAAAAACTCTTGAAAATCGCATCAGCGTCTGCATTTAATTACTTTTTTTCTGCAAAAATTTCGTTTTGATTTACGACCTCCACCTACGCAGACACATAATGGATCCAGAGACTTCTTAGTCTCATTCACCACTCAGGAAAATTGATAAGACTTCTTACTCATCACCTAAGCAAATCAATAGATACGACACGAACTCATTCGTTATGTTCAAGCAAAAATTTGATTAGAGTTCCGAACTTTATTAATGCGCGATAAATTAGACAAGTTATTGGTTTTATGAACTATCCTCATAAGGCCATTCAACAGCATCTACTTGAATTGACTTGTTTAACGGCTTTTGCATGTCTGCGAGCACAAAAGGGCTATTTCGATAAGGAATTTGCTCGGGAAATATTAGGTTGCTCAGAAATAAATGAGCGTTTTAAAGCATTCTTTACTTTTAATGCATTTCTTCAGCACCTTTTGTACCTTAAGCTATTACACATTACTAAGAGGATAGTTTTTATGTGTTTTGCTAATTTTTACACCATGTTAAAAGTCTGATTTTTTTTTGCCAATTTTGAGCTTTGCAACTTTAGATGTCAAGAACGAATTTTCGTTAAATTTTCTTCTATGCGTCTAAACTCGGTCGAAGTGGAGCAGAGAGGGCTCGAAACATTAGAAGTTTGAGGTGAAGATAGTGCTGGTGAATCAACAGTGCAAAGGTGGTCCACGAAATTCCCTATTTGCTGATTTCGACCTCGAAGATAAGGAAAGCCGCGGACGTCCCAGTGGACTTGACGACGATGAATTGATGACACCAATGGAAGAAAACAGGCGACCAACTGTTCGAGGGCTTGCACAGCTTGGCTAAGCACAGGAACAATTTCCACTTACTTGAATCGCATGGGAAAGACGAAGAAAATTCGACAATTGCGTGCCGCACGAATTAAACGATAATAAAAAAAAACGCCGTTTTGAAGTGTCGTCCGTCTTATTCTGCGAGACATGAACGACCCTTTTCTTGATCGGATTGTGATGCTCGACGAGAATTGGATCCTATACGACAGCCGGCGTTCAGTCCAATGCGATCAACTCCACGCACTTGCCAAATCCGAAATAGCACTAAATAAAGGCTACTGTGACTGTTCGGTGGCCTGCAGCCAGGCTGATTCATCACAGCTTTTTGAATCCGGGCGAAACGATAGTGGCAGAGAAGTATTGCCAACAAATCGACGAAATGCATCGTAAACTCCAACAACAACGATCGGCACCAGTCGACAGAAAAGGACCGATCCTTCTCCACGTTAACGTCCGGCCTCACGTTGCGGAACCAGCGCTGCAGATGTTGAACGAGTTGGATTACGAAACTTTGCCTCATCCGGCATATTCATCATTCTCTCTCTCTCTCGCCTAGCGACCGTCACTTCTTCAAGCACGTTGACAGCTTTTTACCCGAGAAATCCTTCACCAATGACGATGACGCAAACATGCCTTCAACAAATTCATCGCTTCCAGAACTCCAGAATTTCTGTGAACTTAAAATAAGTAAATTTGCATTTGTTGGAAAATCTTTTTATTTTGATTAATAAAGTTTGTTTGAAGCAAATTATGACATTTCAAATGACATAGTTAAAAACGCTCATTTATTTCTGAACGGCCCAATGTATTCAGTAGTAGTCGCACACCTAGGCAGTTCGTGTTATAATGGGTACAGGGCCCATCCGTTATCAACAAGGACTGATGATTTGAGAGGTTTGTCCAGCTGGCCCTATCATGTTATTTTACAGGAAAAAAGTCGCCTCTTCTATTTACGGCTTGATTGGATGACTTACTATTTTTCTCACTGCTTTTTTTTCAAATTAGATCTCGAAGAAGCGGCCCTTTTCCAAGTTAATTTATGCTGTGCGCTTTGTCTGCAGAAGATCCGTGACTTTTTGCCAATCCGAAATTTGGAGGTCTTTTCGTTCGAGTAATCGAAGACTAACTTTTGCTGAGATATTTGCAAAACTCCGTACCGCACGTTTCTGCGGTAGAGATCGAACACTCTATTACACTTTCTGGGGGGCTAACGTGTTCACCACCCCACTCTGCTGGTCGTTACGTTCTCCGTTCTCGCAGCCGTTTATAGGTGCTACGAGCAATCATGCGTCAATGGGATTGATCTGCGGAGCAAAAATTGACATTGAACCCGGCTAAGCTGGAGCCGTAGTATAAATCACAAAGCAATCACTTTTTATTTACTGCCTATTCACGTCGCACCCTGCCATGAAAAAAAGAGCAGGCAGCACTAGAAAGTGATTACATTGTGATTTATAGTAAACCTTCAGCTTAAATAAATAAAGGATAAAGCTCTCGGCGTTGATCAATCCCAAAGGGATGCGCTATGCATTCGACTTCACTAAGTATCGTTGGCGGTGATTGAATGCATATCTGGCCTATACAAAGACTCACGGTGGACTACCGATGTATCGAGCCAGTGCTGCTATCCTCCCAGACAAGTCTGGCACCAATTTTCCAACATCGGAGGGATTGAAGGCTTGGTGAGCCATGGATGCGGGGATCGATTCCACGTATGTGTCGCAATGGCTCCTCCCACCATTGCGCCACACGCGGCCCTTCAGCTTAACTAGGTTTAATGCCGACTTCTGCTACCCAGAGCAATCCCTGTTGACGAGTTATTGCTGATAGCACCTATAAACACTGTCCAGAGAAATGATGAATCTAAGGACCTGTGTGGTGCGGTGGCGAACGCGATATCTCCCGGATAGGGTAATGGCGTGTTCGATCCACTCCGCGGACACTTGCGTTTTAGAGTTTTGAGAAAAGAGTGGGACGTAAATAAAATATGTTCACTGACTTTTGCTCCCAGTCACGATAAAATGTTGGTCTGCGCATTCCACGTTCTTTTCAACATCAATGTAAAACAATATTATTTTGCGTAAAGACAACCTCATACGGTATTTAGGGGCTTGTCAACGATGACAGTTCAAATGCAGTTACACTAAACTCACACCTCGACAACGATGTTGCCGGAAAGTCTAACACCTCTCGGAAATCTTGTAAGTGGAATTTCGTATTCAGCCCCCCGTTACCTATAAATCTATGCCTATGATGAGGTACACTGCCTACTTCTTTTCCTTTTCACATCTTGCTTTGACAGATATGAACGAGATATACAATTCATCGCTATCAGAGGATGACCCAGAAGATGTGATGCAAATGGAACGCCAACTAGCTAGTATTCAAGCAGACAAGGAAAAACAAGATGTTGAGGCAAACTTCGTATGTTTCTTAGTTCCCGTTTTTCTTTATCTTTGCCTGAAACGGATATCTATTATTTATAGTAATAACTATATTCCTCCCAACCGTTTACCGCCTCATCGTGGCTGGGAAGATTTCTGAGTGTCGGGCTGCTATATAAAACGGGGGATTCATTCCCTCAGGGTCTCCCAAGCTGAGAGAGGCTCAGGCGTTTCCATCAGGAAGCCCAGCTGAGAGTAAACCAATACCAGGGATCACTGTCATAGTACCAAACTAATCACATGGTTGCAAATCTCCCTCTGATCCACAAGGGTCGGCGACTGCCTCTGGGTGAAGACGAGCTAGGGCAGACTCAGGCGTGGTTGGCCTTGGGACTCCGGGGGGGAACAGCAGTGGCTAAACCAGCAAAACTCCAGAAAAATGGAGATTATGCAGAGGTCCCGGGAAACCAGCGTGGACGGGCCATCCAGGTGTCCAAGTAAGTAAGCAAGTAACAACTGTATTAAATAGCTTAGTTGATCGGTTAACTTATTTAAGAGCCCGGCTGCTATAAACAATGATTTTCTTCTGGAGTCATATCGCGCTGCTTATGAGCTAGAAAGAGAGCTTAATGGTAAGATTTTACAGATGACATAGCCTATCACTGCATTGTAACGTTATTTCTTTCTTTGCAATCATCCGGTTCAGTAGATTTCATGTAACGAACTCGAAAATATTATTTACCGACAGCTAAGGATGACTGAGAATGTGGTACATGCGTTTTGTACACCACAGAATGTGAGCGTGTGAAATTATGAACGTGAGTTCGTGTCATCATCTACGACGTATGCTATTTAATGGGACTTTGCTTGGTGGTATGTTAAGAGATAAGAGCACTTAATGCCATTAAAATGAAAATGTTATTGATTCATCATGGCATCTTCCTACTTCTACTTAACTTTTGTGTGCAGCGAAAAAAATTCATGAAAAAATGGCTTGAAATACCGCCAAGTCGACACTTGATTGTCTTGAGGTCCTCTAACCTTCGACTTTTAGGAGAACGCCCCTGATTCGACGAATTACACAGAGACGACATTACAAGCGAAACCGTCATGTGTGGTAAAGAAACCGTTAATTTCCGAATTCAACTTGACAAACCCACATTTGCTAAAGTTTTATAATTTCCTAAAATTTTTGAAACTTTTTCGCTATAATTTTCTTCATTCGATATTGCCCTTTCACATCTAAAAGATTGAAGCTGGTGCTTAGTCTGACGAAATGCGGAACGCAGAGCCATTTGAAAGATCGTAAACGTCATTAATCTTTTATTGAATTTGTTAAGAGTTTTATACGATGCTGTACCGTGTAATATCGCACAGTCAGCCATTCTTCTCCGATTACAATTGTCTCCACCAGTAATAATCGAAATATTGTTCGGGAACGAACTCGTTTTAGTCCTAATTTCCAAATTCATTTTTGCACTGGAAATTAGTATAAAGTACAAGTATAAAGTATAAACGTTTACTAACTTTATTTTCTTCGTATATCTAGTCATTACAAACACATATTTAGCCAAGATAAGTGGTTCATTTCAGCCCAGCTTTGGTAAATGTGTGCACTCCAAATCAGTAGCTTTTAGGTCGCAGCAAAAGCGCAAACAACGGATCTGTGTCCACCACGCTCAAAAACAGAGAGAAAGAAATCCGCCTGCGGCAAAATTAAACAGAATTTGCTGCAGCGTATAGCTGAAGCTGGAGTCCTTGATGTGAGCTCAACGGCGTCATTTCCGTTCATATCTTCAAACTGAGATATGTTGAACTACATAAAAGCCTGCTAAATGGGATGCAAGACCCTTCGCCAGATGGTGGGGATTTTAAAGCAGTTGTCCGTCGTGTGAAGTTTTAGCTGCGATGTCGCGCATTGATTACGATGGCTGCGTAATGAGGTATTTTGGGCAATGCGCTTTGATTTTGGTGCATTTTTTTTCCTATTGCTTACTGTACTACGCGAAACATCTCTCCACTATGTCTGTCGTGTCATACTGATAACTTCCCCTACCGTGGGTGTCGTAGATTTATTTCGCCGTGCCGACACTTTTTAAAATATATTCTGTGTTGCATTGACTTACTCCCTGCTACAAAATAGAGACGAGGTCTGGGCAAGAGTTCGTTCTCAAAGATTAGAAGTTGTAAAAATAAATTTCCGAAGAATAGTCTTCACTTACAATCGACCTCGTTCACATGCAATTCGTAGTGCAACTAGCTGTGGCAACTACTGAAAGATTTTATACAAGTTGGCACGTTTCGTGAGATATCTGGAGTCGTTATGTTGCAATAACTTTTTATCACAGAAAACACGTCGTCTTCAGTTCTAGCACTCGAGCTCTTTCTCTTTCAGCATCTATTTAGTCAGCATCGTGAAATTAGTACCCATTTAAAGGACACTTCGGCAATCTGGAGATCAGTCATTAAAATTTCCCTTAAATAGTGGCGATAGATCCTGCTTGTGCTTACCAAATACTCTGAGTGGATGGAGGAAGGGCATGTGTAAATACATTCGCATTGTGTATGGATAAGAGAAATAGAGGCCTATACCGATAAGGAGGAAAACGTTCATACTATTTGCAGGTTTCGCTCTGCCTTCTAGAGACTACGAGACCTTCTGGTAATTTGTAGACACAAGAAGTTTTGCCATGTTTCAGCAGTGTTGAACTGTTCGCCCACTCATGATCTTCGTCTGCAATTTCGGTTTCATGTTCTTCAGATTTTTCTTCCATGGAAACAGAGAAGATTCTTCATTGTTCTTATTGTCTTCAAACTCCTTTTCAGTCTCGATAAGGAGCCTGTCAAAGTGGAATTCAGTTCGTTTTCCGTCCGCATCACATAACTGGCCTGTAGCGCTCTATTCCTGACCATCAGCAGCAGAGAGCTTTTCCTTTCAAATGGCGCTTAAAGAATCGCAGCTATCAAGTGGGACGAAAAAGATACAAAAAGTCACTAAGAACTAGCGAACTGTGCAGCACATATAATGGTAAATCGACCGCCTAAAACGATAGCACCGTTACTGAAATGTCGAATAATTTTGTTTGACTGAACACAAAGTAAGGAGTCCGTGCTAAATGGGTGCATTCATCAAAGCAAAAAAAATATTTGGAAACAGAAGGCATGGAATTTATTTAAAGAATGGGCAGAAAGGCAGAATAACAAAACGAAAAAACATGGAAATTGAAACGGGTCGTTCTGGAATGTGTTTTTTGGGCCTTATGCATTGAATAAAATGCATTTCGCGTGTTAGAAAAAAAATGATGTGTTCTCGTGCTCCATCAAGCGCAAATTAGACCTCGTCGCAAAAGTTTTAGAATACCTGATACCTAAACTACACATATGACGAACCATCCATTCCTCTGAGCTTACAAGGAGGACTGGATGATAACCAGAAAAAAAAACTGAAAACTTAGCATAGTGTTGAAAAGTGTCACCGTTACCAACCATACTACAGAATGCATGAAAAAAGACCGAAACGGCAAGACTGAGAGCCAACTTCAGTGTAGCTGGGCTAGGATCCTGGGCACTGTTTTGAACGTGATTTCGCTTAGATTGATGTAACGAATGCGGCGGCCAAAAGGGACGATTATAAGAACACGATTTGTTACCAGTGTCAAATCGATTTCAATTCTTCTAAACGTCTCTATGTTCACAATTCGAAGGTATTTCGAAATGTTTCTTATAAGCTTTTTATTCATGAGATCTGTTCTATTTCAAATGCCATTTCTTTGATCTTTCTAGATACATTCCGAAGGTCCACTACATTGCGACGTGTGTTTCAAACTGCTGAAAAAATCGCATTACTTTGATGAAACACAAGAAAACTCATTTGAGTGACGAGGATATGCAGTGCATTTGTGCTGATTGTGGCAAAAAAATTCAAGGTTGTAAAAGTTGTTAACAAAAACTAGTTTCGCAGAATTTGGCGGGAAAATATTTCAAAATTTTCATTCTAGGATAAACGGTCGCTTTCTGCGCACATCTCACACACAAAACGTAGGCAGGGTGTGTGCCGAAAACGTGAACTGGATTAGACGGCGCTGTTGTTGCAGTCTCTGTCTTCATGAGCTGTTGGAGCTGCTTAGTGTGTTATTGAGTAATGTTTTCGAGTCATAAAGTTGGTTAAAAAAACACTGGTTTGTTCGATAGAGTTAAAGATGAGAGTCCTAAATACTATGTTAGAGATGATTTAAGCGAGTTTTATCAAAACACAGCGTACTGAGAGGTTTCTCTTCTCTTCTGTACAAAGGATCGATTTGAAGTTTAAATAAGAATAGTGTATGATGGTAATAATGTTGAGTTATTCATCAGATAAGTATTGCCCTTCTTCACAACAACAGCATGAACGACACAAAGAATTATGACCGGATGTGCTTGCTACGCCTTTTGTTCTCTACAAGTTGTTCAGACCACATTGAAGCCCTCGAGAACACTATAAATGTTACGTTAACACCTGTCTTCATCGTCATTAAAACCTTTAAAAAAAAACCATAACCTGCTCCTTCTTACATGTTGAAATACTACCACGACATCCCTCCTCATAACTCACTGTCTTCTTGATAGCCAAACAAGAGGTTGCTATTACAGCACTTATTCATTCACAGTAACTGAGATTTTGGCGCTTTCGCCTTCTTCGGAGCCTACGAAGATCAAACTAACACGCGATCCATTCACCCAAAGACTTTGATAACCTCAGCAAATAATAATTGATCCATAAACTTGCGTTTGCAAGACAAACAGCACCTTTTAAACAATCGCCGTTTGGTTCTTTGTAAGGGTCCCAGTCATTTGATGGTGACTTGCCTCACAGAGTCCTACATGGGTGGTTACCAACATGTTACGCTCTATATTTACTCACAAAGCATAAATGTTTGCATCAACCAAAGACCTGGCATCAACCGACAGATCAACTTTTCAGTTGCCTACGGAGAGACTAGTTTGATTTGTTAGGCCAATTTTTAATGCAGTTGCTGAAATACATGCTAACCCATCGTACGAATATCCAAAAGTTGCTGGATCCTCTACATAAAGGGCATTGCAACAACGTGTACGTGATGGTCCTTAGACGTTACCGTCCATCATACAAATGTGTCGAATAACTCCACAATACTAGGCATTCTCGAACTCCTTGTGCTACACGAAAGAGTAACGAACACGTCTGGCTTCTGGTTTCAGCAGATCATTAAAGAAGTGCCTAAACGGCTCCAACTTCAGATGGTCTGGAAAATATTGCATATAAATGAGAGGGCTAGCAAAGGAACAGTTACCGACATCAGGCCTTGGCACTGCGTTGAACTCTAAAGTTGAAGACTCTGCACTCGGTCACCGGGCACGACTCTCCTGTAGGAATATTGACAAGTGCTTTGTCATCTGCTCAACAGAAGACGAGAGGGAGATATCTTGTGACTTGTTAAACCAACAGTCAGAGTGCATAAATTTCAGCCGGAAGAAATCGAAAAATTAGTGGCTTCCATTTTTTAAACATTTAAATTAACCTGGCCGAAAACGGCTGCACAACCAAGTGGTCACGAAAATAAAAAAACAAATACTGGTCCCTTCGATCTCTTCTCATTTTTCACATACAAAAAAAATTTCTGTGAGAAAGATATTTCGAACAGCTACCAGTGCGTGGTTGGAAAGGGAACAAAAGGAAAATATGGAAGTTGCAGTTCTCGTTCGTCGACTCTAACTCCACTGTCGATACACAGACGACTGCTTCATCGTCTGTTCCACACAAGAACGGACGGACGAATGCTTTGAATTATTAATGGGACAGTCGGAGTATATAAAATTTACACGAGAAAAACCAACCGAAAGAGTGGCTTCTATTCCTAAACATCCAAATAAAGCATTTAGAAAGTGGCTGCATGATAAAATGTTGTCGAAAACCAAGTAATAAAAAATATACTTGTGCACTACCTCTCCTCTCATCCTTCACACATGAAAAAAAGCACTCATCAAACACATGTACCGAACGGCTAAAAATATCCGCACAGGAAAAGTGGGAAGGAAGGAGTCGCTAAACTTGGCACAAAAAATAGCCGTTACCAAAGGCTGCGAAATAGGAGCCACTCGGGTCAGACAAAAAGTAGAATGGTTCCCCAAAATACCATTGCGAACCTAAGTAAGATCCTTTTAAGCCACCCTTCGTTTTAAACTAAATAATTTACGCCATTAAGAGGTGCCTTAGAAAAAAGTGGTCTTGAAAATTATGTGGCGATTATTGACCTTCCACGACCTTCCACGCAATGTGGTATGCCGTCAATTAGTCTGCAATCGCCTCTATGATCGTTGGCGCACCTCAGGAAACTGTATGATCTGTCCTAACGGGAGAGATGGGGACGGCATGAGCTCAGGTGTAATATACTTGATCTCAAGTAACGCATGCGGTGAGGAATATATTGGAGAAACGGGTAGACCACTTTGTGTCCGCATAAAAGAACATCTATATGGGAAGGTTAAAATTCGTCATTCCAGGCTCTGAAGAAGGCGATACTGCCGAAACGTCAGCTACTGTTGTATTGTATTGTGTTTTTCTATGGAAGTAAATGTATGCTGTTTAACAACCTCGCGATTGCTGAACAAGAAAACGACGCATTTGATGTGAATATCCGGTTACTAGCGCAAGAATCTAAAACATCAACACGCAAAGCTCTTGAGGCATTCTGGATAAATTTCAAAAGTGCAAAGATAGACCGAGAAGACGAATGCGTCACTATTACACGTGATATGG